>OY747129.1:59919535-60299938 GCA_963556465.1 Berberis vulgaris | reverse complement strand
GTTGGCAATGCAGGCTGAGAACCAGAGTTGTGTTTTCCTATTTTTGCAAAATTAAGATTGGTTATTTTGTGCAACAGGCCGTACATCTTATAATCCCATTTTCGTTGCAATCAGGACACCTTTGAAACATTTCTTCATCTTCACAGAATACCTTACAACTTCCTGAGCAATTTGCGCATGGCACAAACCTAACATCCCCACAAGCATCACATACACCAAACCCGCCCCCGCCACCTTCATCGACCTTCTCACAACCTTCTAAAATCTCTTGAAGCTCTCCATCTTCATGCATGCATTGTATCTCAGTAGCACCACCTAGGCACCTTCCCTTCACAAACACATTCGGTAGCCGAAAGTTATGTTCTCCTCCCAACAACTCCTTCAACTCTTCTTTGAAACCTTGATGCATTGACACATCTCTTTCATCAATTATATATCCTGTTCCCTTCAATATCACCCTTGCCTTGCAGGAGTCCTCATAAGTCTTCCTCACCCCTCGAAGTGTTGTAAAGTAGATCACAACCTTCTTTTTACGCCTAAAAAAGCTTTTAGAACCTATGGTATCGAATGAAGCCCCTCGTGTATGGCCAGGAGAGGGTGTAGCTGTTTTTTCGAACTCTGTTCTATGAAGTTTAAGTGCATGTCTTGGTGATAGCTCCTCCAGGGTTCTCCTGAACGTAGAGATGATTTCAGGATCAAAATCAGACATAATTGACTTTGCATATTGTGAATCATTTGCCATTATTTGAAGCCACGCTGGTTTTTCTGACGACATTGCATGCCACCCCGGTTTATGTGGTGACAATGCGTTGCTTTTTTGTGGTACTGGTGGTTTCGAAGCCGAAGGATACTCGGTGGAAATATATTTCCTGTGAAAAGAGAAAGATTCTTCATCGGAGTCCAGGTATTGATCCTTAGCGGTATTATTGTCTTCTAGGCCTTCCATTAACTCCCATGTGTTAATGGTTTCAAGCTGTTCTTCTGTCGTCTCTATTTCCTTCACGGTTTTGAGATTATTTTCTGCATTGATCTTGTCCTGGATGACCTCTACTGGGGATTCATCGTATTTGTTACTGTTTCGTTTCCTGAAATATGGATTCACACTGGAAGCACGAGGGCTGATAGCATCCAAGGTGGTTGCATTGTGAGGGTAAACATGACGACTGTTGTCAGAGTCACTACCTTTTGAAGGATGGCTTTTAGAGTGGCGAAGGCGTGGCACAGAGAAGCTACGCCGTCCAGGAGAATATGGTGCATTACAGTGTTTGCATCGCAGTTCTCTCGAAGTTGCACAACCCATGATGGATGGATGATCAAGTGATGAATAACAAAACACACTGGAGGGAATTTGTATATTAAAAGGATTGGTTGAATTTAGTTTCTAAGTGGATATAACAACAACGTGTATCAACCACACTAGAAGAATTTTGGTTTTTAGAGAAACATGTATGAATAAAGATGGATGGGTTTTGGATTAGATCAGAAGGAGGAGATTTGAGTCTTCATCAGAAAGTTGATGATGAAGATTGAAGAAGAAAAGATTGGGAAAGAAAGAAGAAAAGGAAAAAGAAAAATCTAAAGAAAGTATGAAAAAAAATAGAGAAACTGAAAAGGAATGGTGCGTAACAAAAGGAATGGTGGAATTCAAGGATGAACGTAGAATGTGGGAGTCAACTCAGCACAACATATTATTGTTTCTTTATGATCACTAATTTTACCCCAAACAGCTTCTTCCCGCCAAATCTAGCTGACATACCCCCTAAAAAGCAACTATGTGATTTTGGGGGCATAGGGTTTGGGTTTCATACCAGCGCAGCGCATTCTCTTTTCCTTCAAGGCCTACTTTTTCATAATCTAGGCCATTTAAGTACCCATCCATAGTTAATGTAATAACTAATTTATGCATATTTCATAACCACTATGGCCTATTTTATTAACCTTGGTTAGCCAATAAAGGTAAATGACAAAGTTATCCCTTTCCAACAAGTAGAAACCTAATTAATGACAAGGGTACATACTGCTCTTTGTTTACATGTTTATGTTCTTCATCTCTTTCAAATTTTTTCACTTATGTCTGAAAAACTAAAAAAGTCTATTTAATATTTTGGCAATGACAAAAGTTCATCGATTTAGATGATGGGATTCCAAAGTATGTGTGCAAGTTTGCATTCTCTACTTGATTTCTATTGTCAATTTGATCTCTCAACTCGCCAAACAATTATGAAAGAATCAACTCTTTTATAGATTAACATTCAAGCTTCAAAAGGCTGCACGGCCAATACTTGTTGGGTTTGGGACTAGTATTTGATTGTAAATAGTTGTGCATATTGGCGCCAAAGTTTGAGGCTTGAAGTGAGGTGTGCTTCCATGGTGGCAGATTGATTTCATGGAAAGCACGTTGGTTAATTATTGATGCAATCATGATTCCAGTAGATCCTATTAAGATCATTTTAGTGATTATAACTATGACATATTGAGTAGCATATTTGAAACTGAATAGTTATTAGCTTATTGTACCGCCTCTAATTTGCAGTTTTTGAAAAAATCTGGTGGAAGTGTTAACAATGTGTTTATCAAATTTCCTAGGATACAATCTCTTCTTTCAAAAGAAATGGTAATTGCCTCTGTCAATCCCTCAACACATAAGATTGTTGTTTGAAATTTGAAACAAACACAAAATATTAAAACGTGGACTTGGGACTAGATGACTTATAACTCTAATGACATGTTTGTGCTTGAGCTCATAAGGTTGATCTAATTCAAAGGAAGGGATTAACATAATGCTATATTATTCTACGAGAGTGGGAAATTCGAGTACAGATTTTGGGAACAAAACAACTACGCACCATTACAAATTTCATTTGATTTTCACGCACAGACAACATAAACAGAAGTAGAGTCGTTATAGAAAGAGCAATCACCGCTTGAAAAAATGAGTATTCATTAGTTATGCAGGCAAATATGTAATTATAATTTGTTAGTTAAATAAGGTTAACAAAAGAAGCCCTATTGATCATGAAAGATTAAAAATAGGCACAAATCAGTTATTACATTAACTATGGAGAACAAATCAGTTAAATGGTCTAGTTTGTGAAATAGTAGGCCTTGAAAGTCATTTTCCATATATTATTTGGAGAACAAAAAATTACAAAACTTTACATACAAGTCAATAATTTTAGGTTTCACATAGTCATGTTTGTCCCATGACGTGATTTTTTTTTTATTTTTTATTTTTTTATTTTCTTTACACTCAGCCACCATCCAAATAGGATAGCACGGGTATAGTTTTTTTTTTACAGTCTAAAAGATAGGACATTTAGATGCCTTTCTTGATGAACATTTCCAAAAATCTTTAACATAATATTCATGAAATCAATTCATATGTTTACTTAAATTTTCAACTTATAGAGATTATTGGAAGAAAAAAAATACATGTACAAGTTGGTCCAGATTTGTCTTTGAAAGGCATTTATATATACCCAAAAATAGTATTTAGTAATATCTATTTGTTCATGATCTATTTCAAATGGCAACGACAATTTGGCACTACAAGTTGTACTCATCCACGCTATCCATCTAATTTTTACTTTTTCACACCATGCACTTTTCTCCCACACCAATGTTCTTTTCCACACCACTTATATAAGGAAAACACTCTCTTCTCCCAACTTCTTCTCTTCTTCGATCCTCCCTGTTATCTTGCTCGATCGAAAGCTCCCACTGCATCTCCCTTCCCAAATGAACATCTCCCCTCCCAACTGAACTGTCACTCTCTCCTCCAATCTCTCCCATTCCACTTTCATTCAACTTACCCAAAAGGGTTCATCAACCAAGCGCGCAATGGCGAGCGATAGAAGAGATGGGGCTGCGATGGTGGCCATCACAACGGTTGCACCGCTGGCCTCTTTTCTTCCCAAAATGAACTAACACTCATTCAAAACATAAAAACAGGGTAATATCCCTGACATTATACCAACTTCGACGCTTGATTGAGACCGATTCTCAACCTCATCAAACATGAAAAATATAGTACTCTGAGTTATCTAATGAACACAATTTAAATCACCTAAAAATGTTATGAAATGAGCAAGTTATGGCCATTTTACTAAAGTCACTCAAATCTATCCGATAAAGAAAACAGGGTATTGTCCCTGACTTTTGACCAGCGTTGACGTCGTTTGAGACTGATTCTCAAGCTAATCAAAAAACAAAAAATGTAGTACTCTAAATTATCTAATGACACAATTTGAATTACCTGAAAATGTTTTGAATTCAGCGAGTTATAATCATTTTACTACAGTTACTCAAAATTGTCAGCAACGACAAAGACACAAAGGATCATGCTATCTTCGCTGGCTGAAAGAGACCTTTACTAATGTCTTCTCACCTTCTCTTCTTCTCAATACCTATCTTCTCAGTTCTTACCTTCTAGGGTTTAGCCAATCTATCTTCCCTGCATCTGGTACCACTAATTTCCTTATCCAAATGTATCAAAACCAAAGGTTCTCTAATCTCAACAATCAATTGCTTTATCCTTTCTCTCATGCAATCTATTGTTTTGTTTGGTCATTTTTTTGTTTTTTCTTTTAACAAGTGAAGTTCTGCATGAATCAATGGAGAAGGGGTCAGCTCATCCCTTTCAAAAGATATTTTGTAATCCCATTTTGTTGAATGGGTCATCTCAAACTTTTTGTACACAATTTTGTAGAGATATGATCCACTGCTTCTTTTAGTAGGTGAAGTTTTCGACCAATTTTGTAGTGTAAGGGAAATGCAAATGGTTTCGTAAGTTTATGAGTAGTTGCAATGCAATTGGGTAGTATGTGGTGGGCCTGGTGGCTGTAGGAATGGAAGAGAATGAGAAGACAAAGATACCAACATTGTCTTCTTCCATCTCCATTGTTTCTTTTCTTCATTTAATATTTGTTTAAGTTAAGCTTGACTTTATAGGCACTACAAGTAAAATTCAATCTTAATTCAAATAATTAACAAGTAATACTCAAACCAACTACCAATTCGAAATTTGACTAGCCATTTTGTAAGAGTGGCCAATTTGTAAGAATTCTGTTTTGGAATTCCAAGGTGACTGGTAGTTGGTTAATTAACTTCATATTTGCATTTCTGATAAAAACTATTGTGGTATTAAGATATTTTGAGAGAGTTTGGAGTTGGTATTACAAGCTCATTTATGGATTGTTGTGTTTCATTGCTTCCTAACTTTTATGAATTCGTACTTCCATTAAGTAGGTCCTGCAAATTTCCAATTTTGAATAGATTTTGAAAGAGAAATGATAACTTTGCTACGAGTCAAGTGGATGGATCAAAATGATTGTCATTTTGTACTAGAATATCCTCCAAATATTTGTATTGACTATTGTTTGCAATTCATTTTTAGTGCATCCTACTACCAAGTTTCAGGGTGATTTTCCTAATAGGTTTCATTTCACATCCTGCAAGTGAAATAACTAATGTCATGGCAATTCCTTCTTGCTATTCATCACTTGCAAGTGATACTTTGACAACCTCAACACTGTATTTTTGTAAAATGACGAAGTTCGATTTATACAAATAATTTATATATAATTTTAATTTCCAAATGCCATACGCCTTCAACATGAGCATGTGTAATCCATCAAAATTTTGCCTTTCATATCTGTCTCCTTATACATGTTTAATTGTTTAAAGAGTTCTTGATTATGTGGTCGTATGATGGATATTGAAGGGAGGAGTGTGCAGACTGAAGAGTGGACATTTTTTATTTGCATTTTTTTTATTGAAGCTCTATTCTGATTCTACTTTTGTGATTTATATATAAATCAACTGGAGAATTTCAGGTAATTTCAGGTATTCTATTTGTTCAATTAAACATTATTTACTTACCTTTTGCACTTGATATACACGTAATTATTACAAAATATATCCCTTAATTTATATATGTTAGTGCTTCAATTAATATATTTTATTCTAATTATTTCATTTTTATGTTTTTGTAGGAATCTGCGCGTGAACGATAAAATCGCATTAATGTGACAATTTGAGGAAATGATTAATTTGTTGATTCTAGCGGTGGTGTAAAATAGCGGTTCACATATCTAAACCTAACCCAAATAAGCCTAGATCCACTTACTTTAATCAAGCCCAAGCCCAGAAAGCTAGAAACCTAAGCCCAGCCTAACAAGGAAATAGGGGAACCCTATTTAGGTTTCTCTCTTCCCTTCTCTTTGGGGGCGGCTCTTCCACGTTTTCTGCTCCTTCTCTCTTTTCCAGCCGCCATTACCACCTCCACCGGGGCAGAGACAGAGAGCCCTGTGTCTCTCGCCACTAACCAACCACCATCTCGCCACCGTCACTAACCACCGTGAAACAGGGGCGTGACAACCCTGTTTCACGCTACAAACCTCACTTCGCCACCGAAACAGACCACCATCCTCTCTGTCCATAACATAGCCACCACCACCATCTCCCTCCCTCTCTCTCTGTCGACCACCGTCACAATCAGACCACGCAACCACCGCCATCACCGCTATGAAACAGAGCTCACGACAGAACGCCTCCCTGTTTCACAGCCATCGCTTCTCCCATTCTCGTTCTTCCTTCACTTTCTCTTTGTTCTTGCAGGCACTGGAGCCGGTCGAGAGGAGAGGACACTCGCGAGGAGCGAAGCAGAAGCGGCGGAGCAGGGGGCGGTGCGCTAGAGACGAAGGCTGAACCGCGCAACTGTGAGGCGAAAAAAAATTGATTTTTGAATCAGTTCGCTATTCGCACCTCAGCCCATTGCTGAGTACCACCACAGTGCAGCTGCTGAGATTCTTGGGATTCGTACGCATACAGGAAGTGATGGATTCCTCCTCCACTGATGCTGTGACCACCACCACCATGAGTCACTAAACCCCACGCAAGGTGAAGAGGTGAACTCCTAGATGTAACGCATTAAATTAGTATTTGATTCGCTTTAAGTTTTCACGACGAATAATGATGTTTAATGATTCTCACTTTTATTTAATATAGAAATTTATGTTATTTCAGTGACAAGGATATCATAGATTTCTTCGTAGATTTTTATTATTCCGGTGATTATCTTTTCTTCTCCATATAAGCTTAGTCACGCTTTTCTTATGTGTGGAATGTTTAAGAATTAATTGATTCCGGTAGGTTAGTTATATGTGATCGTCATTTATTACGATATTGTCTCCGGATATATCGTAAGTTTAGGATATCACATATGACAGACCTTTGTGTTTTCTTAGAAGAAGTGAAATCTAAAATTCATTTACATTAGGGTATATTAATGATTAAAAGATTATTTTTCCGATTACGTCGTTTGGGATGTGAAACACGTAGTTGAGTCATCATAGCGAATCAATACTAGTTGGCGCGTGAAGTCTACGAGGGATTCTTGGAACCTTGTGATTTTTCCAAACTTAATTTTCATTAAATTAAATTCAATTTCGTATTTTAAATTTGTTAGAATTTATTAACTTTAGTTTCGCATAGTTTGTCTTCCTTAACCTTATTTTGTAGATCGTTTTTCCTCGTGGGATCGACACCCCATTCTTTACTGCAATTGACCGCGTGTACTGTTTGGGCGTAATCAAATTTTGGCGCCGTTGCCGGGGAACAAGCGTCATTCTACAAGGAAGGTTTCGGGTATTATCTTTCTTGCTCATTGTTTTATTTTATTTTTATTCTATTTTTAGGTTTTAGGTCCAGTTTAATTTTTATTTTATTTCTAAAAAAAAAAATTTAATTAAAAAAAAAATATTTGGGGGAGTGAGTTGGAATAGAGGCCACTTAGGGAGACTAATTAGGATCCCAAATTTAGAACACCCACAAATTCACATTGAGACCGAATTAAGTCCTACTTCTAACACCATGAGTAATCACGAAGATGACCATGTTCGGTCGCTAAGGGACTATCTCCACCCCACACGCACTGCTACTCCATCTGTATCATGTTTGCACAAAGTACACCAAAGCTAGATTTTAAGCCGGGTATGATACAATTATTACCTACTTTTCATGGCCTAGAGAGTGAGAATCCTTATGTTCACATTAGGGAATTCGAGGAAGTTGTGGCCACCTTTCACAACAAAGTTGAGGCTGTAGACTCGGTTAGACTAAGGTATTTTCCTTTTTCCCTTAAGGAAAAAGCGAAGAGTTGGCTATACTCTTTGCGACCAAGGTCTATAGGTTCGTGGGAGGAGATGACCCAAGCAATTTTTAATAAATATTTTCCTCACCACAAAACCAACGGTCTAAAGAGACAAATTTCTACCTTCACCCAAAAGAATAGCGAGACATTATATCAAGTATGGGAGAGGTTCAAGGATCTCTTGAATACATGCCCACACCATGGGTATGAGAGTCGGCGCTTAGTCAGTTATTTTTATGAGGGGCTCACCAGTAGAGAACGTCAGTTCGTTGAGATGATGTGTAATGGAGAGTTTTTGCAAAAAGACCCTGACGAGGCCATTGAGTACCTGAATGACTTAGCTGAAAAGGCCCACACTTGGACTGGTCCAGTCCAAGTGCTACTGAGAGCACGGATAGAACACGCCCAGCTGGAGTTTACCAACTTAGGGAAGAGGATAGCCTTAAAGCCCAACTTGATAGAGTAACTAGGGAGTTAGAGGCACTTAAGACCAAGGATGGTAAGCCCACACATACTGTTGCCAGAGTTGAGCTACAGGACGCCTGTTTTATATGCGGGGGAGTTGAACACTTCGCACAGGATTGCCCAACCTTCACTGAGATGAGAGGGGTTTATGAGGAACAATGTAACGCCTTAGGGATGTACAAGAAACCTTACTCACCATTCTCTAACACTTACAATTCTGGCTGGAGAGATCACCCTAACTTCGGCTGGAGGTCTGAGTCAGACCAACCTACACACTCACAGGCACAACCACCTAGGTCATACCCTGCACCTCCATACAATGCACAATCTAACAGAAGTTCCTTATCAGACACATTACATGCATTTATAGAGGCACAAGGTAAAACTAATCAAAAATTTGAGGTTGCATTGACACAGTTGGCAGAGGAGAACAAGGAGATCAAAAGCCAAATAACCAAGCTTACAAGTTCATTAACAGTACAAGCTAGGGGCCAATTTCCGTCACAGCCTCAAGCAAATCCGAAGGGCCAACTTATGGCACAAACCTCTACTTCAGACTCTCAGAATGTCAAAGAGGTTAATGCCATCACAACTATAAGCACCTCCCCAAGTGCAAAGGAGAGCATCCCTGAGGATGAGCCCAACAAGAACATTCTAGTATCAGTTCCTTTTCCTCAAGCACTAAGACCTACTGGAAAGAAATCGGAAATGCATGGTGAGATTCTAGAACACTTGAAACAGGTTAAAATTAACTTACCTTTGCTGCATGTGATTAAACAGGTACCAACTTATGCGAGGATCATCAAGGATCTATGCACTATCAAGAGAAAGCATCATGTCAAGCAGACTGCCTTCTTGACAGAACAGGTAAGTGCAGTGATTGAGCAGAGGACACCACCCAAGTACAAAGATCCAGGGTGTCCTACAGTCACCTGCCAGATTGGGACTCATGAGTTCGGCCAAGCCTTGTTGAATTTAGGGGCAAGTGTAAATCTGATGCCATATTCTATTTACTTGCAACTGGGTCTAAGAGAGATTAAACCCACATCCGTGGTACTACAATTGGCTGATAGATCGGTTAAGAAGCCAAGAGGAATAGTCGAGGATGTCTTGCTTCAGATTGATAAGTTTTACTATCCCGTCGACTTTCTTATTTTAGATACTCATTATGTGGTTAATATGGAGTCTACAGTTCCGATTATTTTAGGTAGACCTTTTCTTGCCACAGCTAACGCTTTATCAATTGCAGGAACGGTCTAATGAAGCTGTCTTTTGGGAACATGACTCTAGAGGTCAACATATTCAATATTAGCAAGCAACCACGTGATGATGATGAGTGTCATCATACCTACATGATAGACACGCTGATATCAGAGGACGCGCTCCTGAGCGCAGATTCTGAAACCTTAGAGTAGCTCCTTTCTATTTCTGATTTTGAGAATTCACTTTATCCTGACAATGCTTTTGATATTGCTGTTGTTTCAGGGTTAAAGGATAAAGGAGGGCGACAATGGTAACCATGCTTTGAGGAGTTGCCAAAGGAAAGACAGAAACCACAACCATCCATAGTGGAAACTCCGAAAGTTGACCTAGCTCCACTGCCCGAGGGACTTAAACATGCATTCCTCGGACCAGGTGATACATTTCCTGTTATTATTTCTTTCGTGCTTGATAGCTCACAAGAAGAAGAATTGATTAATATGTTACGTGAGCACAAATCTGCATTAGGTTGGACTATAGCTGACATTAAAGGTATTAGCCCCTTAATATGTTCCCATAGGATCCACTTAGAAGAAGGAGCTAACCCCCGTAGAGATCCTCAAAGACGACTTAACCCTACTATGAAAGAGGTGGTGAAAAAGGAAGTTTTAAAATTGTTAGATGCATGCATCATTTATCTCATCTCTGATAGCAAGTGGGTTAGTCCAACTCAAGTAGTTCCCAAGAAATCGGGCATAACTGTGGTGACTAATGATGAGGGGGTGATTGTTCCTACTAAGGTAGTTACAGGGTGGCGCATGTGCATTGATTATAGGAAACTTAATTCTGCCACCCGCAAGGATCACTTCCCACTTTCATTCATAGACCAAATCTTAGAGCGAGTAACTGGTCATTCTTTCTATTGCTTTCTAGATGGGTATTCAGGATATTATCAGATTGAGATTGCATTAGAGGATCAGGATAAGACTACTTTCACATGTCCTTTTGGTACTTATGCTTTTCGGCGTATGCCATTTGGTTTGTGTAATGCACCGGCTACTTTTCAGCGATGCATGATGAGTATTTTTAGTGACATGGTTGAAAAATGTATGGAAGTTTTCATGGATGATTTGACTGTTTTTGGTGATTCTTTTGATTCATGTTTACTTCACTTGAAGGCTGTTTTAAGTAGATGTGAAGAGAAGGATCTGGTGCTTAATTGGGAAAAATGTAATTTCATGGTTTCCTATGGAATAGTTCTGGGACACATAGTTTCTAATAAAGGAATCGAGGTAGATAAAGCTAAAATTGAATTGATTTCTAAACTACCTACACCTAAAAGTGTCAAGGATGTGAGATCCTTTCTAGGGCACGCAGGTTTTTATAGGAGGTTCATACAAAATTTTTCTGCCATCTCTAGACCATTAAGCAACCTCCTGGTCAAAGATGTCGTGTTCCAATGGACACAAGAGTGTGAGGACGCCTTCCGAACACTCATTGATAGGCTCACCTCTGCCCCCATCATGCAACCACCAGATTGGACTTTACCATTTGAGATAATGTGTGATGCAAGCAATTATGCTGTGGGGGCAGTCTTGGGACAACGAAGGGAAGGGAAGCCATTTGTTGTTTACTATGCTAGTCGAACACTTAATGATGCTCAAAAGAATTATTCGACTACTGAAAAAGAGTTGCTAGCTGTAGTTTTTGCTTTAGATAAATTTCGTGCTTATTTGATTGGTACACCTATCACTGTTTTTACTGACCATGCAACTCTTAAGTTCCTTCTTTCTAAAAATGATGCTAAGGCAAGATTGATTAGGTGGATTTTACTTCTGCAGAAATTTGATCTAACTATAAAGGATAAGAAGGGGGTCGAGAATGTTGTGGCGGATCACTTGTCTCGTTTGGAGTTCAGTGACTCTGCCAATGGCCCACCCATCCTTGATGACTTCCCTGATGAACACCTATTCGCCGTCACTCAAGTACCATGGTATGCACACATTGTTAATTACTTGGTTTCCGGCGAAGTTCCATCATCATGGAGTGCTCAAGATAAGCGCAAATTTTTGGTCGAGGTAAGAAATTTTTATTGGGATGATCCTTATCTATATAAGTATTGCCCCGACCAAATCATGAGGCGTTGTATCCCTGAAAGTGAGATTGAAAGTGTCTTACATTTTTGTCATAGTGCAGCTTGTGGAGGCCATTTTTCTATGAAAAAGACCGCTACAAAAATTTTACAGTCTGGATTATATTGGCCTACTTTGTTTAAGGACACTAACAATTATTGTCGTTCTTGTGATAGATGCCAGAAGTTGGGTGCATTGTCCCGGAGACACATGATGCCCCTTAACCCCATCCTAGTCATTGAGATATTTGATTGTTGGGGGATTGATTTTATGGGACCTTTTCCACCTTCCTTTGGATATTTGTATATTTTGCTTGCAGTGGACTATGTGTCCAAATGGGTTGAGGCTGTGGCGTGCCGACATAATGACAACAATATTGTTGTCAAGTTTATCAAAGAACACATTCTATCCCGTTTCGGTACACCACGAGCCATTATTAGTGATCAAGGGACTCATTTCTGTAATCGCTCTTTTGAAGCTTTGATGCGCAGGTATGGAGTTCATCACAAGGTTGCCAATGCCTATCATCCGCAGACAAATGGCCAAGCTGAGTTGGCCAATCGAGAAGTAAAACAAATCTTGGAGAAGATGGTGAATCCTGATAGGAAGGATTGGTCCTTGCGCCTTCCTGATGCACTTTGGGCCTACCGTACCGCTTATAAGACAATTCTCGGGATGTCTCCATATCGACTTATATATGGAAAAGCATGTCATTTACCTGTTGAGTTAGAACATCGCGCTTATTGGGCAGTAAAGAGCACTAACTTTGATCTCAATGATGCAGGTATTCAGCGGAAACTTCAGTTGGCTGAAATTGAGGAGTTGCGGAATGATGCCTATGACAATTCCCGAATATACAAGGCGAAGATGAAAACAGCTCATGATAAGAAAATTCTGAGGAAACATTTCGAGCCCAACCAACGAGTCTATCTCTATGACTCACGCCTTCATCTTCATCCTGGCAAGCTAAAATCGAGATGGACGGGCCCATTCATGGTAAAACAAGTTTTTCCCAATGGATCCATAGAAATTGAAGATCCAACAGATGGGAGAGTATTTAGAGTCAAGGGCAACGTTTGAAGCACTATGTGGAACGAGTAGAGGTGCCAGAAGAGATCTCTCTGGTTGCCCCTGTCTACTTGATTTGATGTTCTCCACCCTATCTTTAATTTAGGTTTTTATTTTTATTTTTATTTTTCATTTATTATTATTATTATTATTATTTAGTTTAGTTTAGGTTGTTGCTTTTATGTTTTTCTTTTAGTGTTTCAGGTTATTTTAGGTGTTGCTACTGGAGTCACTTGGAGCTCTTCATCCCATATGTTCCTTTCTCCCGTCGGTATGAATTTCTTATATTTTGCTGACTGTGAGGACATTGTCTATTTGAAATTGGTAAAGCTTCACCATGGTAATATCACTCTTACCCTCCTCTTTTCATTTTCCTTCATTTGTCATGATTATTATTTTATACATTGAGGACAATGTTTGGTTTAGGTTTGGGGGTATGGTTTATTAGATTTTTTTTAATGCAATTTTCAAAAATCTTTGAGTTTAAAACGTATTTTACAATTAAATCGAGTCATTTTTGTGTTCTACTCAATCTCCATTGAATACTTAGATGATTATGGTAATTGTGTAAAATCTTCTTGAAAATGCATTTGAAATCCGAACTCTTGGTGAATAAAAAAAAAAAAAGTGAAAAAAAGGGGTTTTGAGTTTTTTAGAGAATATTTTTTTTGTTGCCTTTAATTTTGAGAAAACACATACTAGCACGTGTCACATAGTTATATTAGTGGAAAACATGATATTTGATATTATCCTTATGTTAGATGTATTTCGTGAGGCTTTTCAACTCAACTATTCATGCACTATAAGCCAAGTCAACATGATTTGAAGTTGATTAGTGAGGTATTGAACTAGAAAACCTTAGAATAATAGTGGAGACTTAACCCTTGTGAGTTTTGAGCCATTCTTTATTTCTTGAGGGTTATTAATTACACTCTGATTTTTCTTGAGTCCGCATTATTTCGTTGATGATCTCATTATTCTTGATTTTCTTATTGATTGCTTTAAGAATGACATAAAAATTGAATCTTTACACTAGAACTTCTTGCTTTATTTAGTTGAGATGTCCTAGTGCTAACTAGAACTTATGAAGTGATATAGGCATTTCTTTCTTTAAACCATTTTTAGCCTTTTAGCCTACCCAATAATAAATATCCATTTGCAGCCCTTTGAGCCTTTAGATAGCCTTTTCTTTGTTATCCCCATTCCCAATACCTACTCCAATCAATGAGTAATACCTTTATTATTTTATCCTTACCCAATTTTCTGAGAATGTATACAGTGAGATATATTTATGGAATGGGCAAAAAAAAAAAAAAAAGATATTTCATGCACCCTCGAAGTAAAAGTGTTGGATTGTATCAATGGGGAAAAGCATGCTAAAAAAAATTGTGATTGAAGAAGAAAATAATGAAGAAAAAGTTAATGGTGTACAACATTGATTAATTCTTCAATGCCCTATGTTTTATTCAAGGGTGTATCCATTCTCAGGAAATCTTTGTATCCTTTTGTCCCTTATTGTTTGCCATAATCCAAGCCCCAATACAACCTAGTAAAGACCTGATTGATCTTAAGTGAAAGTTAGCTTAATTGATGTGGAGATTGAATAGGCAAGAACTATGGTGTTTGATTCAACATTCTCAAAAATAATCAATATTCCGGTCCATGAGATCATATTCATTTCACTCTTTGAAAATTCCGTTTTTCATTATAATTATATGTGAGACGTTTGCATTTTCCATAGTATATTCTTTTCCTCACATATAAACTGAGTGCCCAATCTCTGAGCGTTTCATTTCTGAGCGACATGAGAGAATTGTAGTCGAAACGTCTTTTCTAAAGGTTATCTTGTCACATATTTACTAAGAGATGAAGAGTTATGTTGATAAGGATCCTCACACACACACTTCGAGTTGAGAATGATTATGAAATTCATTTAACCTTTAGATACTATTAAATTATTGTACTCTATTGATATATTTTTGTGACATTATTAGTTTGTTGTTTTTCTTGAATTGTAAGCAATCAGAAAAATACTCTAAGGGAAATAAAAGGGAATGTTCATATGTTTTGCATTATGTTTTTAGAAAATAGATTTTGTTTTATTGAGTCAGTAATGTTTGGGGGTAGCATTTCTGGAAACCCTCACGAGACTATAACTCGTCCTCTAGAGGTAATCTAGAGGTTTAAAGCCTTGTTGCACGTTAAGGTAAGTGCAACCGTGATTCCTACGAAAGTGAGTTAGGATTTTATTCTTTATTTTGTTTTGCTCGAGGACTAGCAAAATATAGGTTTGGGGGTATTTGATATACACGTAATTATTACAAAATATATCCCTTAATTTATATATGTTACTGCTTCAATTAATATATTTTATTCTAATTATTTCATTTTTATGTTTTTGTAGGAATCTGTGCGTGAACGATAAAATCGCATTAAGGCGACAATTTGAGGAAATGATTAATTTGTTGATTCTAGCGGTGGTGTAAAATAGCGGTTCACATATCTAAACCTAACCCAAATAAGCCTAGATCTACTTACTTTAATCGAGCCCAAGCCCAGAAAGCTAGAAACCTAAGCCCAGCCTAACAAGGAAATAGGGGAACCCTATTTAGGTTTCTCTCTTCCCTTCTCTTTGGGGGCGGCTCTTCCACGTTTTCTGCTCCTTCTCTCTTTTCCAGCAGCCATTACCACCTCCACCGGGGCAGAGACATGGAGCCCTGTGTCTCTCGCCACTAACCAACCACCATCTCGCCACCGTCACTAACCACCGTGAAACAGGGGCGTGACAACCCTGTTTCACGCTACAAACCTCACTTCGCCACCGAAACAGACCACCATCCTCTCTGTCCATAACATAGCCACCACCACCATCTCCCTCCCTCTCTCTCTGTCGACCACCGTCACAATCAGACCACGCAACCACCGCCATCACCGCTGTGAAACAGAGCTCGCGACAGAGCGCCTCCCTGTTTCACAGCCATCGCTTCTCCCATTCTCGTTCTTCCTTCACTTTCTCTTTGTTCTTGCAGGCACTGGAGCCGGTCGAGAGGAGAGGACACTCGCGAGGAGCGAAGCAGAAGCGGCGGAGCAGGGGGCGGTGCGCTGGAGACGAAGGCTGAACCGCGCGACTGTGAGGCGGAAAAAAACTGATTTTTGAATTAGTTCGCTATTCGCACCTCAGTCCATTGCTGAGTACCACCACAGTGCAGCTGCTGAGATTCTCGGGATTTGCGAATTTCTCGGGATTTGTGCGCATACAGGAAGTGATGGATTCCTCCTCCACTGATGCTGTGACCACCACCACTATGAGTCACTAAACCCCACGCAAGGTGAAGAGGTGAACTCCTAGATGTAACGCATTAAATTAGTATTTGATTCGCTTTAAGTTTTCACGACGAATAATGATGTTTAATGATTCTCACTTTTATTTAATATATAAATTTATGTTATTTCAGTGATAAGGATATCATAGATTTCTTCGTAGATTTTTATTATTCCGGTGATTATCTTTTCTTCTCCATATAAGCTTAGTCACGCTTTTCTTATGTGTGGAATGTTTAAGAATTAATTGATACCGGTAGGTTAGTTATATGTGATCGTCATTTATTACGATATTGTCTCCGGATATATCGTAGTTTAGGATATCACATATGACAGACCTTTGTGTTTTCTTAGAAGAAGTGAAATCTAAAATTCATTTACATTAGGGTATATTAATGATTAAAAGATTATTTTTCCGATTACGTCGTTTGGGATGTGAAACACGTAGTTTAGTCATCATAGCGAATCAATACTAGTTGGCGCGTGAAGTCTACGAGGGATTCTTGGAACCTTGTGATTTTTCCAAACTTAATTTTCATTAAATTAAATTCAATTTCGTATTTTAAATTTGTTAGAATTTATTAACTTTAGTTTCGCATAGTTTGTCTTCCTTAACCTTATTTTGTAGATCGTTTTTCCTCGTGGGATCGACACCCCATTCTTTACTGCAATTGACCGCGTGTACTGCTTGGGCGTAATCAGCACTCGTTAAGTTGTTATGCAATATTGGGTGATTTTAAAGTGTTATCTAATGACTACACATCTTTGATTATTCCTTTTCATGTCCATATTAATAAATTTTGTATATAAAGATTAACATTGATAGTGATTTTTTTTTAGCTATGGATAAGTATCTTAAAAGAAAACAAACGCCTCTAGTTCTTATTATCCAAGAGAATGATGATCATCCTCAAATGGAGTCCACCTCAAAGATGAGTCGAATAGAACCTGACTTATCAGATCCTCCAACAGACCTCGGATTAAGAACTTGAATTTCAGAGTATAGCTTTAATGCTCGAGATAAAGTCCGAAAAAAACTTGGTAAAGGGACTGTGTCAGCCTCGTAATCATATTTTTCCTCAAAAGAAAATAGGAAGTATGTTATGACGGTTTAACTCATATTGGTATGATGACTATGGGAGTTGGTTGGAATATAACATAGCAAAAATGTTGCATTTTGTTTGTGTTGTTATCTCTTTTGAACAAAAATTTGGAAGCAAGGTGGTGCTGACGCTTTTGTTGTTCAAGGCTTTAGTAATTGGAAAAAGATTGAGAAACTTCAAGCTCATGTTGGAGGGCCAAAATGTACTCACAATCTAGCTTATATGAAGAGTCAAGATTTATTAAAGCAAGATCAACAAATTCATATATGTTTTACTAGGCATTCAGATCGAACAAGAAATGAGTATCGCATTCGTCTAAATACATCCATTGATAGCGGCTATTTTCTTCTACACCAAGGGTTAGCGTTTTGTGGCCTTGATGAATCAGAAGAATCAAAGAATCAAGGCAAATTTCTGGAGTTATTACAGTTTACTACTAACCACAGCAAAAGTATTACAAATGTTGTCTTCCAAAATGCTCCAGAAAAACATAATTGATTGTTCCTGAGATTCAAAAAGACATTACAAATGCAATTGTTGAAGAGACCATCAATGTTATTCTTAAAGTTCTTGGGAAAGAACTTTTTTCTATTTTGGTTGATGAATCTCGCGATATATCAATCAAGGAGCATATGGATGTTGTCGTACACTTTGTGGACAAGAAAGGATGTGTGACTGAAAGATTTATTGGCATTAGAAAGTAGCTCCACTTAAAGTTGCCCTCATGAAAATGCTTACCGACCGTCAATTGAGTATTACGAGGTTGCGAGGTCAAGGTTATGACGATGCTAGCAATATGCAAGGTGAGTTTAATAGACTGAAAACACTTATTTGAAAGAGAACAAATATGCTTTCTATGTTCATTGTTTTGCCCATCAGTTGCAATTGGCACTGATTCATGTTGCAAAAAATCATGCCCAAATTGTGCTGTTTTTCAATTTAGTCACAAATGCAGTGAATGTTGTTGGGGTCTCTTGCAAGCGTCGTGATATACTTCGCAACAAACAAGCTGCTAAAAGTATTGAAAAACTCAAGGGTGGTAAACTTCTAAGTGGGCAAGGTTTGAATCAGGAGACAGACATTAAGCATTCTGAGGATACGCGTTGGGGTGGTACACTAATAAGTTTGATTATGATGTTTTCGTCTGTGATTGATGTTCTGGAAATTGTGGTTGGAGATGGCTTAAGATCTGAACAAAAGGGTGAAGCGTATGCTATATTGGACTCGATGCAATCCTTTAGTTTTGTGTTAAACTTACATCTAATGAGGAGTTTACTTGCAATTACCAATTGTTTGTCAAATGCATTGCAGCACAAAGATCAAGATATATTGAATGCTATGAACTTAGTTAAAGTTTCAAAACAATGTTTACAAACAATGAGAGAAGATGGATGGGATTCACTTCTTAATGAGGTTTCTTCATTTTGTGTTAAGCACAATATCATATTTCCTCGCATGGAAGATCCATTTGTTGCACGAGGGCGGTCGAGGTAAAGGTCTGAAGGGTTCGCGAATTTACATCACTATCAAGTGGAGTTGTTTTATACTTGCATAGATATGCAACTTCAAGAGCTTAACAACTGTTTTGATGAAGTAAATACAGAATTGCTACTTTGTATGGCTTCTTTGAACCCAAGTAATCATTTGCAGTTTTCGAAAAAAAAAAGTTGATCGTCTGGTTGGATTTTATTCGGTTGATTTCTCCGAAATAGATCTTGTGGTACTCAATGATCAAGTGGAGAATTATATTATTGATGTGCGCACAAACGATGACTTTGCAATATTAAACGGAATTAGCGGACTTACCAAAAAAATGGTTGAAACAAAAAAGAATATTGTATATCCATTAGTTTACTTGCTAATAAAGTTGGCATTAATTCTCCCAGTTGCCACAACTACAATTGAGAGAGCATTTTATGCTATGCATATAGTGAAGACTCGTCCACAAAATAGAATGGGAGATGATTGTATGAATGATTGCCTAATCGCATATATTAAAAATAGATATTTTCAATAGCATTGATAATGAGGTGATTAAGCAATAATTACAGAAGATGCATAAGCGAAGAGGCCAACTGTAAACTTTCATTTCTTATGTTTGAGAAATTATATAGTTTGTTGGTAACAATGTGTTTATGTCACTAAAGACCATTAATAACTGTTATTTGCATTTCCCCCCTATAATATATGTCTTATTCAGCTTTGCACCTAATTATCATTCATATTGCACTTTCCCCCTTAGACTAGCAGTCAATGTGCCTTGACCGTCTGTTTTCAAAGTAGATTACCAAAATACCCCTAAAAATCAAAGGCTGAGATTAAATCTTTTGTATCTCGAACATCTCATATCGAGGAAAATCCTTAGGCCCAACTAAAATCGTAATCTTATCTTGAGAAGAAACCAACAGTTGATTTTAAAAAATCTTTCATCTTGAACAACTCATCTCGAGGAAGTTCTAACAATCCAAATTTAATCGTACACACATCTCTAGGTAAATCTATCCAAATTTTAAAGTGTGCACATCTCGAGGAAAATCTAACGATCCAATCCGCATCTTGAGGAAAACGTAATGATTCAGCATGCATCTCAGGAAAAATTTAACGATCCAACATGCATCTCGAGGAAAATCTGACGTCTGAAGAAATTGCCCCCATATAATAAATTACTGGCAATAATTTAACCTCATAAAATAAATTTGAATTTAATTGTGCCCCCTGAAACAGAACAGACCTGAGAGATGATCAAGAAAATTTTGATTATCTTCCTCTCCTCCCTCATCTTTCTCACTTTCTTCCTCCTCTATCTCGCAGCCTCGCCACCACTTCCCCCTTTATCTTCCCTCCTCTTCCTTATTCCTCCACTTCCTCCTCCTTCCTCCTCTGTTTCACAACCCCTATAATAAAGTTAAGGCTTCATTCCTCCTTCCTTCTCCTCCCTCCTCATTCCTCCCCTTCATCTCTCTGGTTTGTTTTGTTTTAGGGGGCAAAATTATTCCAGGGGGAAAAATCAAATTCAAATTTATTCAGAACTTCAGATTCCTCGACATGTGCATTGTGTCATCGGGTTTTCCTCGAGATGCATGCCAGATCGTTAGATTTTCTCGAGATGCGCACACTTTTTAAATTTTAACTGTTAGATTTTCCTAGAAATGTGTGTATGATTAAATTTGGACCGTTAGATTTTCATCGAGATGAGTTGTTTAAGATTAATTTTTTTTAAATCAATAGTGGGGTTTTCCTCGAGATACGATTAAGATTTCAGTTGGGGCTTAGGATTTTCCTCGAGATGAGATGTTCGAGATACGAAAGATTCAATTTCAACATTTGATTTCTCAGGGGTATTTTGGTATTCTACTTTGAAAACAAACGGTCAAAGCACGTTGACTGCTAATCTTAAGGGTGCAATATGAATGATAATTGGGTGCAAAGCTTAATAAGGCATATATTATAGGGGGAAAGTGCAAATAACCCTTCTTATTTTGGGATATACGAGAATGTGTTTTTTGTTTTATTTTGAGAAAAGTTAATTTTGTACATTTCATTTGTAAAAAGTTTATATGTGTTTTACTTAATTTACGATAAGTTTTTCATTACGTGTAATTGATGAAAAATATAAAAAATTATTATTATTATATATATATATATATATATATATATATCAATTAAATCGAATTTGCCACTTTGCCCCTGGTGAAAATCATGGATCCGCCACTGCTCTCACTCGCATAATCACTGCGAATGTAAGTCTCTCACTCACATAACCCACTGCAAATGCGAGTAAGAGACTTAAATTCGCAGTGGATTGTGCGAGTGAGAGACTTACACTTGCATAGGATCATGCGATTGAGAGACTTACATTCGCGTGATCCTTTGCGACTTAGTCGTTGCTGGACAGTTTTGAGTGACTGTAATAAAATGACTATAACTTGCTCATTTCAAAAAAATTTCAAGTGATTCAAATTGTCTTCATTAGAAAATTCCGGGTAATACATTTTTCATGTTTTGATGAGCTTGAAAATCGGTCTCAATCGAGTGTCAAAGTTAGTTGAAAGTCAGAAACAATACCCAATTTTCTTTACCGGACATATTTAAGTGATTTTAGTAAAATGACAATACTTGCTCATTTCAAAATATTTTTAGGTAATTCAAACTGTGTTAATTAGATAACTCAGAGTACTACATATTTTATTGATTTAATAAGCTTGAGAATCGATCTCAATCGAGCGTATAATTAGGCTGAAGCTCAATGACAAAGTCTGAAATGGGCCAAACGCAGTGGCACATGCGTGTAGCAGAACCACGGTTGCAGCTGCTCATGGGAGTATGGGAACTGCATTCACATGTGCTTCTATGACAGAGGTTCTCCTAATTGCATGGGTCGTTGCGATTGGCTCATTTTCTGTCATTTGCAATGTTTTCTTCCTCATTTTTTTGCAGTGATTGTACGTTTTCAGATTGTTGGTAATCCTTCCTTCCTCATTTTTTCTATTGATTTTATTTCTAATGTATTTTTTGTGGATTGATTTCAAATGAGTATTTCTAAAATTGCAATTTGAGTTTGTTAATTTATGATAGAAAAGAAGAGGGGACGAAGAATAAAGAAAGGGAGAGGGGCGACGGCCTGTGCGAGAAGAAGAGAGAGTGGGAGAAGAAGATAGGGGAACTGAGAGAGTGTGGGAGAGAAAGAGATAGTGGGAGAACTGGGAGAGGGGAAGGATAAGAAGAAGATGGAGAGGGGAAGGAGAAGAAGAAGATGGAGAAGGGGCGATGGTGGCTGTGGCTCCATCTCCTCTATATCTCATCATCGCCACCATCCCTCGCAATCGATTGCTCTCTTCATCGCTACCCCCTTCCATGCTGTTGCTGACGTTCTTATTCTTGAGAAGAAAGAGTGAGAGAAAAAAAGACGAATAGTGGTTTAAATGGGTGGTATGGGAGAGTACATAATTTTTTTTAAAAAATATGGGTGATGTGGGTGAATGCAAGTTATGGCGCCAAATCTCCATTGCCATTTCAAATAGACATAGTTAGCTCATATTTCAAACATCAATCTTTCACAATTTCGCACTAAGAACATATTTTTTTGAGGTTCAAAATTTCAAGAAAACTAATTAGGAAGGAGGTGATATGAAGAAAGTGATCACTCTAAAAACTAATTATAATAATAATATTGACAATAAAAGTTATTAATTATAATAAGAATTTTATTAATAATAATGTTAGAAAATTTCTGTAAGGTGGATCCACATATTTCATATTATTATACGTTGTAGACTGTTGAACTAAAGGTGAGTGGTATTTAATTAGACGCGATTAGTTGTGAACATTAAGAAACACGACTAAGGTCATAAACATGTTTCTAATTACATGTTTTATGTTTTGACATGTATTAAATTGAGTATGGAAGTTATTTATGTGTAGATACCAATTTAAGTCTCGCTATAATTCTATTATAGATGATGGGCTGATAATATATATATATATATATATATGTGTGTGTGTGTGTGTGTGTGTGTTTAAGGTTCCCACTCCAAACCTAATTTCTCTATCTCCTACTTTCTCATCTGGTTTGAGAAACACAAGAGAAAGGTTCTGGAGGTGGAAGATCCCTTTGTTGCGTGTTGCTAGTACGTGAGGATTACTACAAGGATACTCTTCATCAATGGAGACTTCAAATACACATTAATTAAAAATTTTCTTCATTGATTATTGACATGAGGTTTTGGTTTAGGATCTGTTAGATTCCTACAACTGGTATCAAAGCCTCCTTGTCAGCATCATTGAAGAAAACATACGGTTTATTGTTTTCTTATTCCTTAATTAATAAATCAATCATTACATGGGTTTTATCAAACCCGAGAAATCTATTTCACCGAATCCAGTTCTTGTAGCGACTGAATTGTGGTTTAGTTGTTCAATAGTCAACCCCATACGGATCTTTTGGGTGGTCGGTGGTAGTTAGAACGATATCAAAAAATTTTATATTTTTTTATTCCAGATTTTATTGTTCATTAAAAAAATGGAGAAGCAGAAAAGGAATCGATCGAACCGGTTGAGTCCAAGTAAATGAACATCAGGTTGTTCTTGTTGTTTCTTATCTCAGATCCATCCAGTTGCCCGATTTTCTTGCGCTGATGGTGTGGGCTGATTGTATAACATGTGGGAGGAATTGGTTGAGTGAAACCCTTGATCACACAAGTAAAAAACCCATTGTCTGATTATCACACAAGTCAAAAACCCATTGTCTTATTGATCATCTTTTTCTGACAACCTCTCCGACCGATTGTTTTTGGTCGGACACAGCGGCGGGCGGTGTGGTTTTGGTTACTTATAGTAAGGTAAAATGATTTCTGTGTTTTTTTTATGTCTTAATTGAAAAAGACAGTAAGTTAACTAGGTTTTGAAACATAGTCAACTCAGTTTTGATAAATAAATAAATAAATAAAAACTAAGTTTTGGACCTTTTAAGTGATTTTGGGCCTGTTTTATTGTAGCATTAGGCCTTTTTAGCGCTTGTTTTACTGCTGGACCGGTTCAGTCCATTTAGCCGGTTCAGTTCAGTTGGACTAATCCAGCCTAGTTATCCATTTCAGTTCTAATGGACGGTCCAATTAGTCGGTTCAAACCAGCTGGACCGGTTTGGTTATGTTGGGCATGTTTGGTTAGTCGGTCCTGTTGGGCTAGACTACAGTTTTGAGTGACTGTAGGAAAATGACCATAGCTTGGTCATTTCAAAATATTTTCAGGTGATTCAAAATGTGTTAATTAGATAACTCAGAGTACTACATTTTTGTGTTTTGATATGCTTGAAAATCAGTCTCAACTGAGTGCCAAAGTTAGTCGAAAGTCAGGGACAATACCCTGTTTTCTTTACTGGATAGATTTGAGTGACTTCAGTAAAATGAACATAACTTCCTCATTTCAAAACATTTTCAAGTGATTCAATTTTTTTCATTAGATAACTCAGAGTACTACATTATTTGTGTTTTGATGAGATTGAGAATCGGTATTAATCGAACGTCAAAGTTAGTCAAAAGTCAATGATAGAGTCTGAAACTGAAATGGGATAGTATCATGCTTTTATGTTTTAAATGAGTGGGTGCTAGGCAGTTTTGGGAAGATATGAGAAGAGGGAAGGTCGGTGGTGGTGGGGGGCAGGGTGGTACTGCTCCATTGTCTGTTGATGTACAAAAAAGTGAAGAGAAATGAAAAAAAGAATGATGGAGAATAGGATGAACAGTGGTGGTGTCCTTCAGAACATCAAAAGGAAAAAAAAGTGAATAGTTGTAGTAGTAGTTGCGAGGTGGTGGTGGTGGTGGTGAAGGGGAGAAGGAGGAGGAGAGGTGGCGCGGTGGTGGTGATTGAAGAAGAAATAGGAAGAGTGGTGGTGGTGGTGAAGGGGAGGAGGAGGAAGAGAGGTGGTGGTGGTGAAGGGGGGAAGAGGAAGAGAGGTGGTGGTGGTATGATTGAAGAAGAAGAATGAAGAGGAGGAGAGGTGGCGGTGGCGTGGTAGTGGTGGTGAAGGAGAAGAGAAGGAGAGTTGGCAGTGGTGGATGAAGGAGAAGAAAGGGAGAGAGTAGGAGAGGTTAGGGGTTTTTGTTATATAGTGGTGGTGTTCTTCAGTAGATCAAAAAAAAAAAAAAAGTGGGTGGTGGTGTTCATTAGTAGAAGTGGTGTTATTTAGCAAACTCTATTTTAATTAGCAATCCAAAATTTAAATTTGTAAAATTTTGTTATACATCGCCTAAGTGACCTCTTTCATGAAATTTTATTTGAATTTGAATTTCAGTTTAATATTTTAATAGATTGCATATGGTTTATGCCTCATGGGAATAACAATCGGTCCAAAAGAAGGTTGTTATTTTGGTCGATTAATGAATGGTTTAAGGCAATTAATTTAAGTAAAATATCTTTAGGATTCACATATACATTCAATGATCGGCCCAAAGGAAGGTCATTGTTTGGCCATACCCAATTTTATTTTATTTTCATCAATTACCCTTAGTTGATTTTAGAGAACCACATACATGTTACCATTCATGTTCAAAGACTTGAATTGTAATAGTGTGCTCATAAGGGCCCATTATTAAAGATGTAAAAATTTATATGTACTATTTTTTTCCCAGTTCGTCTATTTTTTTGCTCCTTAAATGGAAAAATTTTTGGATGATGATGATTACTCGTTATTTATTTCTCTGTTATCAAATCAATGCATTAAAGTTAATGGGAAGTACATATATTGATGTGAGTTTGTTCTTTTATGTTATTTTAGTGAATGTTTCTTCGATATCTACCAATTTAAACAACATTCCAGTACTTGATGGTTCAAATTTTGAAGAATGGAAAGAACTATAGTGATTGTCCTTAGGTGTATGGATTTGGATTATGCGTTTCGTGTTAATGAACCCACTAAGCCTGCTGATTCTAGTTTAGCTTATGATAAGACTTCTTATCAAAACTGGGAGCACTTTACTTGCATTAGTCTTATAATAATGAAACACTATATTTCTGAAACTTTTCGCGATGCTATGCCTAAGGAGAAAAATGCTAAAGATTTTCTATGCCAGGTTGCAGACTTATTTGTTGCATCGAAAAAGGTGGAGGCAAGTACGCTTCTTAACAAACTTGTTTCCATGCAGTATCCGGAGAAAAAAAATAAGGGAGTACATAATGGAAATGTCTATTCATGTTTACAAAATGAGGACACTAAAGTTGGAGTTTTCTGATGATCTCTTTGTGCACCTCATTTTGATTTCGCTTCCTATTCAGTTTGGTCCATTTAAGATCAATTATAATACTCAATGAGATAAACAGACTCTTAATGAGCCCATTGTTCAGTGTGTGCAAAAAGATGAATGTCTAAAAAGAGAAAAGACAGAAAATGTTCATATGACGACATTTTCTAATGGTTATTCAGGCATCAAGGAAAGGAAAAGAAATATTTCTGTTAAAGATAAGGGAACTGCATCTGATGGGGCTTCACATGCAAATGTGCAACAAAACATGATAAGGTCGCCACATGTTTCTTTTGTAAGAAAGCAGGTCATGTAAAAAATGACAGTCTCAAATATCAAAAGTGACTCAGCAAAGAAATGTGATAATTTTAATTTTCTTTGTTCTGAATTTAATCTAGCTGAGACACCACGCCATTTCTGGTGGATAAATACAGGTGCAACTATTCACATCAATGTTTCCATGCAAGATTGCATAAGGAGTCGGAAACCAAATAATGTCGAAAGGTTCATTTACCTAGGGAATGGCAATAAAACTTGTGTGGAGGCAATTAGAGTCTTTATATTAAAATTAGAATCTGATTTTTATTTTGATTTTGATTTGGATGAGACTATTTGTGTATCGTCATTTAGGCGGAATTTAATTTTTGTTTCTAGTTTGGATAAATGCAGTTATACTTTTTCTTTTGGAAAAATGAAGTTTTAGTCACTTAAAAATTTTCAAAGTTATTGGTATCGGATCTCTGATTGATAATCTATATAACTTAAACTTAGATGTTTCCCACTTACAGTCAAATAAAACTTTGCATATTATAAATTATGGTACTAAGCAAAGATTAATTAATGAGAACTCTTCTATGATATGACATAAGCGTCTAGGTCATATCTCTTGACCGAGGATCACAAGGCTTGTGTCAACTAGAGTTCCTGGTACCCTTGATTTACAGATTTTATGATTTGTATTGAATGAATAATGGAGAAATAAACAAACACTAAAAAGTTAGGTGCTCATAGGACCTCATGTGTCTTAGATTTGATAGATACCGATATTTGTGGTCTGTTCCCTACAGCTTCTTGGAATGATCAACAATATTTTGTCACTTTCACAGACGATTATTCTCGCTATGGGTATCTATACTTCATACATGAAAAATCACAATCATTGGATGTGTTCGAGGCCTATAGAGCTGAGGTTGAAAATCAACATAATAAGAAAATTAAGGTTGTTAGATCTGACAATAGTGGTAAATACTATGGCAAATATGACGGTTTAGGCCGATGTTCAGATCCATTTGCAAGGTACTTACATGAATGTGGCATCGTCTCTCAGTACACCAAGCCATGGACACCACGTCAAAATGGTGTATCTGACAGATGAAATAGGACCCTAAAAGATATGGTTAGGAGTATGATTTGTCATTCTACCTTGCCAGAGTCTCTTTGGGGAGAGGCCCTAGAGACTACAGTTTATATCCTCAATAGAGTAACCAGTAAAGCAGTCAATAAAACCCCATATGATTTATGGACTGGTAGATGTCTTAGCATTCGACACTTGCATATTTTGGGGTGTCCAGATGAGGCTAGGCCTTACATGCCTCATGAAGAAAAATTGGATTCTGGAACTGTTAGATGCTACTTCATTGAATATTCAAAAAGATCAATGAGATTCAAGTTTTATTGCCCCTCTACTAATACCTTCATTGAGACAGATAATGCAAAGTTTATTGAGGATGTTGAGAATAGTGGGAGTACACAATCCAGAAATATTAGTATTGAAGAAGAATGTGTTGACATTTCTATGATGGATATTCAACTTGTTAACGTGATCATACATGTTCTTAAACAAGATGAAAATGCAAATCACGAAGATATAGCTGGTTTGTCTTCTATTAATCCAGAAGCACCTCAACCTCCTCAATTACAAATGCCAATAAGGAGATCCAATAGGGAGAAAACATATGCCATTTCAGATGATTATATAGTTTGTCTCGATGAACATGAGTTTGATATAGTAATGGAAAATGATCCTATCACTTTTCTTCAAGCCAAACAAAGTGCTCACTCTTCATATTGGATGAATGCTATGTTAGATTAGTTAAAGTCTAGGAAGGACAACGACGTCTGGGATCTTGTCGAGTTACTTAAAGGAGTGAAACCAATTGAATGCAAATGAGTTTCTAAAACAAAACGTGACTCCAAATGTACATTGAAAGATATAAGACCTGTCTTGTCACTAAAGGTTTTACTCAAAAGGAAGACATTGATTATAAATAGATTTTTTCTCCAGTTTCTACAAAAGATTATTAGAATCATTATGGCCCTTGTAGCTCATTATGATTTAGAGTTACATCAGATGGATGTAAAGACAGTGTTTCTCAATGAAAATGTTGAAGAAATAACACTATTTATATGAAACAACCACAAGATTTTGAGAGTAAAGACTCAGAACATAAAGTTTGCAAATTGAAGAAATCTATCTACGGCTTAAAGTGGACACCTCGTCAATGGTATAAAAGGTTTGATCTAGTATATTCCTTCTTTGATTTTGAGGAAATTTCGATTGGTCAATATGTTTATAATAAGATTAGTGGGAGGAAATTTATTATTTTCTAATGCTATATGTTGATGAAACCCTACTTAAAAATTTTGACATAAGTTTATTTCTTTTAACAAAACTTATTATTAAGGTTTTCTATTCACTACACCAAAAGGGCTGATTAGCTACACAGGGGTGGCCACGGTTCTAAGCCGTTGGTGTGTTTGCCACGGCTAAAAATCGTGGCTATAGTGCCCAACGGCTTAAAACCGTGGCTAAAAAAATGCTTGGCCACGGTTCTAAACCGTTGGTGTGTTTGCCACGGTTTTTAGCCGTGGCTATAGTGACCCACGGCTTAAAACCGTTGCAAATGTGCACGTGTGTTGCACGTGGACCTGTGGAGAAGTATGTTGAATTCTCGCGGGCGAAATTTTGGGAAAAAAATTTGCTTCCCGCGTTCCCGCTCCATCTCCCCCTTTTCTCAACCCTTTGCTTCTCCATCTCCCGCTCCATCTCCCCCTTTTCAACCCTTTGTGAAAAAAACCCTAAAATTTCAAGGAGAGGGAAAGAGAGAAGGAGAAGGAGAAGGAGAAGGAAAGAGAGGGAGAAGTCGAGCAACCCAAGCAGTGTCTGTGTTTGTACAAGCAACAAAACGCGATGGGGTTTGGCCATCTAGCCATTCGATCTTCGAGATCCTCCTCCTCCTTCGCAGCCTTCAATCGGTTCTCCTCTAGGGTTCTCGCATCCTCATCCAATTTCAGAGGAATTGAAAAGGCACCCCAGGTCTTCTTCTTCTCCTTCTCTATTACCCCTTTCTCTGTCTCTCTATTGCTTGGTTTGGTTTGGGTTCCATTTCTCTGTAAGTCGCAAATTGGGTGATTTGATCGAATGGGTTAATTGGAATGTTGGAAGAGATGCAAACCCAGTGCTGGAAAGAAGGTTAGATCTTCTCTCTTTATTTATTTTCAAGTTTTAATTTTTTTAGGACTATTTGGGTATAATATTTTTGTTCTAATTGTTGTTCTTTGTTTCAGATTTTGGAGAAGTTGTTGAAGAGGGGTGGAAAGCTTAAAGGTTTTGTCCTTGTCTCTCTCTCTCTCTTGTTCTTTCTCCACTGAATGTTTGTTTTCATGCTTTGTGCATTGCTTTTTGTTTAAAATTAGAATTTGGGTATATTTCAATTTGTAAAATTGATCAATCTGTACCCTTGGTTTTTTGGGGTTCTTGTTTAGTTGTTAAAGCTTAATGGGTTTTTTTTTTTTTTTTTGTATGAAAGTGATTTGATCTTGTTTGGGTTGTTTGTTTTTGTGATTAGAAGACCAAGCCAGTCTCCCTCATTCGCCAAGTCTATGATGATATTGCTGGGCATCGATGTTTTGGCGAAAACTATGTGCAGGAGTTAATTGAAAAGGCACCCCAGGTCTTCTTCTTCTCCTTCTCTATTACCCCTTTCTCTGTCTCTCTATTGCTTGGTTTGGTTTGGGTTCCATTTCTCTGTAAGTACACAAACATTATAGCTCTTGAAGGAAATGAAGAAGCTCAAACCAGAGGTGTAATAGGTGTTGGTGGTATTTTTTTCAGGAATAGGTGTAATTATGGGCTCATAGGCCTCTATGACTCATAACTCTGCACCCCATTATAAAAACTGTGACTCCGTCACTGAGAATATTGATATGTTCTGGTTGCAATTTTCAGATCCACAACCAAGTCATACACAAAAGTGGTGCATGAGAGCATATCACAACACAGAGGGATGTGGGGTTCACAGCTTTTGTTGTTGGTGGTGGTGGGTGCTCTAAACAACAAATTTGAAGGGATTTAATTCCCCTTTGTATCCCAGGTAATATTATCATTTTGTAATATTTTTGCATTTAATTCAAATTTTATAAATTTGTCTAAAACCAAATGCATGGTTTCATTGATTTTATTAGGGTCAAGGTTCATTCCCATAATTCTTCATCATCTTCAAATGGTCGAATCATGTTAGCATGATAAAGTAGAAATGGATCTTCATCCCACTCACATAAAGCCCTTTCATTTTTATTTGTTACTTATATCAATAGGACACATGTTAGCATGATAGAGTAGCATCGATACAATTGGAATATATGAAATGGTTGAGGATCCGCATGTACTTCCTCAATATTTTTTCTCCTTTCTTATCAGAACTAAAAATTTTCAATGCATAGAGTACAAAATACATCTATTAGCATGAATCCAATCTCTTCCTAATAAAGTTAAAAAATTAAGTGCACCATCTATGACAAAGAATGTTTTCTCTGAATGGTTTACTCCTAACTATTATTTCTAATGGCACAATTTTTTTGGCCATCGTTTTATCTTTCCAATAATCCAGAGATAGTAATCCTGGTTGTCACTAACTCAACATCTTGTTTATTTATTTTCTTCGAAGTATTAGTAATAATGACTGATGCATCATTGTCTACTAATGCCATGTTTTAAAAGTTTTCCATTAAACCCTTTGATAAATAGTGGTTTTACATTTAACCATTTCTTGAGTTGGTTCTTCATAAGTATAAGGCAAGCTGGCAGAAGTGAAATAAAACTGTGGAGTAGTCACCTCTTCACTCTCATTCAATCAAATCTCTAAATCATCTGAATCAGCAGGAATGTTCTCCATTTCCTTAATTCTCCTTGGCAGCAAATGTCTAGCTAATGTGGTAGCCATGTTTTTCCAAGTCAATGAGCATATCTAGCAACAAATCATTTTGTAAACCTGTGTTGACATCTTCCTTTATTTTTCCAAGTTCCATGTACTCCTCCATGTCATCTCTAATAAACCTCGGATTTGGTTTATTAGAAACAGTCTGCACATAAAGTATTTTTTTTTTTTTTAATATTCCTCCTGTAAGTCCATATCAGTGCTGAACTGGGAGTAGGAGATTTCAACTCAGTGACACTCCATTTGGTTTAGGCTTCACAAACTTGTGTTTATCCTTAATAGATAATGCTTGCTTGCTTTGGACTATCATTGGATCCTGCAAAATAAATCAGTCAGGTACACCCAGTATTAATCCTTTGGGTGGATGTTTTGTAGTTCCAGGCCTGTTTATTAAGGTTTTTTGCCTTTGATTTTGCTCTAATTTGACTTCATGCAATCTAGGCCAGCAATGAAGCCCATGCTCAGTCTTTCAGAAATAGGTTTGTTGAACTTAGTTTCCCTAGGCAGGACTAATTGTGGTTCATTAACTTTCATTTTCTTGTGACTTTCTTCACCTGGGAATTCACTGCCACAAGCTACACATTAGTGTTGAACACAAATGTTGGTTCCTTTAAATACTCCCTTGTTGGACTCGTGATTTACATTACCAAGATTCACACTCATTTCATTGGCCGTTTGGAATGTATCCTTGACAATTCCCATTGTTGAGTCTGAAAACTTGAGTTTTTCCTTTTTTCAGCAACTCTTGAATTTTGTTCCTAGAATCAAAACATTCATTTGCAGTGTGAGACCAGGAATCATATCATATCATACACACAGTCACTGACACCCATAATTGGTATGATAGGCTGGTGGTCAAATTTGATTCATATTGGTATATGTATGTCATATTTGATTCAAGTTTAGCACTAACTATAGATATGTAATTGCTACATGCATGTTGTTCTGGTTCTCATTTTCCTCCCTTGTCTTTGCACACAGTTAAGCAACTTCCCATCTATCTATTTAAACATTTATGCCATTTGACATGTTTTTGAGAGTTTACATATTTGCATTGTAATAGAAATCTTTCCACCTCAATGTTTACCAATATAAATGATCATATCTTTCCACCATTTGACCTATACACCATATTTCGGATTCGAAAGCAAATTTTCCTGTAAATTAAATTTTATTTTACTTATTTTCTTTAATTTTTTTTTTGCAACTATGCAATCAATTTAAAATATAAAATTATTATGGTTTTTAGTAACTCTTGTTAATGAAAGAAAAAAAAAACATATTGTTATGGTGAACTTAAGTGAACCTATGTATGCCCTAGTGTGTTTTTATGCGGGTGTTTTTATGGAAGTGAAGTGAATTTCTGTGTTTTTATGTAGGTGTTTTTATAGACGTGAAGTGAAAAGTGAACTTCTGTGTTTTTATGCAGGTGAACTTATGTGATAGTGAAGTTATGTTTTTATGTAAATGTCACAACAGAAGTTGTGTTTTTACGTCACAACAGAACTTCTGTATGCTCTAGTGAAGTGAACTTAAGTGAACTTGTGTTTTCATGCAGGTTTGATAACATTACTATCAGACATGACTGCAGACTCATCAAAATAGCTTCATGGAGTCCGAAAATTTTGAAGGATTAATGGTGTAGAGAAGCTGGATACAGTGACTCCGAAAGCTGAAATTTCAGGTCAGTTCACTTCACTTGCCAAACTTGCTTCAACTATTTGTTGTAAATGTCATTTTAACCGAAGTTGTGATCTTTGTATATAGATGAAGAAGTGAATGATTGCCCAATTCAGCAGGTTCGTCTAACAGCCTGATTCTCATGAACTTGAAAATTTTATCCATTTGTTTGTTGTCCATTTCTATTCTTGTGTATTGTACTAAATAGCATATGAACATATGTTGTCAACAGATGAATACACAATCAAACATGCGTAATGAGGATGTGCTCGAGGCTGCAGTTTATGATCATGATGGTTGTGCTCAGCATGGAAGTGTGTTTGCCAAGATGCAGAAACCATTATCTCCGCTCCTGCAGCCTTCGTGGGAAAAATCCATTCGCAGTGACATCTGCCAGGTACCATATACAGTTTATACCTGTGCATCTTCGACGCATTTTTTGTAGTTTGAATTGGGCCTCTAATCTCTGCTCCTTTTCCGATCCATCTGAAAATGCCTCAAACTCCCGGGGTAAGTGGCCCATTGCCTATTAGCATTCATAACTGACATTTTGTAGTGGGAATTGTTTACTAATAGATAAACAATAGACAACGCCCTACTGGACTGATTTCTTTTATTGCTACAGAGCAGACAAACTGCAATCAAGGCATGTTTTGACATTTTGGTGCCTCTGCAACTGTTGTGTAGAAAAAGCTAGTCTGAAATGTTTTGACTACCCCAATTTCTGCAGACAGTAGCCGAGGAGGATATTAAGAAACAAGCCCTTTAGCATGAATATGAGGGTTTTAGACCGCCGCCATATAGGTACATTTTCTTAGGTTTACTTCCATGTAAGGTTGATGGATGAGATTCACACTGAAAATGGAAGTGCTTTTGGTTTAAATTTTAAGTACTTGGTATTTTGGTTTGATTCAGGTACTAAGTTAGGCTAGCTCTGTTGCAAGATAGTGTGGGTTTTTCATGGATTGAATCAAAGATCTCCATGTAATCCCTGATCAAAGATCAAATGTTGCTGATATAAAAGTGTGGGTTTTTCATGGATTGAATCTTGTTCATGAATGTATTTCTCACGAGTGTGCTCTTGCAACTGCTATAGCTAAACAATTTGGAGCTTGCTGTTAGTCTTGCAAAAAGAGGAAACCTTCCTGGGGCAGAGAATTTGGTACGTCTGGAATTTTTTTCATCTCTTACTTTGATACCAATCCTCATGAGTTACTTTTTCGAAGTGCAAAATGCAAGTGCAGGTGTTCCTTTTGGCATCATACAAGTGTTATTGACTTAACTTCTATGTCTCAGGTTGTTCAAAGATTTCAGGAGTTGTTCTCTCAGACCAAATATAAGGAAGCTGCTGAGCTTGCTGCTGATTCTCCTCAAGGAATCCTTCGTACCCCTGACACTGTTGCAAAATTTCAGGTATTTAATTGTCACATTAACCCTTTAAATCTAATGAAAACCAAGAAAGGCAGGCACTGTTACAACATCCATGTCTTATTTGTATTTTTCAAAATATTCTGTGAACTTGGGCTCTTAGCGTGCATGATGTAGTGTTAATACCTTTTATTATTTTGATGTAGTGTTTCCTTCCTATGAAATGAAAGCACTGCTTTCATTTCTTATCTTATGTATTGATATCCTGGGAGCAGAAAAGAAGCATGGCATTTGATTGGTCTTTGATATTTACCTTTCCTTTTGCAGAGTGTTCCTGTGCAAGCTGGGCAAACTCCACCATTGTTGCAGTACTTTGGGACATTGTTAACTAAAGGAAAGCTCAATGCATTTGAGTCTTTGGAATTATCTCGTTTAGTTGTGAATCAGAACAAAAAGAATCTTTTGGAAAACTGGTTGGCTGAGGATAAACTTGAATGCAGTGAGGAACTCGGAGATCTTGTCAAGGTATGGTTAGGAATCTTAATATTGAATGACATTCTGCTTTACAGTTTCAGTTATGTCAAAACAATTCTAATCTGAATATTCAATAAATTTTTTTTCTCTCTTTTTTTTTTTTTTCTTCCTGAAAACTCTTTCATGTATCTTCGTGAATCCGAATCTCTGGTTACCCAGTCAGTTATATCCTGATTATTGGGTGCTTATTTTGAAGTTATATTGTATGTATCCGTGTAGTCTGGCGTGATGCGTTGGATCTTTGCAAGTTGGTAGGATGGTCATTGGCATTTAGAGTTTGTTATTGCAATTTGCATTTTGAACTTGCAATTTTATTTGCAAGTTGCAAGGAGTAATTTGATGTTTGACTGATGAATCATTAGGCTGGTTGCTAGTTGCAACTTGCAATTTTATTTATCCATTGAAGGTGTTATTCAAGTGCAGGGTGATATTACAAATGCATAGACTACGCATAAAGATTTGTTTATTGTGATGTATATATAAACTACTGATGATAAAGATGAACTTAATATTCAAACTTGCCTGTCATGAACTTTTTTAAATAGGGCATGTTAGTTTGTCACACTTTTTGATACACATTCCCACATTGAATAGAATTACGATTTTTTAAGGTGGAGATCATCTTTACAAAAAATCAGCTCATTTTAACCTTTTTTGCCTATCAAACAATTGTACGAAAATGAAGAATGTAGCCGATTGCAGCTGTCCATTTTACATAAATTTCAACTTAAGATGTTGGAATGAATTGAATTTTTTCCAGCATTTGTTTTTCTTCGAATGCATGATTGGTTTGAGCTTCTTGTCAAGCTATAAAAGCTAACTTTGCTTGGTTGACAATTGAAGGTAATTGTGGCAAGTACTTGTGAAGGTGCATAGCTTTGCTTGGCTCTATACGAGGAGCAGGTGACAGGTATGAACATACTTCCATCTGTTGAGACCAATGTAAATATTTGTAGGTTTTGTGAATCGAAAAATTCAATTCCACAACTTTTAAGTTACCGTGCACAAATTGCCCTTTATTTTGTTCGTTTCACATTAACAAAATACCACTAGTGTTTACAACTTCGGATGTTTTTACACTATTAGCAAGTTATTGATTGTTAGTGATTGAAAGACTTCTGCAGATGATTTTGTACTTTTCTTCACTGTCACCTATTCTGTTCATTTCCTGAATTATTCTCACACCCTAAATAAGTTGGCATTTTGGGCGATGTTATGTAGGCGTGCATTGGTCCAAGTGCTATTATCTTCTTTTCGAACTCTTATATATTGAAGATGTCTAAAATTTTTTACGACTTTTTTCTCCCTATTTTAAGTCACTACCATGGTTTTGGCTATCTTTTTATTGAGCAGTTCTAAATGTCGAGGAAACAAATGAGGAAATGGGCGAGGAAAGCGACGTGGCGGGGTGGAGACCGTCCACTCCGCTCGGGATGCGCGCACCAAAAATGATGGCACGCATCCCGAGCGGAGTGGACGGTCTCCACCCCGCCACGTCGCTTCCCTCGCCCATTTCCTAGCCTGTTTCCTCGACATTTAGAATTCCTCTTTTTTATTTTATCTTCTATCGAAAAGGGTAAAGATTTATCAGAAAGAGCATAAAACGAGAAAGAACACCTGGGCTCCTGGTTAAGGAAGCTATATATGATCAGTTTGTACAGATTTTTTCTTCCCATCTTATCTTGATTATCCTCGCCCATGTTTTCTTCAAGTCATGTTATAAGTTTCATTATGTAGTTTGAGTTTTTTCATCTTTGGATGCACACAGTTGAATGTAATGAAGTAAAACAAGAAGCACACACAGATTTTCTGGCTTACATTCGCCACGGGGACGAGTAAATACCTGTATTGGCTTTGTGGCTGCGAGGGATTGGGGATCTGGCAGCTTTGGCAGTCCGGGATATGGCGATACGCTGCGAGCAAAACTGCTGCATGCAGGGCATGCTGCTGCTGCTGTGTAGGCAGAGCACTCTGTCGCAAAACAGAGTGCATCTGTAATTTTTTTCTGCAGCTGTTTCATGCGGGGGCGGACTGGCGTACTTGCTGTTGCTGCGCTCTGTTGCTGTTGCTGATGCTGCTGTTGCTGCGCGGCGTTGATGCTGCTGCTGCTGCTGCTACGCTTTGGCGCGTTACTGCTGCTGCTGCCCTGCTTTGCTGTTGCTGTTGCTGCTGGGTTTGCTGCTGCTGGGACGCATTGCTGCTGTCTGTCGCAGCGTTGACATGCTGAGATGTGGCGACATGCGGTTGGAGCGTGTGTATGCCGGTTGATCTGGGCAGTCCGGTGTAACTTGATTTGTCGCAGAAACGCGCGTGTGCTGCGTGTTCTACGGTTGAGAGACTGACTGTGAGTTGATTTAAGTTGATTGCTTTAAGTTTTGTATTTTCATTGTTTTTAGTTTTTGCCTTGGCTTTCAAACAAAAAAAAAAGGACATGCCCTGGATTTTGATGTCCAACCAGAAATGATTTTTTTTGCTGATTTAATTTTTATATGTTTCATGCTAGATATTATTGGTTGGATTGGATTTTAATCTTCATCTGACAACAGGATGATGATCACTTGCGTAGTTATTTTCAAAATGGTTTCTAATTGCATGTTTTGTCGACAAGTTCTTAGTTTTAAAAATGGTTTTCAAACTTTTTGTCGACAAGTTCTCAATTTTAAATTTATAAATGCCAGGAAGCTGCTGAGGAGTTGGCTCCACGGTTGGAAGTCATTTTGCAGCATCTCTTGTGTGCTTTTGGGCAATATCAGGTTTGTTTTATATAAGTGCTCTTTCACTTTACATTTTGGCTATTATGTCAAATATCTGACACTTGCTAATCCCTTTTTGTCTAAACTCCTTTAGAAACGAAACCTTCGGATTGTATATAAATGATGCTAACGAAACCTTCAGGTATCATGTAATGTGTTTCATCTTGTTGGCTGCCAGTATTGAACAAAAATAGTAAGTTAACTTGTTCTCTATGATGATGAATTACAGCCAAGATATCTTGAGATTTTAATGCCTCCAGTGATTGCAAAGTGGCAGCAGCTTTCGAATGCCGACAGAGATCTTTTTCCCTTGCTCGAGTGTTTTACATCTATAGCACAGGTATCTTTTCCCTTGCCTGAGTCATTTAGAAAATTTCTATTTGATTAAACAGCTGTCAGGCTCATGTCGAACTAATACTTTTAACTTATAGTTCTACACGACTTATTTTTTTTTAAACTTTTGGAAGTCTCTTCTAGACCGAATGAAAAAATAGAGTTTTTATACTCTTGTTCTATCTGTTTCAGGCATTAGGTTCTGGGTTTGCTCAGTTTGCAGAACCTGTGTTTCAGATGTGCATAAATATCATCCAGACTCAGCAATTGGCAAAGGTTTCTACATACTTTTGTTGTGTATATCACTCCTTCAGCTTCTGCAGATCTGCATTGTGTTTTAGTTCTTATCCATTTATTGGCCTAACATGGAGGTGTTTTGAAAGGGACATCACCCAGTTGTATTAGGAATAATTATGTATTTGATTAAGTGATCATGTTGGAGAGGTTTGGAGCAATCACGATGACCAATTGCTTGTAATATGTTGAATTATTATTGATAATTAATTTGTTTAATTCAGGCTGAATTAGTTCATCCAATTTATGATTCTTTTGTCTCATTTGTGTGGACTATGTGTAAGGACTGATTTTGCAGGTGCCACGGCTGTGATTTTGCTGCAGCAGCAAAAAATAAAATATAAATTTTTTTTTCGATTATATTAACTTGCGACGGTTTAAAACCGTTGCAACAAAACAGATTTCTTTTTTTTTTAAATTTTGTTTTAATTGCCAACGGCTTAAAACCGTGGTTCTCCATCTTGCCACGGCTACAAACCGTGGGCATTATTTCTCATTTGCTACGGCTACAAACCGTGGCCATGGTTAGCCACGGCCCAAAACCGTTGCTAGCCCATTTGCCACGGTTTAATTCACACTATTTAGCCACGGTTTGTAACCGTTGCCACGGTTAGCCACGGCTAAAAACCGTTGCAAATATTAGACACGGTTTAAAACCGTTGCTAATATATGAACTTTATCACGGCTTAAAACCGTAGCTAATTTTGCAACGGCTATAAACCGTTGCTATCTTGTTAGCTACGGTTTATAACCGTTGCTAATATCTACACTTTGTAACGGCTTACAACCGTAGCTAATTTTGCCACGGCTAAGAACCGTTGCTATTTTTATTGCAACGGTTTATAACCGTTGCTAATTTCTGAAAATAACGCCCCCCATCCAACCATAAAACCGTTGCTACAATGTTTAGCAACGGTTTATAGCCATTACAAATGATTTTGCGACGCCCCTGTAGTCCACGGCTCTTAGCCGTGGCAATGGCTTACGCCCACGGTCTAGAACCATTGCTAATGGGGGTTTTTGGTGTAGTGATTATAACATATTTTGTGATAGACATGCTGACTAATTGCACTGATCATATAGTATTATTGGTCTATCACAACAGATATTTGTTGAATTGACACTTGGTATGTTCTTTGCACTAGGTAAAGTACTAATTGTTATGAATGACAAGTTGAGTTTGCTTTAATGTCCAAAGAATGATTCATATATGAAAGGAATACATGAAAATTATCTCTCATGCGTAGGTATAGAGAGTGTAATGTATGATAAAGTCTATTCGCATCAGGATATTATGTCTATCTTGGAATGTTTGGCAGATATTTTCAGATTGAAGAACAATCACTAAGCAGTGATTGTTGTAGTATTTTAAAAGAACACAAGTTTATGCTCACATGCTACAAATTTAATAAATTGGATTAGATATTCAGGTTTAAAAAAATTTAGTGTGTTGTCCCGGAGAATTATTTGTTTAATGTAAAACATATGATCAAACATTATGGTTAAAAAAAATTATTTAAGGGTTTCACGCTATAGGTTTCATTAAAAAAAGGTCATGAAATAAAGCCTTTGATTGTATTCAGATAATGACAACCATTCATTCTAAAGTATATCGACTTAAAGTTTTTTGTCGTTAATGACAAAGTTCATAATCCTCTTATGACAATTAAGGATGTACGACATAAGGTGTTCAACGAGCATATTGCTTATTTACGGTGTGGTTAGTTCTTATGATGTTTCTTATTAGTGGAAGTTTATATTACTATGTTTAATTGTCATTGGTGATCACCTTTAGTTTATTGATGATTATGGAATAAGATTTCTACTTTTTCAATTATGGTTGCACCTATAAAGTTTGATTAAGTAGAATAAGGCGATTGAATTTTTGAATCATAAGGTATGTCAAGTTGAAAATGGACATGATCAGGGATCACATTACATGTCATTTTCATCGTACACATCCATACTTTGATCTATGTCGCTTATTGTATTGGTATTTGTGACCATGGATGGGTCCAACCACGATAAATGTGATGAAGGCCACAATGATCCTATATTAATATTTTCAATGGATCAGATTGTTTTGAGACGACACTCACAAATCCCGATAGTCAAGTTTTGAGCTCATAAAGTTTTACAATGTATGATCCATGGATTATCAATGTAGTTCAAGTAGGAGATTGTAAGAAAATTCCCTTAAGGTGAATCTACATAGTTCATATTATAATACGTTGTCGACTATCGAGCTATAAGTGAGTGGTCTTTGATTAGACTCGATTAGTTGTGATCATTAAGAACTAAAACTGGGGTCATAAACACGTTTCTAATTACATGTTTTATATGTTGACATGTATTACTAACTTGAATATGAAAGTTATTTATGTGTAAATACCAATTTAAGTCCCACTATAATTATATTATTGATGAAAGGGCTAATAATAGAATTATGGTTCTACATATAAGGACAAGGTTCCCACTCCAATCCTAATTTTTCTATTTCCTTCTTTCCCACTGGTTTAAGAAACACAAGAGAAAGGTTATGGAGGTGGAAGATTTGTCCGTTGTGTGTTGCTAGTTCATGAGATTGCTATGAGGATACTCTCATCAATGATTTTTTTTTTTGAAAAGCAAGCGTGGGGGTTTATATGGGCTCCCCAGACCACTGAAAATAGAAGGAAGACAAATTAAATCTCAGTTACATTCGTGTGTATTTTTTCTACCTCTAGCATCATCAAAAACAATCTTCCTAATGTCCTCCGCAAAGGAACTAGGAGTGATCTCCACAAATTCATGATTTGGTAGAAGGCTAGCTAGTTTATCTGCTACTTGGTTCGTTTCCCGTACTGCATGCATTACCCGGCATTCTGCAAATTTTCTCATTTCCGCCTTGATGCGTCTAGTTGTGTGAAATGCTTCCCAAGGAGGAGCTTTTTTGGTAGAAATGTACTTCAATGCATTACTAGAATCCGTGCACAAGACCACCCGCTGGATGCCATGTTGAAGTGCTAGGCTAAGGCCTAGCTCAATTCCCTGTAACTCATGCAGGATGACAGTCTGTGCTAGTCGAGACCCTGCTGTTGCTGCCACCACCTGTCCCTCGTGATCCCTTATAACCGCACCGTAGCCTCCTTTAGTACCCTTGAGTGAGCCGTCTGTATTGAGCTTGAACCAGCCTACATCAAGTCGTAGCCATGCATGCAGGGTGCTTGTGCGTAGCTAAAACTGGGCACCAATCCGCCATCTATCAAAGAGCGCCCTGTTATCAGCATTGTCTTCCAGTTGTTGATCCAGGACTAGGACTCGCAATCTGACATCTTCAATGATCTTTGGGACCAGGTCAGCAGCAGCTTTGAACTGAGATTGGAACACCCTGCAATTCCTTTCCGTCCATAGGTGATAAATTGTTGCATTCAAGACCAGCTTCTTCAGCATCGAGCTAGGTGATGCACCCGTGAAGTGCTACTCGCACCATCTCCATTCTGCTTCCCAATCCATTGGCTGATGTCTATAGCCAAGGTGGGTGAGGATACGTGACCAGACAAGGCATGAATACCTACACCTGAAAAAGAGGTGTTCTTCACACTCAAATGCATCACCACAGAGAGGGCAGAGTGAGCAGCCTATAACTCGCCAATTCTTCAGTTTGTCCTGGGTTTTGAGCGCCTTGTGCCTTACTAACCATGTGATGAAACTGTGTCTTGGTATCCTGCCTGTGAACCACACAAGTTTTGACCAGGAAACTGCCTGCATTCTCTGTCGCAGTGAGTAGTAAGCACTCCGATTTGTAAACTCCCCTTCCTGACCCCCCATCCATGTGACTTCATCCTGGTACTCATTGTCTATTTCCACTGAATCAAGCTCAGCATATATATCAGCCAAATCAGGTCGGCCTTGCAGCCTAGTGTTCCAGTTGTTGTCTGTAATAAGGGCACTAACCTTAGCATTACGATGAAGCGTTGTGTGGTATGTCAGATGTTGGGGGAATCTGTGAAGAAGAATGCCTGAAGGGTGCCATGGGTCCTTCCACAAAAGGGTGTCTTTTCCATCACCAATTGAATGAACAATCAATGAGGATGCTTTCTTCCTGGATTGCAGAATTTTGCGCCAACACCATGATGAACCACCAGGAATGTCCATGGTCCAGAAATGTTTGCCTTTGATTAGATTGCTTTTTGTCCACTATACCCATAGATTATTCTTGTTGGAGACAATGTTCCATACATGCCTCATCATAGCGGCTTTGTTTGAAGTCTCAATACACCTCACCCCTAGACCTCCTTCTTTGTAAGGGCGGCATACTTGGGTCCAGTTAACCATAGGGGTTTTGTGTACTCATCAGAGCCTGACCGTAGGAAGTTCCGCATGATTGTTGTGATATCCTCGCGAGCACTTGAAGGTAGGACAAAGCAAGAGGTCCAGTACACGTGTAGGTTGTTCAGAACGGCCTTGATCAGAATTAGACGACCTGCATATGAGAGAGTCCTATTTTCCAGGATTATACTCTTTTACGGATTCTATCTATCAGTGGTAAACACTGATTGTAGTCCAGGCGAGAAGAAATCAGTGGTAGTCCCAGATATGTCACTGGAAGAGTCTCCAGTTTGAAGGCCAGGCACCTAGTTATCAACTCTAGCTCCTCATTAGGGACCCCAACAGCAAAGAGATTACTCTTAGAGCAATTAATGGCAAGACCCGTGCTTGAATTGAAAAGGTTTAGAGAAGTTGCAGACTGGATGCTACCATGGAAGAAAGCAATGAGGTCATCTGCAAAGGAAAGGTGGGTGATCTGTGGATTATTGCATTTAGGATGTAACATGTATTCTCCTTCTTCCACCTTCCCTTTTAGAAGTAAATGCAATATTTCCATAACCAGGACAAACAAGTAGGGTGACATGGGACACCCTTGGCGTAGGCCTCTTTTGGCCCTTATGAAACCTTTAGGCGAACCATTGATAGAGATCGAAAATCTAGGAGTTGTTATGCATACCTTCACCCATTCAATGAACTGACCAGGAAAGTTCATTTTTTTCATAACATGCTCTATGGCTTCCCATCTAACCGTGTCATATGCTTTCCTTAGATCTATCTTGGCTGCACATCTAGGAGCTCCCGTGTTACGGTGATAATTTCTAACCAGTTCATGGGCTAGCATCACATTATCATGTATATACCTGCCTCTGATGAAAGCAGACTGGTCCAAGCTAACCAATCTGTGCACCACTTTCTTCATCTTGTTTGTCAAGATCTTGGTAATGCATTTGTACAATACATTACAACAAGATATGACAATACATTACAACAAGATATTGGTCTGAAATCACCCAGATAAGACGCATTAGTAACCTTAGGAATCAAAGTAATGTACGTCGCATTTACCTCACCAAGGAGCTTTTTACTTCTGAAAAAGTTTTTCACTGCCTTTGTGAAGCCATTCCCTATAACCCGCCAAGCTGTTTTGAAGAATAGGGAAGGAAAGCCATCCGGGCCAGGTGCCTTATCAGAGCCTATTGAGGCTAGAGCTTCTGTGATTTCATTCCTGGACACCTCCTGGTTCAGTTCAAGAGCCTCTGGTTCAGTTATGGTTCTTTCGGCATGTAAGCCATCAATAATTCCTGGATCATAGGCTCCCTGGTCTTCAACAAACACCTCTTCAAAATGTTTGATGCATTCAGCCTCAATGTCCTTCATATCCTCTAGTTTCTCATTGTTCGAGTTGTATATAGAGAGGATCTTATTCTTTGAGCGTCTTTCACGTAGGTAATTGTGAAAGTAAGTGACATTTTCATCTCCGGACTTCATGTGCTTTGCCTTAGCTTTTTGCACCACCTCAGACTCGGCATGCCTGGCTGCTAGTGCATATTGTTTAACTGCCTCTTTCTCTGCATTTGCAAGACTTGGATTAAGGGGGTCTGATTGTAGAGAGCTTTGGGTGAGTGTCATGAGTTGTTTGGCAACATGAACTCCACTATTTGCATTGACAAAAGTGGTCTTCCTCCAAGTTACCAGGCCAGCTTTCACTCGTTTAAGTTTCTGAACCAGACAGTAGGTAGCATTACCATTCACTGGCTGAGACCATGCATTTTGAACCACCGCCATGTAACCTCTCTCATGAACCCAGTAATTATAAAATTTGAAAGGTATAGGCCCAGGATTTGTGTGTTCATAAATTGTTAGAATGACCGGTGAGTGGTCGGATATTCCTGGATTGAGGAAGTCAGCTTCAGAGTTGGGCATATCCATCAACCATTCCTGATTTATCATGGCTCTGTCTAACTTGCTCATGATTCTAGTCTCCCCAGACTGCTTGTTACTCCAAGTGAGGAAGCACCCCTTGTACCGGGAGTCAAAAAGTCCAGCATGCATGACACATTCTGCCAGGTCGAGAAACTGTCCAGGGCGTAGTTCCTCCCCTCCTACTCTTTCCTGGGAATTCAGAATTGAGTTGAAGTCTCCCAAAACTGACCAAGGGAGTATGTTGGTGCTTGAGAAAGTCTGAAGTTCTGTCCATAATCTCTTCCTAATAGAATTGAGGTTGCTACCGTAAACAAAAGTTAAGATGCAAGTGTAACCATTAGGCCAGATGGACTTCAAAAAAATGGCCTGATCAGATCTAGAGATGACACTAATGTTAACTGCTTTGGGGTCCCAAAGGACCAATATTCTACCTCCCTGCACTACGTCGTTATTGTCAATAGCTAGCCCAGATAAGCTCCCGTTGAATCTTCTCCTTCTTATCAGTATTAACTTTAGTCTCAACCAAACCTATAATACTAATGTGCTGCTTTTGTATAAGTTTGCGCACTTCACTCTGCTTTAAGGGGTCATTAAGACCCCTGCCATTCCAACATGCAGTTCTAATCATCTAAACAGTTAGCAGTGGGTTCCCCTCCCCCAGTTGGGTTAGATGCACCTTGTCCTGCCACAGTTCTAGGTGCCTTAGTTTGAGGCTTCCTGGAGATCACATTGTCAAGCCCTTGGTCTAAACTATGTAAAACATCAAACTGATTGCCCTTGCTGCGTAGATTATGGGTCCTAGTCTGAGGTGGTTGTTGCTTGGTGCATCCTTTATTTGGAACTAAGATAGAACTATTGGTAGAACTGCCTCCCTGTAACAGTCTAGTAGCCGTCTCCTTCTTCCGTCCAAGACCTTTGCCTATGCTGGGTTCATGCTGAGCCTTGTCATCCTGACTAGGTGATGTTGCTGTAATTGCTGGTGGGGCTGGAATAAGTGCCTGGATTGTAGGTGCTAAGATGTCCGGAGTGCTTGTTGGTCCATCACAATGTGTGTTGTGAACTAGGTCAGTTAGATTGTTTGCTTGTGGTGCAGTTGCAACACTTGGCTCATCAGTCTGCTCCTCAGTGATACTCCCTTGTTGTTTTTCAGCCTGGCTAGCAATACGTAGGACTTGCTGACTGTCAGTCAGGTTAGGCATTGTATTGTTGTGGCTTGCATTGGTTTGCTCACTTGGTTCCTGGTTCCGGGTGTCCATGGTGGGTGCATTTTGGTGCTCAGGCTGCTTATCTGTAGCCTTACGTCGACTAGTGACCGTTGTCCATCCTTCCTCTGCTGCATCAGATCCCCGCTTTCCTTGAACTTCTTTCCAGTATTTTGCGGTTGGATTGGATGTGTTCTTCTGTTTTGGACACTTTGCAGAGTTGTGTCCAAATCCTACACAATGGGTGCATCTCTCCGGCTTCTAGGAATAGTCCACTTCAACTTTCGTAGTCCTCCCATCATCAGAGACTACCTGGATATCAGTAGGGAATGAGCTGTTTGAGTTCATCTCCACACATACCCAAGCAAAGGAGAGCCTACTTCTCTGTTCAGTGGCTTTGTCGAGCATCAGAGGTACACCTAGCGCACTGGCTATGGATTGCAATCCTGCAGGGCTCCATAGGAACAGAGGAACTTTCCGCAAGTTCACCCTGACAGGGACTGAATTAAGCACATGTACATCATCTTCTATATAAGGTGTCCAAGGTCTGATAAGGAATAACCTGCTTGCTATGTGCACAGGGCCTATGTCTAAGGCATGTAGCCTATCTGTTTCATTGAGAAACTTGAAAACAAACGCCTTATCGCCATAAATAGACATCTCGAACCCGTTTTTAAGACCCCAAATACGCTTCAAGCTTTCATTGACAAATCCAAAAGATAGTCGTTTTCCAACAAAATTGCCTATTATGTATTGTTCGCATTCAGTCATTCGATCGCCATGCTCAGCAACCTTAATTTGCACCACGGCTCTGCCATTCACCACAGATGGAGCAACATAGGATAATCTAGTTGCTCCTTATTGGTGAACAAGGACGCCCAACTCCCCTTGTTGTTTTCTTTGTTGTTGATGCTGGCGGCTGTAGGTCCTGCAGGGTGTGCAACTGGTGATGCTTCTAATAACAGTAAAGGACTTACATTACCTTGGGCAGCATTGCTCCCTTCATTCAAACCAGGTTCCTTGCATGGTGCGTGATTTGGGTCCTGACCTAGTTCCTGACTCGATGCATGATGTCCCCTCTCATTCTCTATCCCATCTCCATGAGGGGTAATGGAGATGCCTACAGTCTGGGTACATAAAGTTAGCATCCTTCGATCAAACCTAGTAACATCATTGAAAAAAGAACGTGAACAGTGCAAGAACAGTAAATCAAATCTACTGTAGCAACAGTAGATCGAGGAAACTGTAGATGAACAGTTCTCATCAATGATGACTTCATGTGTGAATTGATTAAAGTTTTTCTTCATCGATTATTGACATGAGGTCTTGGTTTAGGATCTGTTAGATTCCTACAAATATTTTAACTATTTTAAAAATCTTGAATTACATTTGATGATACATCAAATAAGACTAATGTTACAGCTGTACGCGTTGCAGAGATCGTCCATCTCGAGGATCAAGTATCACAAAATCAGGCCAATTATTAAAGCCCAAAAAGGGAGAATCCATTCATAAAAGCCCAAACCAAGCCCATCAGAATAAACCATAGTTAAGGATCCAAATCCGGGCCCGATAAAGTTCACTCTTAAAGAGGAGGAACGTTGTAAAAAAAGACTCATACAGGGAGTTACACCTCCGAGGACGTATATTCATAAATGAGGAGACTTTTACAAGAAACGTCTCCTTTCATTGCGCTTCACATGCTTAAGTCATGTAGGGAATTAACAACGACCATTATATAAGGTAAATGAAACATTTGACAAAAGTATGGAATTTTAACTGAGTTATGTCCGGATTTATCTCCATTTCCAACTGAGTTACTGACTTACGCATCAGAGTGCATTCGGCCACCAAAAAGGCGGTTTTTGGCTATCTAACATTTGTTTTGCAGTCATACTTACAGGAGAACATATTTTGGACGTATTAGTATGGCGCCGTTTGTGGGGAACGACAATTTTTTTTTCAAAAAGATAGTCTGGAGTAGGAAAACTTTCTCAGTTCTAATCAGCAATTAAAAATCTTTTAGAACAGATAGAACGCATTACAGACCCTCAACCAAGCTACAACAAAAACGATCCCTTTGTTGGATAACCGTGTTACCTACAACGCATGCTTCAATCCCATCAACAACTCTCGAGCCGATCATGCTTGGTGACAGAGAGATCACGACATGGAGTGATAGCCGACTCATCTCAAACATCCGACGACACCGCCACGGATCCTCGCGTGGATCAACTCATGACCAAGATGGATCTTCTAATCAAAACAGGGGATAAACTCACTCAAGAACATGCTCAATCCACCAACCACATTCGGGAAATTAATGAAATTCCTGTAGAACATCAACAAATGAACCTCGAAAGCAGTAAACCACCAACAGATGGCCCCCTCAGAACAACAGGACCCATGCCCAAATTTCGTTCAGAATCGGAGTCACGGATCCTAACGTGTTGTACGAATTAGCTAAACCACCATTCTTTAACGCGCTCATGGTAACTCCGCTACCAACAAAGTTCACTCCATCAAAATTTGAGACATACGATGGCAATACCAATCCCATTGACCAGCTGCGGCATTTCCACCACATGATGGCATTGAAAGAAAACACAAAGTCCATCCTATGCCGAACATTTCCAATCAACCTCACCTCTACAACAATGAATTGGTTCAACAACTTGCCATCGAGATCTATAGACACTTTCAAAGCGCTAGCCACCGCCTTCATCACGAGTTTCATCGGTAGTCAATAAATGATAAAAGGCATGCACTATCGACTTCACATCAGACAGAACCCTGAATAGACCATAAGGGAATACATCACTCGTTTTACTAACGAGTGACCATGATCGACGACTGCAGTGACGACACAGCCATTGCCACCTTCACTGCCAGGCTAAAAAGGGGACCATTCTACGATTCTCTGAATCTGGACCCCTCGAAGAATATGGCTACTCTATTCAAGACCGCCCAAAAACATATCACCCTCAAGGAGATGGTGGCTGCCAGAAGGGAAAACGAATCCAAAATGAGACATGATTTAGTCGACTGAGAAAAAAGAGAAGAGGCACAGAGGGGTAACAGGCCTCGAGAGGAAAGTAGCCAATAAAAAAGACATCGAACCAGTGGCAGATCCGAGTTTGATCAATAAAAACCTGGAAGGCTGCAACCCGGAGGATCCAAACACGAGCGATTGACAAGTGAACCATTCATGACTTTGAAAGCAAGTCGAGCTGCGGTCCTCAAAACTATAGCAAAGTGGGAAGACCTTAAGTGGCCACCAAAAATGAGAGGAAATCCAGACAGGCAAAGTAAAAGTAGATATTGTTCTTTCCACTAAGACTACAGGCACGACACCGAGGATTGCTACAACTTAAAGGACGAGATTGAGCACCTTATCCAAAAAGGGCGACTCGGAGAGTTCATTAAGTGGAAATAAATAAAAGCCAGGGAACTGATATACGTTGTACATGGTAGAATCAGAGAGAAGGAGTTGTCCAATCGGTCTCGAAAGCGATCAATCTGAGATTTACGAACAAAGATCAGATACCCAAATCCTTCTGCACAACATGCCAGAATGACGCAGCGAACTCTTACATTCTCCAATGAAGACGTGAAGGGAGTACATTTCCCTCATAATGATGCCCTAGTAATTTCGGTACTGATAGCGAAGTGGGAGATTAAAAGAGTACTAGTCGACACAGGCAACTCGGCCAACTTTCTGTACCTGATAACGTTAAAAAAGATGTGGTCATCGAAGAAATGCTCTCGCCCAACGATCAACCAATGGTAGGTTTCAGCGGAGAACAATGTTGTCCACTTGGAATGATCCAACTGCCAGTCGAAGCGGGAGAACCAGGAAGACAATGAGTCTTGTTGACATATTTCCTTGTTGTGCCCCATTCGCATACAACATACTTCTCAAAAGGACTTACACAAAATGGGTGTGGTATGCTCCAACATGCATCAATGCTTGAAGTACCATACCGACAATGGCGTCGGAATAATCAAAGGAGATCAGCCAGTTGCACGCAAATGCCACTATGCAACGATGAAAGTTCAACACAAATAACAATTACTGCAACGACCAGAGGAGCCGCTGCAGCAATCTAGTCAAACAAACCTCGACCTTCTGGATGATAATACAACCCTAACTAGTCCAAGAGGTCGACCAAACACTAGACAACTAGAAGAAGAAACGACAGTAGTCTACCTGGACGACGAAAGAGACAAAACAATTAAGATTGGCACAAATTTTCATCTAGAATTCGCCATGAAACTGGTCCAACTGCTGAAGGATAATCATGACATTTTAGCCTGGACGATGAAAGACATGGTGGGAATAGACCCGTCTGTCATCACTTACAAACTGCAAGTCAATCTGGACAAGAAATCAATCCGACAAAAAAGAAGGTTAGTTTCCCCAGAACGTAAGCAAACAATAAACGAGGAAGTGCACCGTCTGATAATTGCAAGAATGATCAGAGAATCTCACTATCCGGACTAAACACGATGTTGGTAAAAGAAGAACGACAAGTGGAGAGTATGTGTAAATTTCACCAATCTGAACAAAGCCTGCCCAAAAGAAAGTGTCCCACTCCCACGCATAGACCAGATAATGGATGCCACTGCCAGACACAAACTTCTGAGCTTCATGGATGCGTACTCCGGGTAAAATCAGATACAGATGCACCCTCCTAACCAAGAAAATACGTATTTATAATAGAGAGAGTTACATATTGTTACCGAGTAATGTCATTCGAACTAAAAAATGCAGAAGCCACGAACCAATGACTAGTCAACAGATTATTCAGAGACCAAATCGTAAGACGATGGAGGTCTACATAAATGACATGTTGGTCAAAAGGTTACGTTGAGCAAACCATATCGGAGATCTCGATAGGCCTTCTCCCAGCTCCTGAGATGCAAACTGAAGCTAAACCCGGAGAAATGCACATTTGGAACAGAATCAGGGAAATTCCTAAGATACATGGTCAACCAACAACACTTCTAGGCACCCGCCCATCCACAGGCAACTGGGCAAGCCGAGGTCACCAACAGGACGATCCTATAGGCAATCAAAAGGAAGCTTGAAGCATCGAAAGGATTGTGGACATCTGAATTACCTAGTATCCTTGGGGCATATAGAACAATGAAAATGACTCCAACAAGGGAGACTCCTTTCGCCTTGCATACGGGTCTGAAGCAATGATACTCGTAGAAGTTGGTATGCCAACATTCAGAACCGAGGAATTCTGAGCAGAGGACAACAATGAGGCACTGAGAGTCGGATTAGATCTCCTCGGAGAAAAGTAGGAAAAAACTTTTATCAAATAAGCAGCCTACCAACAACGTATGGCCAGCTATTATAATAAAAAAGAAAATCCTTGCACGTTCTATATCGGCGATTGGGTACTATGGAAAATCCAACTCAACACAAAGGAACCAGATGCGGGAAAACTGAATCCGAATTGCGAATGGCCATACAAAGTGATAAAAATCAACAAACCAGAGACATTTTGGTTAGAAAATACGGATGGTGAACAACTACCACTATCGTGGAACGTAGAGGATTTGAAAAAATATTATCAATGAAACTCCTTTACATCCTCCATTTCGCATTCATGCGACAAAGTCAAGTCGGGACAAAAAAAAGTCAGATTAAAAGTTGTACTCGAAGAAACACACAACACAACCAAAGCATCGAGCTACGAGTAAAATCTAAATATATGTATCAGGATAAACAAGTCGGGCATAAACATAAAACTTCTGGTCTGATCAACCATGAAGTAATAAAGTACTTAGACACATGAGCTAGAATTTTTTTTGTCAACTATAACGTACGACATCAAAATCAAGACTCAAAAAATCGGATTTCATAAAAAACTTCTACACGACTAATATGTCAAACATTGAAGCACACTTGAAAAAATTCGGACAAACAAGTCAAAATTCCGCCAGGAATGTCAAAAGCAAAAAATTAAGTCTAACAAGTTAGAAGGACAGACATATTGCTCACGAATAATAAAAATAAATGAGATTCTCATTGATTTTCTAATTTTATTACATCATAACAGATTACATGAAGATGAGAAGGGCCAATAAGGGCACTCAATAAGAGGCATTCGTATCAACAGCAACATCACTCGATGGCACAAGCTCAGACGGGCGAAGAGATGAGTGTTCCTCATCAACAACATCACTCGGTGAATCCGAAACGGGTTCATCTTCATCCTCAAATACTTGCTTAGTGTAGCAGCAATACTTAAATAAATCCAAGTCTTGTGACTCAATAAAATCTAAGAAGTCGTGGTGACCATTGACTAGTATTTTCCAATCTTTTGCTTCTGCAGCATTTAGTTTATCGGTGACTGATGCAAGCTTAGCCCGAGTCGATGCAAGTTCGCTCTCAATGGCAATAAGCCTAGCAGAAGCTACTGATTTGGTAGTAGCAAACTCGATATTCAACTGAGCAACTTGTGCCTTGGCACAATTAGCCATTCGATCGGACAACTCCTTCTCAGCAATACTCAACTGAGAACGCAGTCTATCCAAATCCACCTCGAAGATTTCAAGGTCGAAAGCAAACTTATTCTGAACAGACTCGACTTTCTTCAGCGAAGTCTGTGCAGCCTCAGTAGCCTTCACATACTTCATACACTGCATTCTCAGCGGATCAAATTTACAGAGAACATGAGAGAGAACCAAGGCCTGGCTTGCCAACTTCCGCTCAATAAATGCCACCTCATCGCGTGTGGCCTTATAATCTAACCCCATAATGCCAGCATAGATGAGGTGACTTATCTTTTCCATAAGATGCTCGAGACCTTCATCGATATGACTGCATGGTGAACATGCCTGCATAGGAGCCCTCTCTACCAACTGCCCATGACATTTGACGATGAGATTATGAGCACTATCTTGAACATCAGCCTCAAAAGACAAGCTGACTTCTTGGAAATAACAATAGTAGGACGGGCAGCAGAGACAGTAGCAGGCAACTCCGAGGTACCCGCGATAACAAAGGGAATAGAAACCTTAGAGCCTGACCACGAGTAACGACTTGATCCCCCAATGAGGAGTCGAACTCGAAGTCAGACAAGGTCTTTGTACTATCCAAATTCTTAGACATTTCTACACCAAACTGGAACATCTTGTTGTCGATAACACATGAATCATCAATGGGCAAGCTAGCAAAATCAGACACGCCATACAAATAGACAAGGTTCTTCTCACGATCATCCAAAGGATGAGAAACCCCTTTCTTGCTCCTCTCACGAGTTTGATTTATCTCCTCAACCTTTCGAGCAGCAAGATCACCAGCATCACCAGCATCCTTTCCAGAAGACGCAGGAAGAAGGGGAGCCCTAGTAATACTAGGAATAGAGTAGCAAGCTTCTTCTTCTTCGGGACGTGACCAGGACTGATCACTAACAACTTAGACAAACTAGCCGGGGATCTTTCCTCTTTCTGGTGTTCGACCCAGCATTAATGACACCTTTGGCAACAATAGGAGCATTGCGATCCGTGAGCATTTTAACGGATCTCACTTCATAATCAATGCCCACATCGCAAACGGAAAATCGAAGGAGTACACTCCTACCCCTCGTCAGAAATGACGATAGTACCAATAGTAACTTTTGAAGCACAAGCTGTCATAAGCTCCGCACGATCCACCTCGCTCAGAGTATACAAACCATTGCGCTCAATAATATCCGTGGTAAGAAAAGCTTCTATTGAAGACTTGGGCAGCTTATTGAATCGGTCACAAAACCCTTGCTCCTCCACAAACAAAAGTAGTTCATTTCTCTTAGGTTCTCAGAATGATCGCAAAATTCACACATTGCACAACTTGAAATAATCGAAAGTAATTGATGCGTAAAACCAGGGCCTCGACCAACCCCTATACTCATCTCTAAGATTTTCAAAACAGAACGGACACGAAGATAGCAAGTGCGGTTCGCGTTACACTGAACCCCATCACAGAGTGCAAAACACTGATGCTCATCGGAATCCCAGATAAAATGGCCCTTGCTAAAGTTGCGATCATTACTCTCCAGCCATTAGGAACCATTTGTACGGGGAAGATGCCCAAGAAACCTAGATTCTCCTAGAATATTTCTGGAATCGGAAGCCTAAAACACGCTTAAAACATGCTAGGGTACAACCCAATATAGCCAGGCCTCAAAAGACAATGACTATCACCCACTTCGGGTATAATGATCTAGAGGTCAGATGACAATGAATAGTCGTAACAAACACTATCCAAAGTTGTTCGCGTCGTTCGCTTAGGCGAGAAGTGAGCCTTGCAAGTAGCAAGAATATCACCACTTAGAACCCTAAAGGTAGACATTGTTATGAGACAAAAACGAAAAAGAAAGAAATCAAAGCTTGGGAATAAAGAGAACGTAAAGAAAAAAGTATTGTATCCACCTCCTCCTCTTTATAAGGTCAAACAACGAAAGGACTACTAATTGAAAAATGTACGGGACACGATGGCCACGCAAAATTCAAAAATCATGTTGAAACGAATAGGCAGATGAGACATTGGAAGAACAAACACAGTAACAGCTAGTAACAACATTAAATGCGCCGTGATGGTGAAATCGAAAATCCAATCGTCGCACAATTAGTGGCTATGTCAGCATACCCACTTAGGGAGGAGTAGTTTATAATACATCAAATAAGACTGATGTCACAGCCGTACACGTGGCAGAGGTCGTCCATCACGAGGATCAAGTATCCCAAAACCATGCCAATTCTTAAAGCCCAAAAAGGGGGAATCCAGTCATAAAATCCCAAACGGGCCCGCTAGAAAAAACCATAATTAAGGGCTCAAATCCAGGCCCAATAAAGTTCTACCTTAAAAAGGAGGAACGTTGTAGAGAAAAAGAATTGAGGACGAAGTTACGTCTCCGAGGACTTATCTTCATAAATGAGGAGACTGTTACAAGAAACGTCTCCTCTTGTTGTGCCTCACATGCTTAAGTCACGCTAGGAATTAACAATGACCATTATATAAGGTAAAGGAAACATTCGACAAAGGTATGCAACTTTAACTGAGTTATGTCCAGATTTATCTTCATCTCCAACTAAGTTACTAACTTAAGCATCGGAGTGCCTTTGGCCACCAAAAAGGTGGTATTTGGCAATCTAAAATTTGTTTTACAGGTCGTACTTACAGGAGAACAAATTTTAGTTGCATCAACATTAAAGTAAACAAGCTCTGATTGATGCCTTATTTGAAATGCATGCAAATGTGATTTGATGCATTCATTTAAATGAATACATTTGATAGAGTTGGTTGGTTGGTTCCATTGAGGAAATAGAATTTGGTCGGGAAATTTTGGCAAACAAAGGTTTATTTTTTCATTTCTTTCCCAACTTAGGTTTTCACCTTCCTTAAAAAAATGGCAAAATTAATTCGCATCTATTAATGGCTTCAAACCCTTTTCCTTACCAATCAAATACTGTTTAAGTTAACCATGTGAATTAGATTGAAAGCGAAGAAAACTCAACTTAGAAAGTATAAATTGGGTGATTTAGATCTTGAGTACAAATGTTTTGGATGTTAAGTGAAAAATAATATGTTGTAATGGTTGCTTGGTGGAGGAAAAAATATCAAATAATCTATTTATTAAGATAGTGCTTAGGCAGATCTTGATAGGGGCATGAGATGACACATGTACATGGTTGTTGCTTGCATACGAAGAAAGTAATAAATCTAATATCAATAAATTCCATCGGAAAAACATTACTTTCATACACTTTGGAATAGAAGATAGGGGAGTGAGGATCCAATCATAAGTTAAGACCTTACTGCATTGTAATTTGCAAAAACAAAACTATCGGCTTATTGGCTTAATTGTTTAGAAGTTTTAACTTTGACCGATGGTCCAAGCACAAGTAGTTCAATTTGTTATACTTCGTACATTTCCAACAACCAATTATGAATTTTGTGATTTTGTGTGTTAAAAAACTTTTAAGGACGAGGAGACTACAGGTTTAAGAACTTGTCCATAACCTTTTGTGCAACTAGAAGATACACGACAAGTGCAGTAACATCATGGACTTAAGTATATAAATCAATAACATACATGGTGAAAAGTGCAAATGAAGGAGCACAAAATTTTGTGTTATGTATGGAAATCCTTCTAGTATCCATATTCGTTTCTATCGATAAGCATCGAGTGCATCATAGAAACTACAAAAACATAGTTCTTAATTCATGTCTTGGTATGAGATTGAGATGGACATATCTTATCTTAACAATACCTGACTCGATGAGTGAAAGTTGAATTAAAAAATGAAGTTCGCCCATTAAAGCGGAACGTGAGCTGGGTTCAAAATGTCGTCAAACAGTTCGATCCATATCCGGTGTGGGCGTTACAACATTAGAGGATTTTTCCCTAGTATGAGAGGATCAGGATCCAATTCATATATTTAAATTTTATTTGTTGCTTGGTTTCCTCCAATTTTCCCAGAATAATAAGAAATTATAAGGACCATTAGTCTTTGTAAAAATTACCCCACATTATAGGAAAATATTACCGTTTTACAATTGGAAACCATTACAAATGAATGTAATAGTTTATCTTATCGTAATAAATACATGGATTAGGTGTGTCAAACACGAGAAAGGGAAAATGAAAATTAGATGTGGTTTTTTGCCTTTACGTTTCTTATCTCTAGTTAAATTGTAATAAAGTGCAACATTAAAACATACAAAAATGCTTGTGTGATTGCATTCATATCTCACTGCCACCATAACTTCTCTGACGTCATTAGTGAGTCAAGACGAATTCCATGTAAGGAAAAACTTTGGGTGTAGTTGAGAGAAATCTCAATCTTTATGTTCTCCCTCGTAATTATGTTAAACATAAATTTTTCCTATATATCCATCACCCCCAACCTCATTTCCCTTTTCACTTGAAGGGGTAAATTGTGGGGTCGAGCCTATTAGTGACAAGTGTTACCAACATCATCACATAAGTGCGCATAATAGCATACTAATTTTTAAAATCTAAGACCAAACATATTATTTCATACATAAAACTAAGTACAACATAATTTTTGGCTAAATGCACCGCAAAATGTGTACTACTTAGGGTGTGTCTAGCTTAGAGGGAAAATTTGTCAAAAAAGTGAGAAGGGAGAAGATAGAATTTTGTGATAATATTCATCCAAGCCCGGATAAAGGAGGAAGGTTGGTGTTAGGCTTGTGACAGCCAACTGTAAAAAAAACCAGTCACATCCCTTTTAATAGAATTTGGTTCAAAAAGATTAATGCAGAAAGATAGGCGTCCCCCGCTATAAGCAACACACTACACCTACGCTCGGGTGTAGTGACAAATGAGCAAGGTGCGCTGCAGCAGCGCCCGACTGTAGTGTTAAATAGACAAGGGTTCTCGCACCATTCCGGACGGGGGTAGGTAAAGAAGCTAGTCTAGGAACCTTGATGGGTAAGTCAATAGAATTAGTGGATGCCCTGCGTAAAAGGAAGGTAAACATAGTTTGTCTCCAAGAGACAAAGTGGAAGGGGAACAAGGCTAAAAATCTAGGAGGAGGGTTCAAACTCTTCTATTTTGGTAAAGATGGAACTAGGAACAGTGTGGGAATAATGGTAGATAAAGTTTTTAAGGATGCAGTAGTCGATGTTAGGAGGTTTGGGGATAGAATCATGAGTATTAAATTAGCTTTAAACCTAGAAATAGTGCATGTTATTAGTGCGTATGCACCCCAAGTGGGTTTACACGAGGAGACTAAGAAGGGTTTTTGGGACTCTTTAGAGGAGTTAGTTATTAGGATTCCCTCTTTTGATAGGATTTTCCTAGGTAGGGATTTGAATGGCCATGTCGGTAAGGATAGGGTTGGGTATGAGAGGGTACATGGAGGTCAAGGCTTTGGGCATCGAAACACTATGGGAATTTCTATTCTAGATTTTGCTTTAGCTAAGGATTTTGGGATTGTGAATACTTTTTATAAGAAGAAGGAAGATCACTTGGTGACCTTTGCGAGTGGGCGCAATAGAAGTCAAATTTATTATTTTCTTATTAGGAGACACGATTTAGGTAGGTGTAAAAATTGTAAGGTTATACTAGGGGAGTATCTGACAAACCAACATAGGTTGTTAGTCCACGATTGTCTTAATAATAGGGGTCGTATAGCTAAAGAACATGTTAGACCGAGAATTAAGTGGTGGACCTTACAGGGAGATGTGTGCCAAAAATTTAGAAAGAAGATTTTGGGTGGCCAGTCAGTTTCAGAGGGTTGGGAGAATCTAAAACCAAAGGATAAGACTAGTAGCGGAGATCTTTTTGAACATTTGGCAAACCGAATAAGAAGATGTGCGAAAGAAAAGTTAGGAGAGGCCAAAATAGGAGGTGTATATGATAAGGAGACATGGTGGTGGAACACTAATGTGCAAAAAACCATTGCGGATAAGAAAAGATGCTTTAAGGAGTGGCAAAAAGATAGATGCTTAGAGTCTTATGAGCTTTATAAGCAAGCTAAGCAGTTGAGTAGTAAAGCAGTAGGGGAAGCTAAGAAGAGAGCATATGATGATCTGTATAATAGGCTAGGTACAAAGGAATGGGAGAATGATATTTTCAAGATAGCTAAAGCTAGATAACAAAAAACTACGGACTTGAGTCATATTAAGTGTGTGAAGCATGAGGATGAAAGAGTTTTAAGGCAGGATAAAGCTATTTTAGATAGATTGAATGATTACTTTTGGAACCTACTCAATGGAACACATGTAGGGGAGTTAAACTTTGAGGGGTATGCTTCACAAGAAGGGATATTTAAAAAGAATGAAGACAGGGAAGGCAGTTGGACTAGAAGATATACCAATTGAAGCGTGGAAATGTCTGGAAGAAGTTGGGATTCAATGGCTAACTAAGCTCTTTAATAAGATTTTGGAAACTAGAAAAATGCCAGATTCGTGGAGGCATAGCATTGTGGTACCAATTTATAAGAACAGAGGGGATATTTAGAATTGCTCGAACAATAGAGGGATAAAGCTTATGAGTCATACGATGAAACTTTGGGAGAGGGTTATAGAATGAAGACTTAGGAGTTTAACCATGGCTTCGGAGAATCAATTTGGATTTATGCCGGGTAGGTCTACTACGGAGGTCATCTTCCTGCTTAGGCAAATTATAGAAAATATCGAGAGGAACGTAAGAGTTTGCATGTGGTTTTTATTGATTTGGAGAAAGCTTACGATATGGTCCCCAAGGAGTTAATTTGGTAGGTGCTTGAAAGAAAGAAAGTGTTTCCATGTTATGTCGATATCATTAAGGATATGTATGAGGAGGTTGTAACAAATGTTCGATCAGTGGGTGGGATATCTAGTGAATTTCCAGTGTCAATAGGACTACATCAAGGGTTGGCCTTAAGTCAGTATCTCTTTGTTTTGGTCCCGGATGAGTTGACGAGACATCTGCAAGAAGATGTACCTTTATGCATGTTAGTTGCAAATGATATTGTCTTAATTGATGAGACTAGTGAAGGTTTAGGTTAGAAATTAGATAGGTGGCAAGAGGCTTTAGAGAGTAAGGGTTTTAGAATTAGTCGTTCGAAGACGGAGTATCTATTGTGCAACTTTGGTTGTGAATCACGAAGGAAGAGTAATGCAATTGAGATCGAAGGTGTGGAGGTCCCAGAGTGTCAGACTTTTTGATATCTAGGATCTATAATTCAAAAGAAAGGGGCTACTGGAGAAGATGTAGACCATAGGATTAAAGCTGGTTGGCTGAAATGGAGAATGACGTCAGGAGTATTATGCGATAGAAGGATGCCTGCAAGACTAAAAGGAAAATGCTATAAGACAATTATTCGATCATCCATACTATACGGTTCAAAATGTTGGGCTACTACGAGACAACATATGCATAGGATGGCAGTAGCAGAAATGTGTATGTTAAGGTGGATGTGAGGTAAAACTCGTAAGGATAAAATTAGGTATGAAAGAATTAAGAGACACTTAGGTGTAGCGCCCATAAAGGACAAAACTAGAGAAAGGTGTTTAACTTGGTTTGGTCACATGCGGAGGAGACCAAGCACGACGCCAATTAGAAAATGTCTAGATTGGCAAGTTAATGGAGGGTGTAGACAGAGGGGACGGCCGTTGAAAACTTGGATGAAGCCGGTGAATGAAGACATCATTGAGCTTGGATTAGGCGAGGATATGTGGGAAGGCCGCATTGCTTGGAGAACTAAAATCCATGTAGCCGACCCCGAAAATATCGGGAATGGGCTTTGATGATGATGATGTTGCAAATTTTCTTAGCGCACCCCTTAAAAAATATTACTAAAACACATGGTTATCTTTAACCTTAAGATGAAGAACCTTTTCCCACTTTCTTCTTAAAGTGAGTGATATATTTTTAAGTATCACTCAAGATGCCCTAACATATGATCAGCAAGACTAGAGCGGGTGAATATTCTTCTTTTGGAAATCCATTTTCTTTGAAAATCTTTTGCGGAAGAATGTAAAGACAATGGGGTTATATGAGTACTTCATAAATAATCCGTACTCAAAATAATCTCCTAGACCTAAACATCAATTAAAACGTTCAAAGATAGGAGTATATTATCAAATTATTCAACTCTAGGTCTTGGTGGTCTCACAAATCTTGAGATCTAAAACCCAATCTAAGGAAATGGAAATACTTTTGCAAACTAGATCCAAGACTTGATGTGCAAATCAAATGAGCTAAGTTATATATGATTTGTAAAACCTTATACTACTTAAAACATGCAAGTAGATGTCAAAGACAATATAAGATAAACATGTTTGCATAAGTAAAGAGAGGGAAAAAGACAATACCAAACACGGATATAACGAGGTTCACCTAAGCTAGGATTTGATTGACCCCGACCAATTACTTCCTTGATAGAAAAAACTTGCAAGCCTCAAGTTTCTATTACTTGATTAAAAGATAAATACACTCTCAAATAACGTTTCACAATTTCGCAAGGTTAAGTCATTGCGCTCCAACGAGACTTACCGACACGAACCAAGTGCTATATTCTTCAAGTCTTACGAACACCTTGGCGATTACTAATGAGACGCAACACAACCAAGTCTTACAGACATGCGTTTGAGATTTCGGAGATACAACTTGGTCTTATGTTTGTGCTTTGCGAGACTTATCTAATAGCCAAGGATCACACAATTATAGAATGCAACAAAACCAAGCTTACTACCTGTTTGGAATCTTTGAGTGACATTCGTTCGAATCCACTACGCAGATTCAAAAACCCACTCGTGGTAAGTTGAGTTTTGACAAGCTAACATTCAAAAGAGGTTTCTCTATTAGTGTCTCCACAGATAGGAGAAAATTTAAGCTCAGGTCTCTCGCTCTTTTATAGAGTAGAAGTGAGGTTTACCCTTACAAGTATGAAAGTTTGGGGTGAGAAAGAAGGTATTCTCTTTAGGGCTTTTAGATTGCAAACAAGAAATTGTTTGGTCTAGATTAAGCTCACTTTCCAAGCTCTAGATCTCTTTCTTTTCTTTAGAAGCTCACTCAAAGATAATATGGAGAGATACATATATTTCCTCAATGGGGAGAAACTTGATCTTATTCTTATTGGATTTGTTGCTTTTGAAATGCTCTAACAAGTTTCTCTTGAACTCTCAAAGTTGATGAAGGCGCGTGAGGATGTAGCTATTTATAGACTGATCCTGGATGGGTGCAGTCAACTGCGCTAACCTCATGTTCTGCTTTTCAGACTAATTGGATTTTGAATGTCTCTTTTTTGACATCGTCACTTCAAGAGTGAAATTGACTTTGCCATGCCTTGACAACTTTTTTAAAACAAAAACTTCTTGTTGTCACATGCCATTGTACTTGATATGGGCATCTCATTTAAGGCATGCCTCTTGAGGGAATATCCATTCTCATGTGGGAAGATAACTCCTATTCAAACTTTGAACTTTAATTCCTATACATTTTTGTCTCTAAATAGCTTTTGGGTTCTTCATTTGAAATTTTGGTCATCCATGAACTATTTTTGCATTGTCTTCATATCCCACTTGTCTTGGTCCACCTTTTTGGATTTTAATTATCTTGGACTTGTCTTCTCAAGGCTTTGATAATACATGACCGTTTTCATATCTTTGAGTTCAGTCTCTTCAGTTGACTTCGTTCATGGTTGACTTTGGCTTTGATTTTAATTGGTGTATGATTTCAATTATATTTTTGCATTGATACCTTTGGTTGAGCCTTCACAGTTGCATTTGAATAATCTAATTTCATCGATTACTCACAAATAATAATGCACGATTTTATAATTCAGTCGTACATTTTTACAATAACGATCTACTCAATATATATTGATTTTACAAGCTTAACCAATTTTGTTTTTGCTCTAATCCCAAAAACATTTTCATCCTCCCCATCTATTGATTTTATACATATATGTTGCAAAAAGTTTTTAGCTCGCCTCTTAAAAAAAAAAATTACTAAAACACATGGTTATCTAAAACCTCAAAATGAAGAACCTTTATCCACTTTGTTCCCCATGTATTCTCATTTTTTTGTCGTTTACTCATAGCAATTTATCCTTTGAACCAAACGCAACCTCAATGTTACTTAAAAAACTCAAAGGAAAAAATCAAATCGACAAAGAAATCGATATTGATTCTCCCTACTTAAATAACTTTTTGAGTACAACAAAGTTCATTTACTTGAAAACATTTTTCACCTGATTTACAATCATATACCATAAATTAATGAATCCCTACATTCTCATCCTAATAATCATAAAAAGTGAGAGTCAATGCTTCTCCCATATATCCTTTTTTTTGACATTATTCCATTAACAATTCTTGGCTGTCAGGGCTCCTAGCCATTTTTTGGTCAGGGTATGAGTTATTTTACAATTTTACCAATACTCTTTAAAACATAACCACAAATATTATCTATAGAATGGATAAAAGTGTAAAAACCCCTACCCTAACCCAAAAGTGGCTAGCAGCCTCGTTGTCTAGAATTGTTGTTATTCCATATATGTCTCACATTGAATAAAGTTGAAAATTGAGAAAGCAACTATGTGCTTACACTTTTAACAATTAAATTTTTCTCAAAGTGACTGTTCACACCTTCTCCTCCTGGCTTGTACTCCAAAGCAAAAACAAACAAGAAAACCCCCAAATCGCTCTGTTCTGAGTTTTAACTGAAAAAACTATACCACATGAACCAGTCCTCGAGATTTCAAAAGATGAAGAGTAGAGTTGTCATTTGGGGTTGGATCCTCAGAAATGTTCCCTGTCCATTTCATTTGAGGGGAAAAGAAAGAGAAAAGACTGTGTATGTAATGTAATGTATGTTATTTCTCAGCGTTTACTCCCCTTCTCTTCTCGAATTTCCCCCCCAAAATTTTCTTCTTTTCGATTTTCGGTAAGTTTCAGAGGTTCGATCATGGGCTTGTGTAGATTGTAAACAAAAATAAATTTCATTTTATTTTATCTGTCTGAGCGAGTGTGTTTCGATGGGTAACTGCTTAGAAGCTCCAACCAGAGTTGATCACGCGCACACCTCACAGAACAACACATCAGATACTGTTTCGAAACACTGATAAAGGGTTTAATTGGTTTTGGAAGCGAGGGGTTTCATGGTTTCGTGTTCTGGATACCTTTTTTAGTTCTTTGAAGAAGACCAAGCAATGGGGATTTATTTCTCATGTTCGTTCGAAAGATTGGTTTTTGAATGTTTAGGCTGGCTTAGAATTGGTAATTAATTATCTATGGTTTTGTTGGGGTTTGTGAATAATTGCAGAGTGGAGCTCCAGACAGGGTTTCTTTCTATATGTTTAAATTTGTGTAATTTAACTGTTTTCTTTGTTGATTGGCTCTCAGAAAGGTGAATTTTTGTTGGGGTTTATGCAAATTTGTTGTGGATTTTTTTGCATGGTTTTTAGGTTGGACTTTTGTTCTGTGAATGGTGTTTCTTTTGGGTTGTCTTCAGCTATATTCGGGAGCTGTTGGAGTTCAAGTGGAAGTTTACCTACTTTAGTATCTTCATGAAATTAGAGCATTTTGGAATCTGATTATCTCAGTAAATGTTTTCATGTAAGTTGGGTCAAGGAACTGTTTTGGGTAATGTAATGACTTCTAGTTTCATTCTTTCCTAGGTTGCATGAGAACATTAACTATTCACTGCATTGCTTAGGGTTCGTTAGCTTTCTATTACTTCCTTGATTACTTTGAATATGGTATTGAATTATAGTGCTTTGTAGCATGTATGATTTCAAGTCTAGCATTGAGTATGTTACTTATGATATTAGCTTTATTTAAGAGTTTTGTCTGAAATGTTTGATGATTAAGGATTTAAAATGTTGACTTCATCATGAATATAATGATGATATCAGATAATTATATTCATATGGAACTATTTGCATTACCCACTCTTTTCCAAATTCTCGGTTGAGCTAGTAAGTTTTGAAAACTCCATGTGTCCAGCTCATAATGGTGTCGACAAAAAACCTGGCAACACTGAAATGTGAACACACAATAAGTGCAAGATAGACATGAAGTAGGAATTGGTCATTCAACTTATTTGACACTGCTCAACTGCACATACTTCTTCAACTTGCATTGCTTTTCTAGTTAGAATACCCCTTTTTGGAGTGTGTATTTGATGTGGTTTAGTGCTCAAGTGCATCATTGATCATACCCTCAAAAACAGAACAAACTTGCTCAAGTGTCAGATGACTGATCATGAGGAAAACAACTTTCGGGTGTATTTATTTATGCCGATCCACCTAAGCCCTAAAATACCCATATTTATTGTTCCTATACGAAGTTGCCATTAATGAGCTTTTCATCGAATGATTCACCCAAAAGAATTCCTCCGTGAATTTTTATCCATCTCCACTTATCTACCTCTCGTAGTATTGGATCTAGTAACTCCATTATACATATGATGTCTCTACCTCGTGATCTCTCTATGCTTCCCAAAGATGCATTTTGACCCAACTCTGCTAGACTATGTTCAGCATTCCACTGAAATTAATTTTTGTTATATCTTCAAGTTTACTGAGTTGCTTTCCAAATGTTTAGCTGGTATTAGAAATGCTGATTCAAGTGCTAGTACTTTGGGTGCCTCGGAATGCAAACACATATAAATCTGTTATCATTTTATGCAATAACAACATGACAGGATTAAGACAAGTTTGAAAATCAGCAGGAAAATGGGCATTGGGACACTAGAAGATTCATGGCTATAAACTATCATTTATGCTATGTAATAATGACATGGATACGAAGTGTCGGACACGTAAGGCAAAAAAAAAAAAATGACAGAACAGGATACGTTAGGGACATGCGTATACATTTTAGTATTATTTAATTTTTATACATATATTCATTCACTTATAGAGTAGTAGTTAAATATTGCTATCGTGTACTGCTAACTTGCTATAATATGCTTCTAACATTATAGAATTGAAACTTTTCAAAGATATGTGAAAAAGTTAGATAACCTAAGTATGGAGTGTCCGGTCGAAGTATACACGATATCTGACACGATACGTGTGGCACACTTTTTCTTAGTAGAAATAGAATGATGTTATATAGCATTTCTGTTTTCCTTCACATGTTTCCCCATAACTATTAGTTTTTCTCGGTGTTTTTTATTTATTTATTTTATTTATTTTTTATTTTGTATTGGAAGCTGTAAAATAAGACAAACTAACCTTGAATTGATTACTTACTTCAGGTGCCTCAAAGGTTACCAGTAAAAGCAGCCAATCTGCCAGTAAAACCAGCCAACCTACCAGCAAATCCAGCCAGCATTCAACTCCCAGTCTCACAGTTACACCTCCCAATGAATGAAGTTCTGAAAGTCTACCAACTCCAAGATCTGAAGGTGAAATATTATCATGCCCAAATTTGAAAGCTTTCTCGCTTGCTGAGCTAAAGAATGCCACAAGAAACTTCCGTCCTGACAGTCTTCTTGGAGAAGGTGGATTTGGTTATGTTTTCAAAGGTTGGCTTGACGAGCAGACTCTTGCTGCTGCCAAGCCTGGATCTGGAATGGTTATTGCAGTCAAGAAGCTTAAACCAGAAGGTTTCCAAGGCCACAAAGAGTGGTTGGTAGGTTTCTTTGTCATCTTTTATTCACTGGAGTATATTATGATTTGGCATTTTTTTTGTTCTTTGATCAGATCTCTTAATTTACTGCAGACAGAGGTCGAATATCTTGGACAACTTCATCATCCAAATTTGGTTAAACTCCTTGGTTACTGTCTAGATGGTGAAAACCGGCTCTTGGTCTATGAATTCATGCCAAAAGGCAGCTTGGAGAATCATCTATTTAGAAGTAAGTGAACCTGTTCATGATTTTTATTTGTATTTTTTTTTATGACCCAATCTAATTTGTACATAAGCGCCTCGGTGTAGTTAATGCCGATCTTACCTTATTAGTTTGATTTTGTATTCTCTCTCCATCTTTCTTCCCTCAGCTATGTTTCTATATTAGATCGTAAGCCACGGGGAAGCACTTTTTTCTCCAAATTACGTCGATGTGGCATTCTTCAATACTCGAGACATAATAAGCATACTTCTTTTGTCACGTAGATTTGATCTCGTGCTGTATGTCAGTACTAATTATCTTCTCTTCAATCCCTCTCAAGCTGTACACTTTAGTTAATAGCTCAATAATCTATGTTTGATTAGATACCTCACGGTAGTTTACATCTAATCCTCTTAAATAGCATCCCTAAATTTGTTTCCAACTGTGTGATTGTGCCATCTTAGATGGTTTGAAAGGACAAAAGAAGATTCTAGTGGTTTTGTTTTCAGTAGTAAAGCGTTTATGAAGAGTAGCATTCCTCTTGGTGTTCTGTCTTTAAATGGGAGGACATTGTGTTTAACTAGAAAAGTCGCTTACAGTTTTGGGTCTAGTTTGTTTTTCCTTTTTTTTAATGGTTGCTTGTGTTTGAGAAATAAGTTTTCAAGGATCGTGATGGGTAGTTTCGATCCCTTGATTTTTAGAAATATTCGTGTAAATTTCATTGTATGTAGAGAAAGCTTAAAAAATTCGATTGTAATTTTAAAGTTAACAATACAACATATGCACTTTAAACTCTTAAAATAAGGTTGTAGCGAGTTAAAGCGGATGAGGACCGTGAAATTTCGGTAACTTCAAAATTTTTCATGAAATTTTCACCTATGTCGAGAAATCACATCCCTTACAAGTTTCCATATGGATAAGAAAACATGCCGATATACCATATGTCAATAAGAAGCTAACTGGGTGGTGCCTTTACACTTTTGTCAAAATGCTACTGGGCAGTCCTTTTTGCTTATAAACCTTGGACTTAGTCTAGAATCTGTAATTACACATGTAGAGGAAGCTGCTAGTTTTCCTTTGTTTTGCTCAGCTAGTTTTCCACATCTTGTGAGTTGGGACCTTGTAACCATAACTTGAGCACTTGTCTTATTTTTACTATTTATATGAATCTTGAGTATTGAAGAGTGTTGACCTTATCTGGTTTGCACCCGAAGAATCCTTACTCATTGTTGAAAGCACTAGATTATGTTTGTTTTCTTTCCCCTAAATATAAGACGACTCTTTCTCATTCTTGTAAGTAAGACCTTGAAACTACCCTAGTAAATATGCTTATTATTCTCTCCTTTGTGCAACCTGTTTGGCAAGAGCTAGTCTCCTCTGCCAGAGACTGTGCCTCTCTCCTCTTTATTCTCCTTAAACAAAATATTTTCCTCGCTTATAGAAGATTGCTTTAGCAACTCTCTTTCTGCTAGTGGAAACAACTTGTTATGACATTAATTTTATCTCTTCTAGAAACAATGTCCATAATATTGGAAATAAAATTTATCAAGTTGCCAATGATAGCCTGGTTGGATGGTTAAGGCTGTGGTGGTTTGACCCCCACGTCTTGAGTTCTATACTCACCGGCGCCAGGCTTGCCTTTAAAAAAAAAAAAAAAACATTTATCAAGTTTTGTATCTTGGTTTTCTGAAAAATGTCATTCTTAATGCACTACCTTTTCATGGCATTTATTTTATGTCCAATGGTCGGCCAAAAAAGGATGAGATTCCTTGTTGAGATTTTGTTGCTTATTTACCTGTAAATTAAACTAAACTTGGTTTCATTACCATGATATATGGTGGAAATATTTCGTTTCTTGAAGGAAATTCTTCATAAGTGTTATGTGTCTTCTCTTTGCTAGTTTCCCTTCCTCCTAGTGATCTTATTAAGCTTCCTACAAGCACTAGGGCTAAGACACCAGCCATTTTCCTTTGCCAAGGAACCAATGCTTTGGAGGGAATATGAATTGCACTACATGGCAAACTCATTTAAAAAACAAGTTTGTATACTGGTTTTAACCATCTGATTTTCAAACACTTTCCATAAACTCCATCTTTAAGAGATACAATCAAACAAGGTTACAAGATGAAAGTTTATCTTTGTTGTTGGGAAATGACGAAATACTATCCCCAAGTAATGGCTTTGGAAGCAACGGATCTGATCTTGATATTATTAATATTCTGGTGAAAGTCATACCACTAAGAAGATGACCCATCTCAATGAACTTGAGCAAAACTAGGATGATCATAAGGTTTTTTTGTCTGCCATGTCAATGTATTTCCCAAAAGAAGAAGAAATTACTTTAAACACGCATGACTGGAAAAAATGCTTTCACGATTTTTGGAAACTTTACTCACATCCTTTTTTTCATCCATCGTCTAACTAGCAATAATCCCTTTAGTGAAACTTATCTCGAGATAAAATTTTCCGAATTCTTTTAGGATGGGTCTAATAGTACACCAAGTGGAGAATACATCAACATGCCAACTTGCATTATCTTAGGGTTGTGGTATGAATATATGTCCGACCTCAGATAAACTTCAACAAGTCTTCCATCTTTGGCTCTGGCTAAATCATAATATGAGTGTATTTACCAAGGATGCATGGATACAGACACGACACGCCGACTCGACAATTTTCCAAAAACTAGGACTCGGGGACACGTTGACACGTGATACTATTTTTTAATAAGTCATATAAATATAAATAATAATCTAATAAAGTGCCTTCGTGGAGTGTCTTGTTGAAGAGGACACTGTTGCAAAAAAAAATTAAAGTAGAGAAAAATATAGTAAAAAAGAAGTAGAGGAGAGAAGAAGCAAATGAGAGAAAAAATAAGAAGCAAAGATTAAGAAGCATAGACTACCTCTATGCTTTAATGGCTTTTTGCCTATTTATCTTAAATCTTAATTGAAATAGTCATTCACTACAAATAGATCAAAAACCATTATATTATGTGGTTATTTGCAAACATCTAAAAGTAAAAAATAAAACAAAGTTGGTTTTCAAGTCTTTATTGTGTCCTGACCAAGTTCCAGGTGTATCGGAGGCGTGTCCGACATGTTGACCACATTGACCATGTGTCTGACACCTACCGACACGTTGACCGAGTGTCAGACGCGTGTCGAGCGAGTATCGTTTGTCGGATACGTATCGAACACGGATACGGCAAGTTTTCGAAGAGCCTGTGCTTCCTTGGTATTTACTGATACTTTGGGTTGTGACTCAAAATCTTTACCCACCAAATATTCAGGAAACCCTTTAGGAGCTCAATACAAATCAAAAGCAGTGTGGGATGAGGTGAATGGAACACTACAAGAAAAATGTTGATTCATAGCGTTTCAAAAACGCTATGGTAGGATACCATAGCGTTTTAGTAAACGCTATGACAGCCGGCGCTATAATAGACCCAGGGTCTATTATAGCGGTTTTAAAACGCTATGGTAAGTTTGGCTTTCATAGCGTTTTAAAAACGCTATGGTAGATTCTTTTATAGCGGTTTTAAAACGCTATGATAGAGAGCCTTTCATAGCGGTTTAAAAACGCTATGGTAGAGTATACATAGCAAATTTTTTTTTTTTTTTTTTTTAAAATTTTTTTTTTTTTTTTTTTCCTATCAAATGACTTTTCATTACATTTTATATGGAAGACTAGAAGATTTCAACAATCAATTGCTGGAACAGAAATTGTATTGACAATGCTGAAATTGGAATTACAAGATACAACTCGAAAGAGTGAATTACAATGTAATATGAACTGAATGATGTAGGCTGTTCGAGATGCCTTAATCTCCTAATAAACATTTGCTCAATTGTACAATGTGTGAAATCATGAATCCCAATGTTATTGCCATTCTCCTATTTATACTCATACCTCAAAAAAGTCAGAGCAACTAACATAGCATTATTCTTCTAACAGAGCATTACTCTTCTAACAAACATTCTTCTAACCACTAACAGAATACTGAAGAACCCTTGTGCACCACCAGCATCCTTGTGCGCCAGCTGACTTGCTTACTGCAAAAGATGCAAGACAATCAAAGAGAATAAATATTATGTTCATTCAAGGTAAAGATGAAACATTTCAATAAAATTCATAATTGTGATAGCGAATAAACAGTAGTTAAATCGTAAGGTTACCTTGCATAAACGGAATACCATAGCCACTGTGAGCTGTGACCAATTGAAACCAAATCACCAGGCAACTATGCTGCTGTTTGCTCTCCTCCCAGTGGAGCAAACTGAAAAACAAATAATATATTGCTCAGAAAGTATAAACCACGAAAGAGTAACTCAAAAAATGGAATGTTGACATCACTTACCAGTGTGAACGGCCTGACATAGAGTAAGTGGGATACACACAACTCTATCCAGTGGCATGTCGCAGTAGTGATACAATTAGTGTTTCCTAGCATGATCTGTAGTAAATTCTTTAAGCCCTCTTTAGTCTGGTGGTGCTCACAATCAACCCAGAATGCACTCGACAGCTTTGTTATTTGAAATCTCCATTTCTCCCATGCCTATCAATGGTAATAATGAGGCTGTGATGTAAATTAGCAAGGAAAAGAAAATAATGTGAAGAATCTATGACTATCATACCTTCATAAATTCAGGCTTGGTTTTGAAGCATTCACCTAACCTTCTGCCTGCTGATTCAGAACATAAACAAGGCTTTTTTGAGACAAGAATGGCTACAGCCTCCACCAGTCCATTCTCTGTCTGTAAAATTACGTGCAAGCAATGTTCATGTGCAGAATGAGATGAAGTACAGTCTGATTGGATGGTCCAAGTATAACTTTAATGGGTTATGCAGAATGTGAAACATGGCAAGAACAGCTCACCATGCAATTGCAGTCCACCATAACTCCAACGTTTAAATATGTTAATATGTATCATAAATGCAAATATGAGCACATTGTTCTTTCTGAATTCCTGAATTGTCAGTTTGTAACATATCAGTGCCTATTACAATGCCCTACGGAAGGTGTTAGTGCTCATCTTGTTATACTTTTCAGGAGAGTTGTTAATAGTGGTCTTGTTGCTGTGGTGGTGGTGCTGTTGTGTTGGTGATAGCCTACTAACATGCAACAGTTAAAGTGGTAAAGTTAACTTTTATTTCAAAGCCTCTTTTTTGGGTCAAAAGATGGGGAAAGGAGTGGCCATTGTAGTTAAAGCGTTGAAGCGGAGGAGTGTTGGGGGATTAATTTTTGGGGGCGAGTATATAAAAACTTCATTTTCGAGAATGCAGGCATCAGAAGCTTTTATATAAATCAGATGCTATTTGCATAGGCAAAACTTGGCAAAAGGGGTGGTATCGGTAGTACAATGAAAAAAGATTGTACAATGCTAAAGCCATTTGTAATGACATGAAGCTTGATCAATTATTTCATATTTCAGAATTCCTAAAAACTATTCATGGAATAGGAACAGTCGACACACAGCAGATAAAGCTAAAGCCATTTGTAATCCTATACAATGCTTCACTAACAACATGAGACCATATGAACCTTGTACGAGTCACCAATCTATTTAAGGTTATATCTGAACTAATATGGAAGTTCTCACAAACCTCACGAGTTCCTAACTGATCCAGTCGGTAAGATCCATGCATTCTCAACAGTTCCACCTGCAAAATAAAAGAACTTCCAGTGGTATATTCTACAAAGAATTTTTTTTTTCTAAATTTAATCATAGAGAAATAAGAATCAACCATTTGAAGCTAGAGAATTCCTTACCACAGTATCACGCCAACCAACTGAAAGTGCTGATGATATCCCTTCCCAGTATTTGGAATCATCTTCAACTGCCTGCGTATGAAATTATTTTGTTCTTAATAAAATAAGCTTGGTTAATATTTCTTCATTCAGTTTAAGACCAATATGATGATATGGCAATCAAGAAAAAGAATCTAGCCATGTCAACTTCCAACATGGTAATATTTCAAAAACCAAAACTTTTTTACTATGCAGGCAAAATTTCAGGATTGTCATCATGGGAACTGTAATGTACAGATTACTGCAGGAAATGAAAAAAAAAATTACGGTTTTTATAGTTAGACAAATAAACCCAAAATTTCTTAGGAATAGATTGAGCTTAAACAATCTCTCCCAAACATTAGCACACCAGACTAAAACAAAAAACTTCAGCTTTTGGAGGAATCATTGACCCAGTTGTCTTCAATTTGGGAAATAGTTCAGACCAGTATCTTGCTTGCACATCTTAGTTCTTTAGTTACAAAGTCTCTCACATTACCATATAACTCAGAAACGAAATGCAACTGTTTCATGGTTATGAAAATCAATTCTTATAGATATTATTTCTTATATGATGACAATAAATAAGTATGTACTATAAGCTTAGGGATAATGTAAAATCAGAAATGAGATAAATACTGCAGGAGTGGTAGCTTAGGGATAATGTACTACAAAATGGTCCCGCTCCAATGCCAATAGTTGGAATTTTAAGGGCAGCAGTGGTAGCTGCAGGGACACATTCCAACACCACGGAAAAGCATCCTGCCTCCTGCAAAGCCATGGCTGTCTCAACTACCTGCAAAACATTACAAACTGCTTTAGCAAAGAAATAAAAAAAAAAAGAGACAGAATAAATACTGTTAGACCTTGACAGCACTGGTGGCGTTCTTTCCTTGAGGCCTAAAGCCTCCTAGAACACTAATAGCCTGAGGGGTAAGCCCAACATGCCCCATAACTGCAATTGCCTTTGCTGCTGTAATTCTAGAAAGAGCCCCACCCTCCAGTTTAATTGCATCCATACCACCTTCCTTCAGCATTCTAACCGCTGTATCAATTGCCTGCACGTGATTGAAACTACATGAACACGTCTTCAATCTGACAAATTATAGATCAGGCAAAATTCTTTTTCTATGTTCACATATATGGATCACAATCTTAGAACCTAAAATTTGGTAATTTTTTTATTTCGACAACAAATCCAGAGAGGTAGAAAGACTTCATATAATAGACCAAAATTTTGTGAGGTTGGTTTATTCACCAATCACCATGTCGTCCTCATGCAAACATGCCCATGCCAATGGTTGACCTGCTGAAAAATAACAGGTTAGTTGACTTGAAAACCATATTTGATAGGATTTTCTGCAAGGATTGATATTTTAATAGGATGATGAATACAATCAAGAGATGTCATAAGCTAATGTGTGACCATTCTAAAAATACGATTTTACTAATACCTGCATGTAAATATGCATATTCCAAATTTTGAGAATATGCATGTAAATATGCATATTCCAAATTTTGAGAAACGGACACTATTGGACATCAACAACATACTAAATGAATCAATGTAATGATTGATGAACAGAGGGAAGCACCGACTTCCAGAGTGTTCGCTACTGTTAATCAATTCTATGTACATACTGACAGTTAATGTAGTTATAAAGAGTACCTAGCAAATCAGCTCCATACTCTAGAAGTGATGTAAAAATGAAATGCATAAACTACCAAAATTAATAGATAAGCAAGGCACCTGTTCGCATAGAGGGGTATTAAAAACCCTTTGTTTGCCAAATCGATCAGCCAATCCTGTAGTGCACCGGAAAACTCCTCCAAATTTCACATCCTCTCCAAATACATATGCACTGCAAGTAAAAGCTAAATATGAAAGGGGAAATGGGAGTCTTTAACTTCATGTTCGATGCCATAACTATCAAAGTCAGTACCTAAACATTGTTAAAAAAAGATATGTTTTCTTAAGCAGAAATAAAACATCTAATTCATGTAAGCAGAAAGGCTTCTCATCCTTGGCTGGAAAAACAAGTGGCCATGAAAAAGGGATTAAAAGAAATGAGAGCAGGTCCTAGACTCATGGAAACACTTTTTTCTTCTATGTTTTACATCTGAGTTCCATCGAACAATATGCTATTGCTAGAGCATGGAAGGATTGAAATTTAGATCAAAACAGTATGTGAGGATGATATGAACTGACTAAACAAGAATTATTGACTTATCTGAATCTTTATTTTGATATGTGTTAGCGAATTAATTATACTAAACGATGTACTGAAATAGATCAATGTCACACACAATGGTAGTAGTACATCTCATGTTACACCATGTTAATTTAACTTGACTATTATGTGTTTTATAGAGTGGGATCATCTGATCTATAACATGTTTTTCATTTTTCAACATTTTTATTAATATAAAGGTTCATCGCTCCTTAAACCGCTCGCTTACATTCTGCAAAAATAAAATAAAAAAATCTAGAGCAAATAATAGTACTTTGCACAACCCAACAACCTTCAAGATTAGTTCCTATTTCCCTCAACTCATTAAGTCTATTTTGAGACTTTAATAAGTGGTTGTGTTGTTGCTATGGTGGTACAGGTTGGTGAATGACGGGATGTGAGGTGGGAAACATGCAGTAAATGCACATTCAGTTCCCATCTCTGAAATTGATTCTTCAAAGCGTGAACCGTCATCGTTATGGCGAAACTACTATATTTGATTCTTCTTCAAACTTGGACCTTCCTCTATCCAGACTAAGAGTACGAAAATTTTCCATATTTAACTAATGCAAGTTTAAGAAGGACCCCATGATGGAGCCACAAATCTAAAAACCCATCTCCATGCTTTTATGTTTCATTTTAAGAAGGCCCCAACCCATGTTTGGGGCCAGAGAAGATTTAAAAAAAAAACAAAAATCAAAAGCAATCTCCATGCTTTGATGTTCATTCGAGATCTTTTTATGCTTTTATGTTCATGCCAAAGCTTATTTGAGTCATTTTATACTCGACTAGACCCGAGTTGAATCATCGGTACAATCTCAAGATAGACAATCAAACACTTGAAGATAAGCCAATATGTTTAATCTCTACAAGTTGAATGACAGGATATGCATTTGGTTCCTGTCTTCTGAAATGATTCTTCAAAGCTTGAATTGTCATCATGGTGCTCTACTATATTTTTTGTCTTCTTCAAACTTAGACCTTCTACTAACCAGACTAATTAAGTGCGCGCATTTTCCAAATTTAACTTGATGAAGTTGCCCATGGTGGAGCTAAAAAATCTAAAATCCCATCTCCATGCTTTTTATGTGTCATTTGAGATCTTTGATCATACAAAAGATTATTAGGGGAAATCTAAGGACACAATATACTTTTTTTCGGATAATTTTGAATCATCGATAACAAAAGATAACCAAACTTGCCTAATCACTTAATTCTCTTCTCTATTCATTTTACATGATTTTATTAATCCATCATTCAAAATATATATTCTCATAATAAATAATGAAAACTAACTTGAATTTCATAAAATTGTATACCTTTTGTCTATGTTTAGGGCTGGGGTCTGTGGCCATTGTTGTTGTTGATGTAGCTGAAAATTTGATTGACAACCGCTGCAATCTCATCAGCTGATCCAAATTGACACCCATCTTCTATCTGCCAGTGCCACCCAACAACAACTTAAAATTGTTAATGAATGTGCAATACCAATATATTGAATAAAGGGAATTGGGTGTACTAAATTACTAATTACGTACCTTGAGATTAAAAGAGTAGAGTAGAGAGTTGATATCAAAGGAATTAACATTAACGTGTAAGACGGTTAATCCAATTCCTTCAAAGGCTGCAATAACTCTCAGAAGTTGCCCTTGCCTTCTTGGACATACAATCTTGAGATTGCAACAGTTGCTCCAATTCCTTGACAAAATCTATGGCCCCGCCGATAATTGAAGCTTGGTCTCCCTAATCAATCAATGTCCAACACTTGCATAAAATTAAAATACCATACATTACAAATATTGAACACAAGGAAAATGATTTAATTCATAAGAAGTAAAATAGACAGTTCACCTTGTGAACAAAGGCAGTAGGCATGAGAGATCTAAGGGCATTGAGGTGGTCATTCATTTGTTTTCTCCGATTTCGTTCCACAGTAATGTGTGTCATTCTTTGGCTCTCCATCTGCTCCTTGTTCTTCTTGCTAGCTCTCACCGTTATCGTCTCTGTTGTTGTTCGTTCTCTCTTCTTCCTAATTTTATTTTCCTTAGGAGGCCAAATTGTATTATTGCGCATTTGAGGTAAGAGTTGTTCTTCTGCTGCAGAGCCTGAACCATTCAAAGTGTTATAATAATCTTCATATAATGGTGTTTGCATCCTCTTCAGCTCCAGGGCCTGCAATTTTAATATTTGGAAAGCAACAATCAAAGAACTGAAATTAGAAAATGACTCTCGATCATTTTCGCATGTCATGAAAAAAGATTGATAATCGTAAAAGTGATACCTTCTCATCAATGAAGGCTCTAATTTTCAACTCTGTAACTTCATCATCATCTTCGGACACTGATTGCCCACAGGGAAAGGTGAAGTCTTTTTCATCCTTCCTGGATGTTCTGCAGGAACCACCAGCCCCATCAACTATATGGTCAGCTTCGAAGTTCATTCCTCGTCGTTCAGGTTCTGGACTTTCATCAACTATAAAGGGAATTGGGTGTACTTGAACAATATTCAAAATCCTTTCGGGACCTCTTAAAAACACAAAACCCACTTGGTTGCTATCAAAGGTATTTTGGATTTGTCAAAACAAGTAGGAATCTGAACCATGCCCAAAATTAGACAAAAATCAAAAGTGGACAGGATGAACTGCAGAAAAGTATCAGTTTTGGAGACATTGGAATTGCAATTTTGAAAAGAAAAAAAAATTGAAATAAAATACATAAAGTTAAATGTGTGAATGAATGGACAATAAAGAAACGGAACACACCTTCACTTCTGATTTTCGAAGATTTTCCCTGGAGATGAAAGCTCCCTCAAGTTATCATTTCCACAGATGGATATCATGTAGTCTGCTCCGTCAATCCTGAACATTTCCCTCAAATTTCTGCAACAACAACAGCGTAAGTAAGATGGTGATGTTGCAAGTGCAACTACTGTAAAACAACAAAACAAAAAGCTGGTGAAAATCTAATGAATCAATGACAGACACACATAATCTAATGAATCTGGTGAAAATCTAATGAATCAATGACAGACTCGCTTCAATGGCGATTTCGAGTTGAGAAGCCAAATTGGTAGAGAATAAGAGATGGTGAGAGGAAGAGATGGGGAGAGGAAACCCTAACTTTTCAACTTTGCAAATGGGGAGAGGAACAGATGGAGATGCAGCCGCTGTGGTCACGGTCTTCTTCTTCAAGGCGGAGGTTTTGAAGCCTTTCACACTGAAATCGAACGACGGCTTCGAAGGAGAGTCGCGAGAGAGATGAGAGGTTTCGAGAGGGAGTGGAGAAGCCAGAAGGTTCACAGTCGTTTTCGTTGCTGATGATCTCTTCTTCATCTTCGTTTCGCTCTGGGGAAGGAAGTGGTGGTGGTGTTTAGAAGTGGAGACGACTAAACTCCATTATTGCACATGAGAGAAGAGACAAACACACTATTGGGTGATGTAGCAGAGGCGAGCAAGAGGAGAGGAAGAGAGGCAAGCAAGAGGAGGAAGAGAGGCGAGCAAGAGGAGAGAAAAAGGTCTGAGTGAAAAAAATTTGGGGGGCGCCAAAAAGCCCGCCGTTCATTTAGATAGCGATTTTCATTTTGAAAGTCCATTACAAATTGATTTTTCATAGCATAATTGTGAAAAACGCTATTGGGAAGTGCTATCAAAGAGCATTTGTGTTGTAGTGGAAAGTCAAATCCTAACTTAGAAAACTAAATATTTATCCAAAGCAGGGAAATTGGTTCTATTCAATCCACTCTTGCTAGCATCCCGATTTACCTTGTGTCCCTTTGCTCAATTCCAGCGTCTTATGGCAGTTAAAATGGAAAAGATTGTGTCAGATTTCCTATGAGGTTCTTTGAGGGATAAGAGAATGTTCCATCTCATCTTTTGGAAGAAGGTTTGTATCCCAAGAGACAAAGGAAGATTAAGGATTTGTTGTATCAGAGCCTTCAATAATGCTTCCTTGAGAAAGTGGTTATGGACATTTGCTGATGAGAAAATGGCTCTGTGGTGACCAATCATTGTTAATAAATATGGGGACACTAAAAAAATGTGGATAATTCGAACCGAATATTCTTCTATGGTTGTGGAGTCTGGAAGAGAAACCAAGCAGTAAGCAACACCTTCCACAGTTCCACCTTGATTATGATCAAGGTTTTTAAACGTGGAGGTGAAGTGAGGCATTACAAGGGATTGAGACATGAGGCGTTAGCCTCAATGTGCGATGTGTATGCCTTTTTAGCAGTGTATATATTATAAGTAAAAAAGCAAACAAGCACCAGGTAATTGAAGAAACCATCCTGGCAAAGAATAATACTCTGGTTTAAGCAAAGAAAGTATACTTTAAGTTGAGATGTATTTATAAATAATTCATAAGTCATAACTCTACATCCAAAACAATATTGCAAAACTTCAAAATCCGAGTTTGATTCATTTAAGTTATGCAGTCAGCTAATAGTGTAATATTCAATCTCGAAATTCAAATTTGAAAGCTATACACCATAAACATGAACAAACTATAATCCAAATTTTCAAACGTCTCTTTCTTAAATTCTTATCTTCATCAAAAGCATCAACATCCACTTCATCATACTCTTGATGAAGATTTTGATCTTCCGATACCAAATTCTCTTTGCCCATTTAAATTTTGTAGAAAAAGATAAAAATAAAACAACAACAAAAAAAAAAAAAAAAAAAAAAAAATTAGAGAATGGATAGTTTTACACATTTCAAACATGAAATGTAGGTTTTAAAATGTGAAACGTAGGTTTCATTAATTCTTTTTCTTTTAGTTTAAGTTTCACCCTTAAATCTTGACTTGTTTTTCATAGGTTTTGCCTTGAAATGAGCCTGGAACTTTTATATGTTTAAGCAAATCTTGATTATAATGAGGTCAGGCTCTACCACCAAGTTTTAGAGTGATAGATGGTGTTTATATCTCATATTGAAGGATGCCTTCCCAGCCCTTTGTGAGATACGTCTCAACAAGAATGGTATGGCGTTAGATTTCTGAGATCATGTTTTGCAGCCTCATGGGTGGAAATTCAATTTAGGGAGAAACTTCATTGAATGGGAGATTGAAGCAATGGGAAACCTTTTCTCAATAATGCAAAATCGCTCTGGACATTTGCCTGTGAGTTGTGGTGGGAAGCGAAGGCAATGGGTTTTCAAGAGTGTTGAGATTCTACTTGAAAGCTCTTCAAGTATTCATGGGAGTTCCTTCATTGCTGATAACCTAGGCAAATTTTGGATTAAACACTACCCTCCCTTACTGAATTTCGTCATAATACATGGGAAGATACTCAGGGTGGACAATCTAAGAAGGAAAGGAATTCAGCCTCCAAATCATTGTATTCTTTGTGAAGACATTGAAGAGAAGTTGGTCACCTTCTCATCAACTGGAAATTCACTAAATCTATGTGGACTTCGTTTCTTAATGAATTTAGAGTGTCTGGGGAAAATAGAAGGATCATTCATGCTTGGTTACTGAGATGGAATCTAAACCATTGTAGTTAAGGCGTTAAGGCAAAGGCGAGGTGGACGGGACCGAAAATGCCTGAGGCGTGAGGTGAGGCGGTCTTAACATTTTTTAAAGATTTTTATAATAAATTAAAACATATTAGCATAGTAGTATACATCATCATTTTGATAAGTATCATAAGAAAATATGTACAAAAGTGACACAACTACCTAGAATTGAAATGGAAATATAACAAAGTTGTATATCATAGCGAAAAGATGCACTATGTAAGTGTTAAGTAACTTGCAAACACCCATTAAATTGTTAAAAATCAACAATCTTGAAGCAGTAGAAACTTGAGAATATTGAACATTTGTTAGAAGAAAATTTGGAATGGTTGGTAAAAATCCACAAGTAGATCACTATTGGTATTCCAAAAGCATAAAAATCATTGAACCATGCTATGAAAAATCAAGATTGATGTTGATCACAGACTGATCAAAACATGATTTGTTTTTTCCAAAAAATAATAAAAAAAGTGACATTTATCAAAACTTAAAAATGTTTCATCTTGTTTTATCAAACTTATCAAATATTACACCAAGAAAACATAAAATCCCATTATAGAGTGGATTGAAACCTATTTTTGCTGCAAATGAGTTGCAATTGGGATGGCTGCAACCATTTTTTGGACTGAGGCGGCTGAAGTGGGGCGAAGCGGACGCCTCATTTCACCATACTACATTGCCTCACATTGAGGTGGAATTCTGTAAAAACGCTCTGAGGTGCGCCTCAGGCACGCCTAGGCGGTCGCCTTGATGACACTGAGCTAAACAATTTCTCAATAACAGGGAAATGGATTTGGTGCAGGGGTAATTCACTTTGTGATACATTAGATTTGGAATGAAAGAAATAGAAGGATTTTTTAGCAGGAAAGGAAATATATATTTGGAAAGGAGCTATTTCTCTCAATCAAAGGAAAGATATATCTGGAATTAGGGTTTAGCTCTAAAATATCTTCAAAACACGACCACTATATCTGTAATTCTAAATAATAGTTGTTCCCTTGTTGTGAGTTCCTCACTCACTTATGTTGTACCTGCCATGTTTGTGTTTGGCTAAAAATAAAAGTAAAATGCAATTGTCTTATTGAGTCACTCATGTTGAAATTGCTAAGTTTTAGGTTTAGGTTTCTGTGAAGCGTTCAACTATCATCTCTGTATATATTTATTTTCACACCCTATCAAACGCTACAGAATACATTTTAAATTTAGGTTTCGGATAAATGATATGATACGTGTCTTGATATTATGATTTTATGTTTTATTGTAAGAATCATTTCGAGTTTAGGAAAACTCCAACAAGAAACCTCATGTGCTAGAAAAATGTAAAAGCATCTCCAAGAGTCTCCTTAAAAATCCCCTTTTATAAATATATATATATATATATATATATATATTTACTATATGGGCTTAATAGGTATACAAACCTACATAGCATTTATTATTTTGATTAGATAATGGAATCCACATAAGTTAAAAATGATTAAATTAATGTTAAAGAGTTCCTTCACACTCCTTTGAGCATCTCGAAGAGACTCCTTAAACCCTCTTTAATGCATATGTGGCAATTTTTAAGAAGATGTGCTAATTTTTTTTCTCCAAATAGCCTTCTTAAGTATGACATGGCATTAAGGAGCACCTCCAAGGAGTGCATTCTCTCTTCCTAAACCTAGGAGTGTGAAGGAGATTGATAACAATTTAATAATTTTTAACCTGTGTGGATTCCACTATCTACTCGCAATAATAAATGTTATATAGTTTTGTATATCTATGAGGCCCACAATTTATTTTAAAAGAAAATTAATAAAATATTGATGAATAAGTGTTTTTAAGGAGGCTCTTGGAGGTCATTCAAAAATCCATACTCCTTATTATCTAAGAGTACCTTAAATATATATTATTTTAATGAATTAAGGAGTCTCTTTAAAGAGACTCTTGGAGATGCTCTTAGTTTAGTGATTCGAGATGCTCTTAGTTTGGGGAGAAAGACCTTAATGCCATGTCATACTTAAGGGGGTTGTTGGAGCAAAAAAGTAGCATATCCTCCTCGAAAAATTGCCACATATGCATTAAGGAGTCTCTTGGAAAGGTCTACTCCTTGTACTAAAAAAAAATGTTATTGACGAATCAGACCTTGAATGTGGTAAATGGCATTCTAATGACATACCAATTTCTTCTGATTTCATTAAAAATTCCAAGTGATTGTTTTCCAAGAGCAACTTTGCACTTGGAATTTTTTTTAAAGAGCGTACGAAGCAAGATAAAATTTTGTATAGTGGATCAACCCCAGGTGTAACAGTAAAGAACATTGTGATTTTTTTTAAACTTATATTTAGGAGTTAGTATCTTCTAGGTTTAGTTTCACATTTAGGTGATTCCATATTTTTATAGTTTAGTAATTGTTTCTGCCTATAACACTTGTTTAGATTTATGTAAACCGTATAAAGAGTCAAAATTTCATCCAAGCTTATCAATAAAACTGGTTTTTGGTGTGGTATCAGACTTTAGAAGCTCCAGCAAGTGAAACGATTGTGCTTCAAGTTTCTGGCAGTAGTACTCATCAATTAGCTACCATTTGGTGGCTTCCGTGCTTTTGTTTTTGTCCCTTATTTACCATTCGTCCTATTTTGACGTATTTTCTAGGGGTGGCAATTAGTGACCCGACACGATACGACCCACTCCATAGCGGGTTTGGGTATAGAAAAGTATGACATGACTAATAACCGGAGTGATGCGACACGACAAAAAATTTGTGGTTGGGTTTGGGTTTGAGGTCTAGACCTAGTTGACACAGAACCAACCCGTTTGTTATTTCTTAACTATTATATGATTAATAGGCATATTAGAATATGTGTTTTTTTGTAACTATATAACTTTGGCATGGTTATATGTACAAACTTTAGAAAATGGATTGGCACAGTCGAAAATGTTGTCTTAAAGGTAGTAACGGTGATCAAACGTGTCAAAGTGGGTCAACCTGACACGACACGGCTCAAAGACGGGTTGGATTTGGGTTTGACATATTTGACCCGATTATTAAACACGTCGGTTTTGGGTTTGACTTGGGATTTTATTTTGACACAACACGATTATGACATGACGACCCTTTGTCACCACCAGTATTTCCCTGAGTCCTTGTCTTGGTCTTGCAAATTCAAATCCTTGCAACTAGGTTGGGACCCTTCTCAAAAATTCAAACAATATTGTACTAAAAGTAGTCCTCACAGTTTGAAGAACATGTGATAGACCACATGAAGCAAAATAGCAAGATGATGTTTTATGAATCAGATCAACCCCACTCCTGATGGAAGATAAATTAAAGAATATTTTGATATTTATTTTGAGAATAGTATCTTTTAGGTTCAAGATCCAGATTCAGGTGATTTGATCCGTTTCTAGTTTAGTAATTGTTTCGTTCTGGACAAATAGTCTATATATGTTTCTGTGACAGCCTGAGAGGAGTCTAACATCTATGTTTCTCAATAAATAGGTTTGTAACACATTTGGCATTTTCGGTGTTTTAACATTGATAATAAATGCAGTCATATGTTCACATCATTCTGAATGGCTTTATGATTGTGTGTGTTTTTGTAAATGAGGTGACCCAAGATAGTAATGCTTTATTATCTATGTACATTGATTATATAAATTAAACAAAATTTAGGGTTTTCTCGACATACTCATTCGCCTAATGGTCTAATTATGGATATGTGCCTGTTAGAAAGCAGTATTCAACTATTCATACTTGATCACTATAAAGTGATGCCTTATTTTTTGTAGGAGGCCCGCAGCCACTTCCTTGGAACATAAGGATTAAAGTTGCTGTGGGTGCTGCCAGAGGACTAGCATTCTTGCATGATGCTGAATCGCAAGTCATCTATAGAGACTTTAAAGCCTCCAATATTCTTCTAGATGCAGAATTCAATGCAAAGCTTTCTGACTTTGGATTAGCAAAAGCAGGTCCCACTGGTGACAGGACTCATGTATCCACCCAAGTTATGGGTACTCATGGCTATGCAGCACCGAATATGTTGCCACAGGTTTGTTACTCTCTATTTTTTTTAACAAATTTTTTCATTTACCTGTTGCAATTTTTTTTTTCAATTGACTTATCATATGATCATTTTCGAAAATCTTTATCATAGTTTTGAATCAATGGGCTGCCTACAGAAGTAAATTTCATGAATTGCAGCTTCTGCAGCTAACGTGATGTCTTTAATTCCCTTTCTCATGAAGAGAATACCCTTCTCTTTCCAAATATTTACAAATAAACACATGCCATTTCTGAGCAACCATGATAACAGTTCATAAACTAGTAATTTTATAGGATTAGATTATGGAACTGCTCATTTATGTTAGACTCCGTGTTAGTTCCCCCATCATATAACAGGTATTTTAGAGTTCTATTCCAGAATCCTGTACTAATGGTTTTGAATGGTGACAGGACGGTTGACAACCAAGAGTGACGTTTACAGTTTTGGGGTTGTGTTGCTGGAACTTTTATCTGGGCGTCGCGCTGTAGACAAGTCAAAGGTTGGTGTAGAGCAGAACCTAGTGGACTGGGCAAAAGCAGTATTTGGGTGACAGGCGAAAGCTATTCCGGATCATGGACACCAAGTTTGAGGGTCAGTACCCCCAAAAAGGAGCCTTTATAGCTGCCTCTCTTGCGTTACAATGCCTCTGTCCTGATCCAAAGAGCCGTCCACGCATGTCCGAGGTCTTAGTCATTCTTGAATAGATCCAAAACCCCAAGAAAGCACCCAAGGTCACTCAAACAGAGCAGCCAACGCTTGCAAAACCCCCTCTCCAAAAATCACCCATGAGAAAAAGTCATCCTTCTCCTCTTAATGGGAGACCAGGACCAGTCCCATTACCTTCCCATAATCAGTCTGGACCTGTGAGTTGAACTTGCAAGTAAACCCCATCAAGTGAAGTGTTTTTTTTGTGTAAATTATTTTTTTGCCTTGCAAGTCATATTGTCCAGAATATTAATACAAAATACATCATCCTTGAATTTTTTCTAAATATCATGCATGTGTTGGTTTATCAGCCAAGGCAATCACTTAGCTTCTAAACTCATTAGGAAGATGAAACTGATTAGGCTGCCTATGTGCAGAAATATAGTTGAAGGAAAAATGTGCAGAAAGATAGTCTCCATAAATTTAGACAACATTCAGAGTCCCTCTTCTGTTGTTACAGTTTGCTTCCTTCCACATTGAAAGGTATGAAGTCCCTTTTCTGGTTTTCATGCAAGAACTTTATAATACTGATACAAACAGGGTTGTAATCTCCAGGATGAAAAGTCATTTGAGCTAAAATTGTTTTTTGCTCCCAAAAGTTTCTTTACATCATAGACAACTAATTTCAATTATAATCTGATAAGTTCAATCACAACAATTGGTAACAACTTATTATAAGTGATTAGCTTAGCTAAACTCTATGTTTGCATTGTATGTTTTAGTTTCCCTTATTGACTCCTATTTTGAAAGCACGGAAGCTTAATTAATTGTAACATACCTTGTATTAAAACATTAATATATCAAAACTGAAACAAAAAAGTAACGGTTGGACGACTAACTTGTGCTGATACAGGGATAATCATATGTTATTGGAGAAGTAGCAAATCCACTACTAGCTTCAATGTATTGTAGACACCTCAAATTAGTTGTTTATGCATAAAAATTTCCGCGCACTTGCTCGACACGTGAGAAGCAACCCTAAGTCGATATGTCAGGGATGCAGAGGAGGAATAGAGGTGAACTATGTACTTTGCTACTTGCTAGGCACGGACGAAGTGAGACGAGACTATACGATACGATACGTGATGGGTGTGGTATTACACTATAACCACTAGGGTGGACGCGCTTTACGTTTGTGAATATTCAGTACTTTATTTATTTATTTTAAGGGTCTAATTTATAAATAATTCAAGGACTTTAAGTAAATTATTATATTACAGCCTTAAGTATAATTAATCAATGTTTCAAAGGAACTGATTTTGATTGTAAGGTGGCTTGAGCTTAGCTCATATGAAGGCTAGTTGTAATGCCTTAGCCAAGTTTTGTTGCCTATAAATTAGGGGTGGGCATCTCATCCCATGATCTCGATCTCGTCCCGATTTTTTCGGGTCTTATTGGGATTGATTAATCTCATCCCGATCCCGTCCCGATCTAGAATAGGATGAGATGGGATAAAGATTTTCAATCCCGCTAATCTCGTCCCATACTGATTTTGTAATATTTATTATTAATAATTTTAATATTTATTTTATATATTTATTTTATAATTGCAATTGTTTGGAAGTCCATATAAATTTTGGGCATAATGTTACAGGTTGTGTATTATGTTTGTGAATGAAGTCATAATGAATCAATGAAGTGTGAATGAAGTCAGAATGAAGTTTATGTTACATATTGTGAATGAAGTCTATGTTTATGTTATAGATTGTGAATGAAGTCTATGTTTTTTTTATGTTACAACATAGTAATATGTTACACATTACTATGTTTATTATGCTAGAGATTGTGTTTATTATGTTTTGTTGAAATATGTTATTATGTTACATGTTGTAATATGTTACAAATTGTGTTTATTATGTTATAAATTGTCAAAATAATTTATCAACAGACTGAGCATGCTGATTCCGTCCAGTCCCGAACCCGTTTGGGATGGGAAGAGGTCGGGATGAAGTCTATCCCGTCCCGATCCTGAATGAACGGGATGGGATAAGGATGGGTCCATCCCGTCCCGTGCCCACCCCTACTATAAATAGGCTCCCATTTTGCTTTATAAAAAAAGAAAGAAAACAAAGATATTGTAAAAGGATGTAACAGTAAGACTTTATGAAGTATATTGCCTCAAAGGATATTACATCATGTTACAACATATTACGGTGTTCGTTGTTATGGTTTAAAACACGTACAATGTTCATTTTCTATAGTTTACAACACGTTATCAGCACAAAGCTCTGATCAACTGAGGTGTTTTTATTTTCTGTACAATTCTTTTCATTCATAGTGCATTGCAAGTAATTAATTTCTACATCGATATTAATTTTGATATTTGATATTTAATATATCTTTGCAGTAATCTTGATTACATATGGATTCTCTATGGATCTATTTGATTCCTTTTAAATTTTGTTCAAGCCCGAAGTATTTGATATATCTTCGCAGTTGTGTGATATTTTGATGATTATGGTAATTGGATAAAATTTAATGTTTGTATTCCACACTGTGTGTAAATTCAAAAATAAACAAATTAGATCTATCAAAGACCTACTCCAAATTATGTGAACATGAATATATGTGGCTCGATGAGTCAATCCACCAATTTTTAGTTGACCATTTGCTATTTTTCTTAAAGTATTATGTGCTATATACGGTGTATTTTATGTCTGCTATCATGCAATTACTATATCCTAACGTCTAGTATCAACTTCTCTGCAACTATTTGATCCTTACCTTCAACATTTATATAGTTCATAATGAAGAGGTTTGATTGATCCAAACTAGAGTCTTTATTGATTATATGGATATTTGGGCTTTGGTTAATTGGCTTGTGATTAGTTACTGAGCCTTAATTGGATTTGGACTTATAATATAATGATATAGTTACTGGCCTGGAATGGGTTTAGACTTTAGACTTAGAATAATATGATAGTTATTGTGATTAGACTAATATCATTTGGTTGATCTTTAGACATAATGATAGAATAAGATTGAAGACTTATTTTATATGCCAATATAAACTCTTTAGTACTCTCCTGTATGATTATTGAAAATATTTGTTTTCCATCTTAGTGTGTGTTGCACACTAATGGGGTTTTAACTTTATAGTGATATTGTATTCGTCACTCAAACCTTGTAACTTGTTTTAGAAGATGATAAAATTAATAATATAATGCCATATGGGCCCATAATAATGATTTTAGAAGATGTGCTAGCCCTAGAAGTGGTGACCAAGGTAATCACCCTAGAAGAGGTAGCCAAAACAATCACTCCAACAGATGTGATTATAACAATTACTCCAGCAGAGGTAATCATAACACTTACCACAAATGGTTCAAAGCTCTTGTCTGGGACAATGATAAAACTTTCGTTGCAGCAAAAATTTGGACATTATTTTACTCGTGGTTTTGAGTTAGTAACTTATATATTTATAGTAACAGAAAATGCTAAGAATCTAATGAAAAATCATGATCTCTGATATTTTATGAAATAAATGTTAATTTTAGCTGTAAAAAAGATAAAGTTAAAAAACATGCAAAACATAAATACTCCCGAGTATGAGGCAACTCCAGCAGAGGTAACCATTAGCCAAAGTAATTACCCCAACAACGGTGATTACCACAATGTTAGTACATGTCTAATACTTATTTTATAAACCACCTGAGTGATCTAGAACACATGCTATAAAAATGGGAATCTCTTACAAATTTTAGCTAAGCTCAAGGATACATATCATAGATGATGTTACGTACTTGTGAAACATGCAGTATAATATGTTTTGATTAGTTTTGTTTATTTATTTATTTACTGCATACATTTTTCTTTGAAAATATGGTTTATAAACTACAAATGATGGACAATCATATCTATTTATTATTGCTGCTACCCATAATATATTGACAAGTAGAAACATTTTCTCAACACTGATCTTTAAGACAGAAAGGGTGTCTATCATAGCTGGAATTATGTAATTTATTGGAAGCCCCGGCAGAGGCTATCTCGATCATTGAAGGCTTCGGAAGAATCCATTTTTTTCATTAAATGATGTATTTTTATTTATCCAACATGCATTATATTTCTGCAGTTCATGAAGAAATTTGTTTAATTTCAAAATATATACATAAAATTTAATGTTGGAAGCCAACAACTTACATTAGAGATATTTTTCGTTAACTTATTGGAATTATACAATTCTCGAAGTTATTGTATCACATGTCATATTACGCTGAAAACTTAAAATAAGTCACCTTTAGCACACACTCAACTTACATGTACTTATGTACTCCTTGTTCATCTAGTAATCTTATTATTAGACTCCTTTTGAATCTATATCTTCTTTATAGACAATACACATTGATATTTCTGGCCCAATTCACCTTGCTATGAAACTATATCCATTTACTAGATGGTCTCGTATGTGCTTTCATGTCACACGTTATTTTGTTTAGTGCACAAGTTTCATCCCTTTACACCTAGTATGTCTAATCTGACGATGTAGTTAAGTTTACTTTTCAATTTTCAATTGTTTTTGCACATCAATAGGGATTGTTGTTGAATAGTCTCATCCCGCATTAGCAAGATGGTTTATTGCAACTTAATGTCACACGCCTTTCACCTTGTTGAAAGACTTTTATTTATGTCATCTAGACTATCCCATAGACTATCACATAGTGCTTAGAGAAATGTAGTATTCCATAATGTGAAACTGCTTAGCCTTAGCCCATTACGTGGAATGTCAGTTTAACTTGTGCATTTTTTACTGCTAGATTTGCAGAGTGTCAGTTTTACGAGGCTATATTTTCACCGTCAGGGGAAGATAGGCAAGTTATTACTGAATAACATATTGATATGGAACGGTGTGAATTATCGTCGAATATTTCAACTATCTTATCTGAAAATTATGAATTAATTACTTGATGCATTTAATGATGTATCACATGTGACAAGTCACATGTACCCGCTATGAATACATCTACTTGACTTTGTATCCCTAAATGACAAAGGACAAAGTTCAAATAAGACAACCAATGAATTTAAAGCACGCTAGAAGTGTGGTAGGCACCTACTCGAATGTGTATCATTGAAGGAAAAACTTCGAATAAGGAAGTTAATGAATCTGTTGCACACCAGAAGCGCCACAGACCTATAGGTTCCAAAGTATCAACTTCAGAAAGAAAAAAAAATAGTAAATTTCATGTCCTAACTCTCCCGAAGAAGCAATGTTTGAAACTTTTGCAGAAGTTGTACAGGTTCCAGAAAAAAATTGTACATGAAGTTATAGAAGTAGCATTACAATGTGCTCTTGAATAGGTAATAAAGCTCCAAAAGTAGCAATACATGACGCTCTAGAAGAGGTCATGAAGCTTCAGAAATAGCATTATATGACGCTTCAACAGAAGTCGTGTTTGAAAAATAAAATTTCTCCATTACCACATAAGTGGTTATTTATATCCTTGAAGTGATTTGAAAAGTCCATGAAGAGGCTCATGTACCTAATAATAATGAGATTTCAATATGTTAAGGATAAATGTGGAATCAAATGAAATGATTATCGATGTCGTATTCACATATATAGTAGCTACTGAAATATCAAAAAGCGATGATATAAAAATGATAATCAACCATGAAACATCTATGAATGTCGACAAATGAAATGACTGGCCAAATGGAAAGAGGTTGTCCAAGCGAAATTGTGTTGCCTTGATAAATGTTGTGTCCTTGGACCTATATTGAAACACTTAAGAATGTAAACCCTGTTGGTTTCAAATAAGTGTTTGTAAGAAAACAAAATGAGAAAAATGAGACTGTCAGATATAAGATAAAACTCGTAGTACACGGGTTCCTGCAGAAACCCGACATTTGATTTTTGATGCAAATATATTTCTCGGTTATGGATATGACTATATTCCAATAGTTAATATATCTTGTAGTTTCTAAAAACTTTATATGCAACCATAAATTGCATATTTATATGGGGATCTTGACATGGATATTTACATTAAAATTCCCAAAGGATTTACCTTTCTAGACACAGGCATTTACATGAAAATACTTGAAGGATTTACTTTGCCCGAAGCAAAGTCAAGAAATATACTTGGTCTTGGAGTACCATATATGAATCTCATTGGTGCATTGTTTGACTCTAAGTGCATAACCTGATATAGTCTTTTCTATGCATTTACTAGGTAGGTATACTTTTACATAGACTTATAAATATTGGCATGATATTACACATATATATTAGGGGACCATTGATATGAGTTTATTTATGTGATTTGTCTAACAATTCTCACCTAGTTGGCTATGCAGATTTAAGCTATTTATCCGATAAGGGTCGCTCACAGACAGGTTATGTGTTTATGAATTGCACTGCAACTATTTCTTGGCTATCTATTAATTTATCAGTCGACTACAATATATGACGATTTCAAATGCAAGACGATTTCATCAAAGAAGATCGAACGAAACACATTTCAGTAAAGTTCTTCTCCCAAACAAGTTTCAGAAGAACCATGTGATTGAAGTATCTTAAGGAAGCTTTTCCTAGATTTTATAGATTAAGCATGAGGTATAAGCAATGAGTTGAGGTTCAGTTTGGAAGCTCTGTAAGTTGGATGCCATGGTACAACTTACACCTAAAAAAAGACCTTCACCAGGTATAGGAAGTAAGGCCTTTGCTAATTAAATTAAATGTAAGGGTTATTTTGATTTTGGGTCCATTTGGTTTGTCGTAATTGATTTTGAGGTCTATTTTGAAAACTATTTGAATCTGAAGTCCAAAATGACATAGTCAACTAAATTTACTGTCAAATAATTTTTAATGTGACAACATTTCAGATTAAAAAAAAATTTCAAAGGTCCAGATTTCAGAGGAAAAATAATCAATCCTCGATGAGATCTAATGGACCTCGAGAACATCAAGATGAAAACATATTTTGAGACAAAGTCAATAGTGACAATTTAGAGAAATTAAAAAAAAAAATTTACCTTCTTCTCCAGTAGTTACATCCCACCCTCCCCAATCCCCGCCCCCCTAAGCCTCAATGCCCTATTAAGGCAAATGCACCATTTTTTTTTTTTAATTTCAAATACTTAACTTTATCTGCCACTATGTATAACTTGCTCTACTATTGTTCTTATTGTTACTTTGAAGTTGAGATTATATTAGAATTCTTCTTTATAATAATTGTAAATGGGGAGCATTTCTAACTTCTCAGGGCCATTTCCAACTTACCGGGAACCATTTGATCTTTGGATCATGGCAGTGGCGTTGTTCAGGTCAGTGATAGTGTTGGGGATGTGCATTTTAGAAATGAAAAGGTTGTGGTGTGAGTTCAATTGCAGGTTGGGGAGGGTGGGATGGAACTACTGGAAAATAAGGCAGATTTTTGTTTGTTTATTTTTTTATTTTAATCATCACCATTGATTTTGCCTCAAAATATGTATTCAATGTTATTTGAGTCCATTAAGATATCATCGAGATTGATTATTTTCTTCAAAAATCTGAACCTTTGATTTTATTAAGGGAAATGTTGTCACATTAAAAAAATATTTGTATGCCAGTTTGGACCCCAAGCTCAAATAGTTTTGGAAACAAACCCTAAAATCATTACAACAAACCAAATGGATGCAAAATCAAAATAACCCTATCCTGGGGGGCATGAAAGACTGTTGGGATCCGAAATTGGCAGTAAAGGGACACTTATCCAATCAAATTTACTGAAAAAGCTTGATTTTAGCCAGGTTTTGTGTTGTTCAATATTAGAGTACAAATGGACAAGTATGGTTTGAAATTTCTTAGGAGTCGATTCTTAATAGATCAACATTTTTTATTAAGCGAAACTATTGATGTCAATAACACAAAGCAGAAAATAATAGACACAAGGATACAATGTGGAAACCCTATATTCTAAACTTCTGGATGAACACTGCGAACATGAGAACACATATCCACTGTGAGAAAAGTTTTGGTATAGGTTGGTTACCAAGACATTTCTCACAATCTAGATCGATGTACCCTAGTCAGTGTCATCTTCAACTATTCAGTCCTTACACTTCTCAATCCTCACTCGCAATCACCACAACTCGGATAAACCCACCTAATCAACCAATCACATGTAATCACAACTCCAAGATGAAGTAGAAGATATAACTTTCTTCAAAGCTCTTTCTATCTTAATATCTGAAAAGGATTTTCAAGCACTTAAAATGATCTCTCTGACAAAACCTAGTTTATATAGAAAACTGATTTCTGAAAGCTTTTACTAAAATTAATTTAGAAAACAAACTTCCCAAAAAGCCACCTCTTACATAAAATTGGGTTTGTTATTCGAAATCCAAGTTGGGTTTCAAACTCATTATACAAACTGGTTAGTTTGAATTTAGAATGTACTTTTCTCTAGATATGAGACTTGGGGTTCGAAACACAGAATTGGGAACTTAGATATTTTTTTAATGGTTTTTTAGATTTTTTTAAAGTTATTAAAAACAATTTTATGAATAATGGTTTAAAAAATGTAAACATGAATGTTTTGGAAAAGCTTTTTCAAAACCCAAATAAATTTTACAAAATATTTTTCATGAAGATTAATTAAGGCTTCTCAAAGTACTAAATTTGCTTCCCTGTATATATTAAGGCTTCTCAAAGTACTAAATTTGCTTCCCCTCATCTCTTCTCGCTTAAAATACAACCACTGCTTGCCGCTAATTGATAGAGTCAGGAAGAGAGTACTATCATGGAAGAATAGATCTCTGTCATTTGCAGGAAGGGTAACTCTTATTAAGTCAGTCCTAAACAGCCTACATGTCTATTGGACATCTTGTTATGCCTTGCCCAAGGCTGCACTGCATGATATAACATCAATAATGCGAAATTTTCTGTGGTCAGCTTCGGATACTTACTCAAAAACACCTATGGTCAGCTGGAACACTATCTGCAAACCATTTCAGGAAGGGGGTCTTGGAGTGAGATGCATTGCAATGTCGAATAGAGCGTCAATGATACGACATGTATGGAATATTGCATCTAACAAACACAACCTATGGGTGCATTGGATTCGATCCAACATCATCAAGGACAGAAACTTCTGGTTGATGACGATACCGAGTGACTCTTCGTGGTGCTGGAGAAGCATTCTCAATTGCAGACAGCAAGCTAGTAAACTTATTCGTCATGCTATAGGTGACGGTGAAGACACCTACCTTTGGAAGGACCCGTGGCACCCCCTAGGTATTCTCTTGCCCAAGTTCCCTCAACAACTCCTATATGACTCCACCTTGCATAAAGAAGCTAAAGTCAGTGCTCTAATTCGAGATCAGAAATGGGACTCCAGGGTGCATATCACAACAGCAGTGGCTGACTTGTATGAAGGCATTCATTCAGTCCATCTGGACACTGGATTTAAGGATGCGGTGGTGTGGACGGGTGGCCGCGACAGTGAATATACGAGCAGGAGTGCTTATCATGCTATTCGCTGTGTATCTCCTCGTGTTTCTTGGACCAAGTTAGTATGGTTCAAAGGGCAAATCCCCAGACACAGTTTCATCTCTTGGCTGGCTCTAAGCAAAGCTCTCAAAACTCAGGACAAGATGCTGAAGTGGAAACAATTGGATAGATCCCTGTGCATTCTTTGCTGTGACGAGGCCGAAAATGAGGATCACTTGTTCTTCCAATGTTGGTACTCAAAGTTTGTATGGTCATATCTACTCCTATGCATGGGGTATAATCGCCAACCCCTAACTTGGACTGATGAGTGTACGTGGTGTCTCACTCACTTTGCAAGCAACTCGCCCCAATCTATAATAAAAAAGATGGCCCTGAATGCAACGATTTATCATTTATGGCTCGAAAGGAATAGACGTCACTTTCAGTCGCAGCACTTGGGCGCTACTCGCTTAATTCAAAGAATCATTCAGGATGTGAGACTTCGAATCTCTGTCCTGGAACTGCGAGTAGAGGACAATGCAAGTAACAGATGGCTCTTTGACAAGTGGAAAGTAGAGGTCGATTACTACTACAAAACAGGAACTGTGCATACATGGAAGAAGCCGAACATTGGCTGGTACAAAATTAACTCAGATGGATCATTAACAGGGGAACGAGGAAGCTATGGTGCTGTTATTAGGGACCATCAAGGCAGAGTTATAGCAGCAGCAGCGGGGTCGCAAAACAGCAGCTCAGTCATCCTGCACGAGGTGCAAGGAGTGGCGACAGGCGTTAGGCTCGTGCGTAGAGTAGTTCTTTGCATGGACTCCATGAATGTGTACACTTACCTCACGACATCAAAAGCTCCCCCCTGGGATGCTTGGCATACAGTTAGACGCTTGAAGAAGGAGCTTAACACCTTTGCGGATTACCGGATAGAACATACAATGCGAGAAACAAATCAACTAGCTGATAGACTAGCTAGATTAGCCCCTAACCTTGAGTTTGTAGAGATTACTCCGAGCTCTTTTGTGGAGGATCTCAAAAAGATAGAGTTTGAAGATGCGAATGGTAGGACTTATGTACGCATATAACATATAACTCTTCTTTTGTGGTCTGGGGAGCCCATATACACCCCGCGCTTGCCTTTCAAAAAAAAAAAAAAAACTCAGATTTGATAGTTCTTATGACATCCTGAATCATGTACATCTGCTAGACATTTCTGCAAATGCTACAGTATCTGAAGCTTCAAAAAATAAATAGCCAAGCTAACTTTTTGCGGCCTGACTAGCAAAGAAGGAGCCCAACAAGTTTTTGGATAGTTCATTTCGTTCCCTCATAATGAGCTCTCAAGTTTTTTGCTTGATGACATGTAATATTTTGGAAAAAACAATGTACTATGTATTTTGTTCTTCAGTAATCTAATATTCCCAGTTTCTGGTTCAAAAATAAATAATTAAGTTTACTGAATCATGTCATATAACATTTCTAAGTTAGTACAATGGGAATAGCCAATGACACATGAACCATGTAAGAGACCTCTGTGACTAAAAGTGGCATGTATAATTTGAGCTAAACCTTTTTTGAATGCTAGTTTGATATTCTTCACTTTCCTACATCTGAAATGAATTCAGTGATTTGTGTGCATGGGAGAAATTGTGTCATTGGTAACTGGCCATGGAGAATGATCAACTTGATTACGTAGGATGCACTTGATATGAAACATACTAACATCTGGTGTAGAAGTTGTCCAGCAATCGGTATAAACTGTAAAACGTATAGGGAAAAAGAAAAATATGAAGAGCAGAGGGTTAATATGGTGGAGAGAAACTTGATGATGCACAGACTAATGGGATCATTGTACCCACAGTTTAGGTGAAAACCAAAACAATCCAAGTTGACTTCATCAAGTACTTGATGCAAACTTGTTCTGAAATAGGAGCAGCTCATGTACATTGAATTGGATTTATTCAATTAAATTTGTTAGCAATACAGTGCTCTACGAACACAACGATTACAAGAATGGGTGATACTCACCTATTTAATGATGTTAATTAGGTTTCATACTGCGAAGAATGAACATAGTATACAAGGAGCCAACAGATCGAGAAAGCATCTCTTTGGGCTGCCTATACTCCAAAATTGTTGCAGCACGCTTATCATCTTAAATACTTAAATGATCCTTCAGAGGAAAGTCTATTTCTTTCCCTGGAAACTACCATCAGTAATGAATTACTGGTCCCTAGTTGATCTTGAAAGTTCACCCTGTGCTACTAAGAAAGATTGGAATTTCCATTCTCCACATAACTATTTTGCATATAACTGTCAACGCTACTACATCAGCAACCTTGCAGTGGCACAATACCCATCTTCAGCATATCTGCTTGCAACATCATAGCATTAGACGTGCGCTTGACTTGATGCTGTAACTGTATGAGTACCGAATAAGTAAGCGCATCGGGTAACAGACCACAACCTCTCATATCTTTAAAGAACTTACTGGCTTTAACAACCTGACCATCCTTACACAGACCATATATTAAAGTCATATAAGTCACATTATTTGGAGAACAAAATCTACCATCAAGATCACCATTTCCACTTAATTTGGAATGCCAATTCTCCGCGAACAGTTTGATTGCATCATGGCTTCTCCCTTCCTTGCACAACCCATCAATGAGGCAAGTAAGGGTGAAAACATTCGGAGTGATACCTGTCTCCATCATCTCCGTGTAAAGCCGGAATGCCTCTTTCAAGTTACAGACTTTCAAGTACCCATCAATCAAGGCTGTAGAAGCAATTACATCAGGCACAAGACCTTTAATGAGCATTTCCGTGTAAGTACTCATTGCACCGTCCATATTCTTCTGCTTACAATACCCACTGATTAAAGAAGTAAAAGTAATAACATCAGGCTCTATCCCCTTTTCTGTCATTTGGGAACACAAGTTCAATGCCTTTGCCACGTTCCCCCGTTTACAGTACCCATCAATTAATACATTGTATACCACGGAGTTTGCAACAACTTCCTCTTGCTGCATCTTATCAAATAAATCAGCCCCTTCTTTTACCCTTCCCGTGTTGCAGAGACCTTTTATAAGTATACCGTAAGTGAACACATCAGGTGACACATTCACTTTTTCCATTTCTGAATACAAATACAATGCTTCATCCAAGTTGTGTGCCTTACAATAGCCATCAACCAGACAATTATATAGAAACACATCCGGCTCAATACCTAACTTAGATAACTGAACAAAGTAATCTTTTGCTTTTCCAAGTTCACCAACCCGACAAAACCCATTGATCAAGATACTAAATGTTACAAAATTTGGCTTCAACCCCTCTCCCAATAACTCCTTATACATTTCAAGTGCTTTTCCCATGTTAGCATTTTTGCTATATCCATCAATCAAAGCATTGTAAGTGTAAATATTGGGATTCACCTGACATCCCTTCATCCTTCTAAACAACCCCTCGGCTTCATCAATCTTACTCTCCTTGCATAAACCATGTATGAGTGTGGTGTAAGTCACAACTGTTGGCTCAATATTCTTCCCAATCATTTCATCAAACAAGCAACTTGCTTTTCGAATGTCACCTTGATTACAACAAGCATTGATCAGAGTAGTATAAGTAACTACATTCGCAGTAACCCCACAAGATAACATGTTTTCATAAACTTCCCAAAGGGATTCAAATCTACCCTTTCTCACAAACCCATGTAAAAGAGCATTGCAAGCAGGGATAGCTGGTAACAACCCTCCAAGCTTGTAATAAACCCAAGAAGCTTCGTCAACAAGACCCATTTGAGATAAAGCGATTAACAAGATGTCGAAAACACAAGGAGTGAAAATGGGGGTGTGGGAAATGCTGTGCAGTGTGTTGAAAGCCAGGGAAGCAATGTGAATGTGATGGGATTTGCGGTTTGTGTTGTGGAGAGTTTGGATGAGGTGTTTTGTCAGATATGTGGCGTGCTTGTAGGATTTGGCTTTGGTGAGAATGTGAACTGTGGGTGCGTAGAGGTGGAGGTTTTTTGATAAGTTGATTCGTTTGGAAGCTGATTTGAATAGAGCGAGTGCTTGAGAAAGAGTGGTGTTGGGGTTGATTAAATTGTTGTATAAGATATGTGAAGGTGTAGAAGATGTGGAGGAAGAAGAAGAAGAAATAACTCTGAGAGCTGCTTTACTGGAGAAGTGAATGTTGTTGGTTGGTGCCATTGCATTTCAATCAATCAATCAAGGAATACTCAACAAACAAACCCTTTGAAACTTTTCACACTGCTAGAATCTATAAGTTTTGACATAATTAATACTAGAGAGTCTTGGTCTTGGAAGGTAAGAGTGGTTGACATTTTTTTTCCTGAAAATATTAGTAGTCCACAAGAAACCGGGCTGATAAAGGCAACCCTATCATTTGGTTTAGACATATTGCTGGCAAACCCCTTAATTTTTTTGGGTTCCCCCCCCCCCCCCCCCCCCCCCCCCCCACAATAAATACCTATTTAAGAAATACCCCCATCACTAATCGGTGTTTCAATCTCCCTCAAGATTACCGGTCAACGTGCCTTGACCGTATGTTTTCAAGTATATAACCAAAATACCCTTGACAAATCAAAGGCTAAGATTGGGTGTTTTGTATCTCGAACATTTCATCTTAAAGAAAAATTCGAAGGGTATCGTAAACGTATCTTGAGGAAAATTCAACAGTTAATAAAATTGTATCTTAAACACTCATCTCGAGGAAAATTGAACAGTCTAGTTGAAATTATAAATGTATCTCGAGAAAATTTGAAGGGTCAAATTGAAATCATCATCGTATCTCGTGGAAAATCTGACAGTTGTTAAGAAAATATATTTGAAGTTGAAAAGCTTGACCAAACCCAAGTTTTGATATTGGGGTTTCATTACATAACGGTTACACAAACACTAGATCTGAGTTATTTTATCATAAATTTCAGTTTAGAACACTGTAATGAAGGTAAGTCAGTGTATGGAAACATGCAAGGGATTATAAAACTCACAAACAATCAATGTGATTCTTCATTCCACTATCTCATATTCCATCCTGATGCTGAGAATACCCATTGAGTATACCTCCACATAGGCTTTGATAGAATGGTATGGACTACAATACCTGCATAAAATGCAAATAAGTTTAGGAGCAAACATTAAGTTATAGAGGAAACTTACTCTGCTCATACAGGTATGTGATTGGCTAAAGTGACAACTCCATGCACACAAATTATGCATGTCAGCTCCCACTATCTACAATCACAGTATCTAATAAATGTCTTTACTCTCCACCTAGAACCACTCTCATTATGTTACACTGTGGTGAAGCAATTAGTGGACCCAAACTAGTTGAATTGGTTCCTCATTTCCTTGTACTCATCAATGAGCTTATGAGCTTTAGGTATTAGTCCATTGATTTCCCAAGTATTGTTTTTTGTCCTTCTGTCATATATAAGCCTCATGAGAAGCATGTGATACTCATAAATGAACTTGCAAAGTGGCTTTTCCCTTACCTTGATAATCCAATTATTGAAGCTTTCACTGAAATTATTTGTGATGTGCTCTGAGCATACTCTACTGCAATATGTCATGCACCAAGTCTTCACATCCCAATCAACTAGCCACTAATGAGCTTTTGGATTAACATTTTTTTGTTTTTTTAAATTGGAGGCACAATCAACCTCTTTAATATTAGTGTTCTAAAAATCGCTAGGCGGTGGGCGGGCGGCCAGCAGGTGCCTAGCGCCTAGGGGCCTAGGCGGGCGCCTAGGCGGTGCCTAGGCGGGCGCCTAGGCGGTTTTAGATTTTATATTATAATTTTCATAATTTACAAAAATTTAGCATAATACATTAATATTTTATCAATTACTTCCAATTTAATGCCAGAATACATATGAAAAATTTATAAACATGAAAAATTAAGCTTACATTAAAATTTATAATAGCATAAGTTGCATAACATAGAGTTTCTTAGAGATTAGATCATTAGAGAGAAAAAAGAATTACATACTTGATGAGTTGATGGTACCAACCTGTGTTCTAAAAAGCGGCCTGGAATAGGAGCTACTATGGTTGCATATCTAACGAAACCAAAACCCTTTGATCTCCTAGATGCTCTATCAACTACAACTTTCGCTGCAAAACAATATGCAAAAAATAATTATGTGATAAACAGAAATGTCAGTGAAAGTAGAAATAGACAAAACCTAGTTCTGCTACCTTCAACAAGTTGTCCAAAGGGAGAAAATGCATCTCGAAGCTTTTCATCTGTGGTTAATTTTGAAAGGCCTAACATAAATAGAAAACGAGTTAGACATTCCTCCAATGTCAAATTTAAAGGTAAAATTTCATTGACGAAAAACTATTAAACGAATACAAAAAATAGAAGACCTTAAAGGCATTAAGGCCCCCAAATTATTGATTCCTATTTGGCATACAATGAATCAAAGAACGTCCCTTTGAAAGAAAGGGTGTGTGAAAGCCAACACCATAAAACATATTCAAACCTCCATACATACTGATTCAAAGTATGAAACCTTATTGTCTAAAAACTTAAACAGCCATTAATGCTTGTCTAGTCTGAAATTATGATTTGTGACAAAATAAACTCCACTCCAAACAATATGCACTGAAATATAATAATCTGTTCCAATTAATAAGAAATATTTACCAGGAAGATCAGCGAGATCACTATCTGAAGATTCATGCTATGTATTATACTATGAGGCTTCATCAGCAGAAACATTAATTATTTCCATTCAAAACTACTTAAAAAATCAGCATAGCTAACCTAGAACTAGAAGGGATAAATGGAAGCATTACAGGCAGCATAATATGAGCATATACTTCAAAAATCAGCATATCTATATAGTGTATACAGGCTACAACTTGGATTACAGGCAGCATGTTGCCCTATACTTCAAAAATCAGCATATCTATATAGTTAAATTTGCTGCTTGTTGTTAGAGTAGCATGAATGTAATCATAATCAAAACAAGAGCTAGGTGGAGACCTTTCACATCCATTTATCTTTTAATCGTTATGCAAGCTGAGTACAAAAGGAAATGAGACTCTTATGTACAGTTGTTTATCCAGTACTCGACATACTCTTGACAATTCATTCTGAAAGATATTAGTCATAACAATCACTCCACATTGAACTACCAGAATCTGACATGTCAAATTTTGTTAAGTTTAGGTAACACCACAACATCACTAGCGACATTGGAAGTAATTTTCAGTTTTCAAATAAAATTACATCAATTATTTTGATCTAGCATGTCTGATATCAATTATTTTGATCTAGCATGGCATTTTAAGGAGTGTCCAACATTCCTCTAGCTTATCGATCATTGTGAAATTTCAGGGAACACCACAACATCATTAGGGACATTAGTAGTGATTCACTCCGTTGGCTATATAGATATGACATGCATAGTCAGTACTTAAATATGCAAAACTTTAACATTTAGTTGTCAAACAACAACACATCAATTATTTTTATCAAACATGTCTGATATCAGAATATGGGATAGAGTTAACTGCATGCATTTCTTGATTTTTCTGTTTAATATGAATTCTCATTTCCTCATAGAGTTTACAATGTGTGTGATATGCAGAAATCAGTTGGGAACAATAAGAAGAAACTGCTCTGAGGATCAATCATCTGAACCAATTATTTTCTTCTTTTTGTTCTTTTTTGTTTTCTGTTGGTTGACCGGTTTAAAAATGATTCTGAAGAAGAAACAATGTATAATACATAACAAGCCAAAACAGAAGTTGTAAAATAAGTAATAAACCTCATGAAATAAACTCGGCAGCTGTACAGTGAGCATCCACCGTAAATGTGAAGGTAAGAAAGAAGATGAGAAGTTATATTGATATTATTACCTACCAAAAGTGGAGCGAAATTCTTCGCTTGCAGGCTTGCAGCAGAGATTCAGAGAAGCAAAAAAATTTCGATGGGAAACCGAAATGGTCGAATGGTTCCTCAACTTCCTCTTCTTCGTCTTCCCCTTCTTCCCCTTCTTCTTCTTCTCCTTCTTCTTCTCCTTCTCCCCCTTTTCTTCTCTCTGTTTTCAGTGTTTTGTTTGCAAAACCTAAAAAAAAATTTCGAGGTTCATATGAAGTTTCTGAAAAAATTCAGTGTCCATGAAGGGTGAAATACTGATTAAAGTGCAAAGAACAAAATTAAATGGAAAACAAACTGTTATTACCTACCAAAAGTGGAGCGAATCAGCGAAATGCTTCGCTTGCAGGCTTGCAGCGCAGCAGCAGAGAAGCAAAAAGGTCGATTGGTTCCTCTTCTTCGTCTTCCTCTTCTTCGTCTTCCCCTTCTTCCCCTTCTTCTTCTTCTTCTTCTTCTTCTTCTTCTTCTCCTTCTTCCCCTTTTCTTCTATCTGTTTTGTTTGCAAAAGGCCAAAAGCAAAACCTAAAATTTCGTAATGGTCGATTGGTTGGTTTTGGGATTTTGGTTATTAACTTATTTCTAATTATTAGTTATTTGCAACCAGCAAAAAAAAAAAAAAAGCCCAGCCCGCCTAGGTCCGCCCAGATCCGCCCAGACCCGCCTAGGCGCCCTGTCCGATTTTTCCCTCCGCCCAGCAATTAGTCGAGGCGTTTATCTACCTACTAGCGCCTAGGCGGCCGCCCAGGCTGCTTTTTAGAACACAGACTTTATATACCCTAGCAACTTTCCAACTAAGTTTCATCAAGAACTTCCCTCCAAAACCAGTCTTTTTGAAATTCTTGTAAATGTGTCTGAAGCAAAATCCATGGTATGATTCTGTAAAAAGTTGGTTCACTGTCTCAATCAACCCTTTCCACTAGTAATAAATGAAAGTGAGCATCCCCACATGCATCTTCAAGTGCATCTGAATTATGCTCAAGAAGTTGAACCAAGTTTGGTAGCATTCAGACTAGCAAATGTAGATAGCCAGTGGAAATAAACCATTGTTTCCATCCAAGGCTATAACAGACAAATAACAACTCTCAAATTTTATTTTTATAAAGCACCCATCCAACTCCACCAAAAGTCTACCACCATGTTGCCAACTAAGGATACTAGCAGATAATGCCCATCAAAAGCCTGTGAACCTATTATCCTCATCATTTCTTGAACATGTAGCAATGCAACCTTGGTTTGTTGTCAACAACTCCATGCAACAAGAAGGGGCATTCTTATAACTATATTCATAATTGCAAATCACTTTGGCCAGTATTTTCTATTTTTTACCTTCCAGCCTACATGGTAACTGACTTCAACAATGTGACACTTCCATGTCTGTTTGATGAAGTTGTCAGTTGTTAAAGTTATGAAGTGTGCACTCATCATTGATTTAGACTCCTTGGCAACAAACCTGAAATTCACTATTGGATTTTTCCCATTATCAATCCCGACACATGTGTGGTCTTGACTCAACGTAATAACATTAATAGTGTGCACATCCTTGTCCAATGCTGCATAGCAATGCCAATTGCAGTTTTCACCCATACACAACAATAAAAGTCCTTTAGAATCATTCTTTTTGAAATGCATCACAAACTTGTTCCTCATTGCATTTTTTCTTAACCAGAACCTAGCAGCATCAACTGTGTTCATTCTTTCCTAACCTGCAACACCTAATCATCTTCATACCTCTCATCATCAATTTCAACAAAAAATGCAACATACTCAGTTGGAGGTTTTTATGCATCATCTTCATTTTCAGTTGTATTGTTGGAATGGTACTCCTCTTTTATAGGGAGGTCATCCAATTGTGCAAAATCATTGTCAGGGTCTTGAACTTCCTATGGTTGGGCTTGAGATAGACCTGCTGACTAGGCTTGGTCTTGTGGTTGGCTTCACAAGGACCTGTCGTCTGAACTTGAGCTTTTGTTTCAGTGGTCATTGCTTCAACATCAGGTATGTCATCATCAAGCTCTAATTTAGACAACTCATCAAACTTATTCTCTTTCTCATCTTAGGACTTTACATTTTTTTTACTAGCCTAGCCCACCCTTGCTCTTTTCCCACAACTACTTTTACCTTCACCAACATCAGACCTGTCATCTTCTACATCCAGCCTTCTTGAAGATTTCCTAGGTGAGAACCAATCATTTCGTATACTCTCTCTTGGGGTAGGGTTCTTCATTTTGTTCCAACTCCTTGGCCCACACCTTAGGCCTCAAGTGAATTTTACTAGGAGGGCTGAGCTGTGTGATAGGGGTAGGGTCAACTTCAACAAGTGGGGTTGAATGGGTTCTGAATCCATTAAACTAGATCCAGCTATGTTGCTCTCATGAACCTGTACTGCCACTTTAACATCAACAAAGATATGCAAAATAATCTTCTAAAAATCGGCTAGGCGGTTGGGAGCCGCCTAGGTGGGTTGGGCGGGCTAGGCGGCCTGGCCGGGATTTCTAACTTTTTATTTTTTTATTTATTTCCAATTCTAAAAAAAAAAATTAAGGCTCTAGTTTTTTTTTTAATACATTTTGCATATGTATCTAGGCATTGAATTGAAAATAATTTATATCATTATTCTTAACTTTTAGAAAATTATAAATTATAATACAAAAATATGCCTAAGCCTCCTCGCTTACGCTCTGCTTAGGCATCTGGGCGCTAGTCCTCTGCTCGTCACCCGCCTACCACCTAACGGTTTTTAGAAGACTGATGCAAATCATCATTGTCATCAATGTCTACATGCTTTCAAAAATAAATTATGTCTGCATCATTCCTTATTTCCATCCTCACCTCATTCTCCTTAAAGGTATGTGTTTCCCCAAGTGTCAAGGCATGCTTATGTTGGTTGGGTATATCTTCAAGGAAACTCTGGTTTAGCTTGTCCTAATTAATATAATCCCCATGCACTCCTACAAAATATAAACATTTTCCATTTTTATAGTCATTCACCTTCCACATACCAGGGATCTCAGCCCTCCTACTCCACTTCCTATTATAATGGACCATTAAGTTCCACACCTCCAACTCTTGTCCGCATTTTCCATTACTGCAATGACACACATTCATCAAATGAATACAATAGAAAACATGCAAACTAACATGAATCATAAAGTGAAAATAGAAGACAAGTACACAAAATAAAATGTATTAAGAATTGTACTCATGGGTTAAAAAAAACTCCTAACCATTGAACCCATTGTAAATGCTATCGATCCATAAAACAGTATTAGTGTACTAAGGGTTAACAAAACCCTAACCATAAACAAAATCCATAATAAACAACTAATGAGTACTCTAACCATTGCACTGAATGATACATAGGTTAACAAAACCTAAAGCATTGTACTAACATTGAATGAAACATGGACAAAACGCTAACCAAATAAGCAGTGAACGACCCATAATTTGTGCAAATGAATAAAACCCTGACAACAATAACGTCATTCACACAACCCTTTTACGCATGCAACATAAATTGAAACACCAAAACGAAACCCTCATAGAAAATAACCTTACAATATGTCACGCCAAAGGACAACAGGAAGTCTTAGATTTGGCTTCACGTCCTCTTCACTGACTGAAGGAGTGAAATCTCACCTCAGATATGATTCCTCAACACTTTGAAGCTCATTATAGTCACTGAAATCACTTAACAACTGTAATCGTCCCATTGTATGCTCGTAGTAGTGCTCCCATCATCGTGGCTACTACTACTTACCAACACATCACATATTTTTTAATTCACCTTCCCCATTTTAATTTTCTTTCGAAGTCGTAGACAAGAGAGCATGAAAAACAGACTTTGAAAATGGAGGTAGTTTTCCCTTCACTCTCCATCTCTAAAAGGGTACAATTTTTCAGATCTAATCCCGACTGTCCATGTGTGTAGATCAGTTGACAGAAGTTTGGGATGATCGTGTCAGTCATATTTTTCACATCGTGCGTGAGATGCACATGAGGGGTACTTTAGTCATTTAAAAAGGTCATGTGTGTGCCCTTACAGTCAATGCACATTGACTGCTAGTCTTAGAGGCATAATTCAATACGGAATGATTATGTGGGCACTTCCCAATTACATATTTATTATAGGGGGAAAGAGCAATTAACCCTAAAAAAATTCATCTTCTTCCTCCCCTCCACCTTCATCTTCTTCCTCTATCTAGTTTGCAGCATCTTCTTCCTTCATCCTCCTCTCTCTAGTTTGCATCCTTGCAGCCACCTTTTTGATCTTCTCTCTGTTGTGAAGATGCGAACTAGAGCGAGGGGGAGGGGGCTGCGAACCTGAATGCGGGGGGAGGAAGAAGGGGGAGGTGGTTGCGAACCAAAAAGAGGAAGGGAGGAAAAAGATGAAGGAGATGGGAGGAAAAAAATGAAGTTTAGATTTTCCTCGAGATAAGATTATGATTTCAATTACTCCCTTCAATTTCCTCTTGATACGTATATGATTTCAATTGGATCGTTATATTTTCTTCGAGAAAAAATGTTCAATATACAATTGTTTATTAACTATTAGATTTTCCTCGAGATACATTTACGATATCAATTGGACCATTCGATTTTCTTCAAGATGAGAATTTCGAGACACATAACATTCAATCTCAGCCTCTGATTTGTCAAGGGTATTTGTGGTCATCTATTTTAAAAACAGACGGTTAATCTTCTAAAAATTGGAAGACGCGCTAGACGGTTGGGATTCGCTTAGGTGGGCTAGGCAGCCTGGGCGGGTTTTCTAATTTTTTATTTATTTATTTATTTCCAATTCTATAAAAAAAAAATTAAGGCTCTAGTTTTTTTTTTATATACATTTTGCATATCTATCTTGGCATTGAATTGGAAATAATTTATATCATTATTCTTAACTTTTATAAAATTATAAATTATAATACAAAAAATATGCCTAGGCCCCCGCCTACACCCCGCTTAGGAATCTGGGCGCTAGTCCTCTGCTCGTCGCCCGCCTACCGCCTAACGATTTTTAGAATACTGATGCAAATCATCATTGTCATCAATGTCTACATGCTTCCAAAAATAAATTATGTCTGCATCATTCCTTATTTCCATCCTCACCCCCGTTTTCCTTAAAGATATGTGTTTCCCCAAGTGTCAAGGCATGCTTATGTTGGTTGGGTATATCTTCAAGGAAACTCTAGTTTAGCTTGTCCCAATTAAGATAATCCCCATGCACTCCTACAAAATATAAACATTTTCCATTTTTATAGTCATTCACCTTCTACATACCAAGGATCTCAGCCCTGCTACTCCACTTCCCATCATAATGGACAATTAAGTTCCACACCTCCAACTCTTGTCCGCATTTTCCATTACTGCAATAACACACATTCATCAAATGTTGTAAATGAATACAATAGAAAACATGCAAACTAACATGAATCTTAAAGTGAAAATAGAAGACAAATACACAAAATAAAATGTATTAAGAATTGTACTCATGGGTTAAAAAAACTTCTACCCATTGTAAATGCTATCAATCCATAAAACAGTATTAGTGTACTAAGGATTAACAAAACCCTAACCAAGAACAAAATCCATAACAAACAACTTATGGGTGCTCTAACCATTGCACTGAATGATACATAGGTTAACAAAACCTAAAGCATTGTACTAACATTGAATGAAACATGGACAAAACGCTAACCAAATAAGCAGTGGACGACCCATAATTTGTGCAAATGAACAAAACCATAACAACAATAATGTCATTCACACAACACTTTTACACATGCAACATAGATTGAAACGCCAAAACAAAACCCGCATAGAAAATAACACTTACAATATGTCACGCCAAAGCACAGAAGGAAGTCTTAGATTTGGCTTCACGTCCTCTTCACTGATTGAAGGAGTGAATCTCGCCTTAGGTCTGGTTCCTCAACGCTTTGAAGCTCATTATAATCAATGAAATTACTTAACAAACTGTAATCGTCCCAATGTATGCTCGAAGCAGTGCTCCCATCATCGTGGCTACTGCTACTTACCAACACATCACATATTTTCCGCTTCACCTTCCCCTTTTTAATTTTCGTTCGAAGTTGCAGACAAGAAAGCACAAAGAATAGACTTTTAAAATGGATAAAGTTTTTTAGGGCTGAAAACCGAACCGAACCGACTTAGGTCGGTTTTTAAATTTTCAAACCGAAACCGAACAGATTCTAATTTATGCAAACCGTAACCGAACCGACTAAAATCAAACCAAAACCGAAATAAAACCGAACCGACCGACTATTTTAAACATATTGTATTATTTATATATAAAATATATATTATTTATTATATATATTCGGTTGGTTCGGTTTGGTCGGTTAAAATCACATAGAAACCGAAAATCGAACCGACCACTTCGGTTTTGAATTTTTTAAAATCGAAACCGATCCGAACCGAATTTAAACTGAACCGATTGGTTCGGTTTAGATCGGTTCGATCGGTTTAATCGGTTTGATCAGTTTTTTGTTCAGCCCTAGAGTTTTCCCTTCACTCTCCATCTCTAAAAGGGTACAATTTTTTAGATCTATTCCCGACTGTCCATAATAGTAGATCAGTTGACGAAAGTTTGGGATGATCGTGTCAGTCACATCTTTCACATCATGTGTGAGACGCACATGAGGGGTACTTTCATCATTTAAAATGGTCATGTGTGTGCCCTTACAGTCAATGGACGTTGATTGCTAGTCTTAGAGACATAGTTCAATACTGAATGATTATGTGGGCACTTCCCAATTACCTATTTATTATAGGTAGGGGTGGGCAATATCGGTTCAATTTTGAGCCCCGAATCGATATCATTCGGTTTGCCCAAAACCAAAACCAGATTTCTTATTTGTAAACCGATGAAATCGGTTGAACCGAACTTTGGATCGGTCCGGTTCGGTTGGGCCAAATTTAGAACTCAAGCACTTAAAAGGCTTTTATTATAACATGCCCAATTTTTTGACCGACCCAACTTTTAGCCCAAAATTGAAAGCTGGGAGAGAATGGGGATGATTCAGTGCAACAAGGAGCACTAGAGTGCAATTGTTGCACTAATCAGGTATTGGCACCTACTTGTTATTTATATATATATATATATATATATATATATATATATATATATCTAATTAATCGGTCGGTTTGGTTATTAATCAGTCGGTTCAAAATCATAGACCGATTTCGAATTGTTTGTAACCAGTTCGGTTCGGTTTAAATTATTTTCTTTCTACTCATATTTTGGTTCGGTTACCGAACCAAATTTGAAATTCGGCTCGGTCAATTAACCGAATTTAAATCAGTTTTTGCCCTCCCCTAATTATAGGGGGAAAGAGCAATTAACCCAAAAAAAAAACTTCATATTCTTCCTCCCCTCCACCTTCATCTTCTTCATCTACTCCCTCCCTCTATCTAGTTTGCAGCCTCTTCCTCCTTCATCCTCCTTTCTCTAGTTTGCATCCTTGCAGCTTCCTTTTTCATCTTTTCGCCGTTGTGAAGATGCAAACTAGAGAGAATGTGATGAAGGGGGTGGGGGTTACGAACCAGAGTGTGGGGGGAGGAAGAAGGGGGAGGGGGCTGCGAACAAGAAAGAGGAAGGGAGGAAAAAACGAAGTTTAGATTTTCCTCGAGATAAGATTATGATTTCAATTAGACCCTTCAATTTTCCTCTTAATACGTATATGATTTCAACTAGACCGTTAGATTTTGTTCGAGAAAAGATGTTCAATATACAATTGTTTATTAACTATTAGATTTTCTTCAAGATACATTTACGATATCAATTGGACCATTCGATTTTCTTCAAGATGAGATGTTTGAGACACAAAACATTCAATCTCAGCCTTTGATTTGTCAAGGGTATTTTTGGTCATCTATTTTAAAAACAGACGGTCAAGGTATGTTGACCGATAGTCTTGAGGAGACTGAAATACTGACTAATTATGGGTGCATTCCTTAAATAGTTATTTATTATGGGGACATGGAAAATAACCATTTTTTATTTCTCTCACTTTCTTCTCTATTTTCTCTCTTTCTATTTTAGTGAAGGAGTGCATTTTTATGTGTTCATTGTCCTAATTAACATATTTATCGAGATAGGTGTTAAAATGTGATATGAGTTATGTTTCTCATTGCTTCCTATCTTAATCACAAAGTGAGCAATATTCCACATAGGTCACAACACAGGCTAACCAGTTGGTCATCGCTCATTATCCTAGACCACCTCCTGAAACACCCACAAAGACCTTTTAGTCAACAAGAGAATTGAGAATTTTTTTAATGAAAGGGCATGTCCTAATAAGTGCCTCCCAAGATGTTAGCATGAATTCTCTTAAATTAGAACCTTCATGTTTCCCTCTCATCCTTTTTGGGCTATTTAGGTACCAAATACAAGCCTACAAAAGTTCAGCATGATAAGGGCATCCACAGCAAGCAGCTAAAATACTCAACAAACAAACCCTTTGAAACTTTTCACACTGCTAGAATCTGTACATTTTGATATAATACTCGGGAGTCTTGGTCATGGAAGGTAAGAGTGGTTGATATTTTTCCTGATAATGGTAGATCTCAAGAAATCGACTGATAAAGGGACCCCTATCATTTGGTTTAGACATCCTGCTGGCAAACCCCTTAATTTTTTTGGGTTATTGGCTATTTGCCACCCCTCATAATAAATACATATTTAAGGAATACCCCCATCACTAATCGGTGCTTCAATCTCCTCCAAGACTATCGATCAACATGCCTTGACCGTCTGTTTTCAAATAGATAACCAAAATACCCTTGACAAATCAAAGGCTGAGATTGAGTGTTTTGTATCTCAAACATCTCATCTCGAAGAAAATCGAAGAGTCCAATCGATATCTTAAATGTATCTCTAGGAAAATCCAACAATTAATAAAAAAAATTATATCTTAAACATCTCATCTCGAGGAAAATTGAACAGTCCAGTTGAAATTATAAATGTATCACGAGGAAAATCGAAGGGTCCAATTGAAATCATCATATTATCTCATGGAAACATGACAGTTGTTAAGAAAAGGTATTTGAAGTTGAAAAGCTTGACCAAACCCAAGCTTTGAAATTGGGGTTTCATTACATAAAGGTTACACAAACACTAGAACCGAGTTATTTCATCGTAGATTTCAGTTTAGAACATCATAATGAAGGTAAGTAAGTGTTTTTCATTTCATTTTCACATTTCTGTTGACATTTGTTAAGAGTTGCAGGTCATATTGAACCTCTCGCATGTCTGTTTTATACAAGGGGACATTCTTAAATTCAAATTTATTATAAGGGGTTAAATTATGGTCAATATTTATTATAAGGGGGGAAATTACTGAAAATTTTTGTTTTTCCTTGCGACCATTGTCATTAGTACAATCATACAAGTAAAGATTGCCCTTATTTATAATATGCTAGTCCCAAGAAGGGTTGTAATGGAGTCTGCAAGCTTTTGAAGCCCAAACCCCCAAAAACCCTTATAGGATGTTCTTGGTCTGTCAAATTTCCGGGTGCAAAGGGCTTATATGGCTTGATGAATTATTTTGAATTGAAATGAAGAAGGTAGTTCAAGCTCAAGAGAAAATTTCTACTCAATTTCAAGCTCCAAAAGGGGTGGTTGTTTCAAATGTGACCGTCCAAATCATTGGATGAAGGACTGTCCATGGGTGGATCTTCCATGCCTAATGCCTTCATGCTCTGAAAGGAGAACTATTAAAATATCTCACCAACCTCATACAGGAGGGAAAAAGTGTCTCAATTGTGATTTTTTGCACCAATGGATTTGAGGGCTTGGGAGTTGTGGTACCTGATAACATACATAGAACTGGTGGTCAAAACCCTATTACTCCAGTTGCAATTATAAATAAGAAGTGAATGAACATTGCATTCAATATCAAGCCAACCTATGTTTCAGTACATATACATCAACAAGTTTGACATGTACTTATCCTTCATTCAACACATATACATCAAGCTCTAACATATCACAATACCATTCAATATCCAAACCAACCTAAAGTGCAAACAATTCAATGACAAACCATTCAATAGTCATTGAATAGTTTGCCAAACCCATGTTGTAACAATAACAATGGATTCAATTCAGACATGCAAACAATTCCATAGGACCATTCACCTCTAAACATAACATTGGATTCAATAATTTGAAGTTTGAAGTCTAACATACCAATCACTTCAAACATAATATAACAATTCAATTACAGACCATTCAATAGGGGTGGACATCCCATCCCGATCTAGAGTGGGATGGGATTGGGATGGATATTTTCAGTCCCGCTTATCCCGTCCCGTCCCAAACTAATTTTTAATATTTAATAATAATAATTTTAGTAATTTTATATTAATTTTTTTTATTAGGAGTGCAATTTTAGCTTTTTATTTGTTGTTTCAACTGAAAATCCGCCCAACTTCAAAAAGGCTCATCACCTTGCTATGGCATGAGAATCAAATATAAATGTATGACATTCAATCTGTTGAGTCAATACCATAGCATACATGTAAGTTGTCATCAACAATCACATATATGTTTCCATAACATACTTGTAAGTTGTCATCAACAGTCACATATCTATGCATAAAAGTTACCAATTTATACCTACTTACTAAGCTTTTTGTTTCACCAAAACTAAATAATTAAATAATAGATTGCTTCCTCATTTCACTAAATCATTTTACACAGAAAAAACAATAAATTCCATTCAATAATGCAAAATTGGTTCAAGGCTCAGAAGCTCTTTCAATTGTTTCCAGACTCTACTTCTTTTGCTTTGACCAAAATAGAGTTAATATTGTACTCCACAAAACAATCCATTTTGTTTTTGAAGCGTGCATAAAGCCTCTCAAGCAATTGTTGTAAGCGTATGTAAATGATTCTTTGAGTCAGAGGGCACTGTAAATTTGGTATCGCTATTGTTGTAGACTTGTAGTCTTTTAAACAGTCGTTTTGTTGTAGTATTTTGTATTTTTCTCTACTTTCAAATTAGAATATGTTGATCACGTCCCGAGCCCGTTTGGGATGGGACGTGTCGGGATGAGGTCTATCCCGTCCTATTCCCGAAGGAATGGGATGGGATCGGAATGAGGTTCATCCAATTTCGTGCCCACCCCTAACATTCAATAGTCGCAAGATATCATCACATTTTTCATTCCATCTAAAATTTGACATAAATATAACAGTGATGAACCATAAACAGTTATGAACCAATACTCTATGAACTGTCATAAACAAACAAAAATAACAGTCATGGTATCACAAGCACGAATATAAAGTGTTGTAACCAAAAAAAACTAGTCCCCCACTAAAAAAAAACGATTTCCTTACAAAATTGGTATCACATGTTTGGACCTCTTGACCCCCTAGGTCTCTTGCCCAAAGTGTCTTATCTCCCCCTATCCTTACTATTGGATATGCTCCTAACCTGAAACAGTGGATTCATTGGTGACATTATTGGTTGGGGCCTAAATTCTTGTGGAAATGGCTGAGTTAATTGGGAATATTGTTGCCTGAATGTTGTACATGGTTAGAGCTGTGGGGATTTGAGGATGAAGATTGGGTTGGTGTGGACAAACTGTGGGTTTTTCATTTGGGGGTTCACCTCTTTCTCTATCATCTCCAGAACCACTTGTTGTTCCTACCCCTTCTGAATCCATGTGTTTTTTTATTTATTGAATGTCCCTCCACAACTATCAGTTTTTTCCATATGAGGGTTCTTACAAGTTCTGTTGTTGTGACCCTCCAATCGACATCTCATTCAACTCCTTGCTTCCTTTTACACATTTTTATCTTCATCCATTCTTTTCTTTGTCCTTGGTCTTTTGGAAGTCTTTTGACTTGAGGTGGCACACCAAGTATGTTGGCTGCCACATCAAAACTATTATCAAATACGCAAACAGGCAAGAGATTATAAAACACATAAGCAATCAAGGTGATACTTACTTTAGTCCTCTTTTTCATATTTCTGATGTTGAGAATACCCTTTGAGCATGCCTCCACATGGGCTTTCACAGAATGGTATGGATTTCAATACTTGCATAAAATGCAAATAATTCTGGGAGCAAACATTAAGTTATAGAGGAAACTTATTTTGCCTATATCGGTATGTGATTAACCAGAGTCACAACTCCATGCACATAAATGATGCATGTCAGCTCCCACTGTCTACATTCACAATATCTAATACATGTCTTCACCCTCCACCAAGAACCACTTTTATTATGTTGCAGTATGGTGAAGCCATCAATGGAACCAATAACGACCCAAACTATCTTTATTGGTTCCTCATTTCCTTGTACTTGTCAATGAGCTTATGAGTTTTAGTCCATTGATGTCCAAAATATTGTTTTTTGTCCTTCTGTCATACATATGCCTCATGAGAAGCATGTGATACTCATCAATGAACTTGCAAAGTGGCTTTTCCCTTAGTTTGATAATCTAGTTATTGAAGCTTTCACTGAAATTATTTGTGATGTGCTCTGAGCATACTCTACTGCCAAAATATGTCATGCACCAAGTCTTCACATCCCAATCAACTAGCCACTAATGAGCTCCTGGATTAACATTTTTTTTGTTTTTTTAAATTGGAGGCACAATCAACCTCTTTATATACCCTAGCAACTTTCCAACTAAGTTTTATCAAGAACTTTCCTCCAAAACCAGCCTTCTTGAAGTTTTTGTAAATGTGCCTGAAGAAAAATCTATGGTCTGATTCTGGAAAAAGTTGAATCACTGCCTCAATCAACCCTTTCCGCTGGTAAGAAATGAAAGTGAGCTTCCCCACATGCATATTCAAATGCATCTAAATTATGCTCAAGAAGATGAACCAAGTTTGGTAGCATTCAGACTGGCAAATGTAGATGGTCAGTGGAAATAGACCATTGTTGTCATCTAAGGTTGTAACAGACAAACAACCACCCCCATATTTTCTTTTCATAAAACACACATCCAACTCCACTAAAGGTCTATAACCATGCTGCCAACTAAGGATACTAGTAGAGAATGCTATGCATAAGCCTGTGAACCTATTATCCTCATCATTTCTTGAATAGGTAGCAATGGAACATTGGTTTGTTGTCAACAACTTCATGCAACAAGAAGGGGCCTTCTTATAACTATCTTCATAGTTGTCAATCACTTTGGCCATTATTTTCTATTTTGCCCACCAGCCTATATGGTAACTGACTTCAATAGTGTGGTCCTTCCATTTTTGTTTTATGTGGTTGTAAGCTATTAAAGTTATGAAGTGTGTACTCATCATTGATTCAGACTCTTTGGCAACAAACCTGAAATTCACTCTTGAATTTTTCCCATTTTCAATCCCTACACATGTGTGGTCTTGACTCATGGTAATAACATTAATAGTGTGCCAATTTTCACTTTTCACCCATACACAACACTAAAAGTTCTTTAGAATCATTCTTCTTGAAATGAATCACAAACTTGTTCCTCACTACATTTTTTCTTAACCAGAACCTAGCTACATCAACTGCATTCCATTCTTTCCTAACCACCAACACCCAATCATCTTCCTGCCTCTCATCACAATACACATCATCAATGTTAGCAACAAATGCAGCATACTCAGTTGGAGGTTTTTATGCATCATGTGCATTTTCAGTTGTATTGTCATAATGGTACCCCTCTTCCATAGGGAGGTCATCCAAATGTGCAAAATCATTGTTAGGGTCTTGGGCTTACTATGGTTGGGCTTGAGATAAACCTACTGACTAGGTTTGGTCATGTGGTTGGGCTTCACATGGACATGTCGTCTAGACTTGAGCATGTGTTTCAACGGTCACTGCTTCAACATTAGGTATGCCATCATCGAGTTCTTCTTTAGACAACTCATCAAACTTCTTATTTTTCTCATTTTAGGACTTCACATACTTTTTTACTAGCCTGGCCCACCCTTGCTATTTTCCCACAACTACTTTTACCTTCACCAACATCAAACCTGACATCTTCTACATTGAGCCTTCTTGAAGAATTCCTAGGGGAGCACCAATCGTTTGGTATACTCTTTCTTGGGGTAGGATTCTTCATTTTGCTCCAACTTCTAGGCCCACACCTTAAGCCTTAAATGAATCTTACTAGGAGGGTCGAGTTGTATGAAAGGGGGCAGGGTCAACTTCAACAACAAGTGAGGTTGGAATGGGCTCAAAATATGTTAAATTAGATCCAACTATGTTGATCTCATGAACCTGTACTGCCACTTTAACATTAAAAAAAAAAAAAAAGATATGCAAAGCAGTGTTCTAAAGATCAACCTAGGCGCTAGGCGGTTGGGAACTGCCTAGGTGGGCTGCACATGTTAGGCGGCCTGGGCGGGTTTTCTAACTTTTTATTTATTTATTTATTTCCAATTCTAAAAAAAAAATTAAGGCTCTAGTTTTTTTTATTATACATTTTGCATATATATATATATATATATATCTTTGCATCGAATTGGGAATAATTTATATGCTATTATTCATAACTTCTATAAAATTATAAAATATAATACCAAAAATAATATCTGCCTAGGCCTTTGGGCGCTAGTCCCCTGCTCGTCGTCTGCCTACCGCCTAGCGATGTTTAGAATACTGATGCAAAGCAGCATTGTCATCAATGTATGCATGCTTCCAAAAATAAATTATGTCTGCATCATTCCTTAAGTCCATCCTCACCCCATTCTCCAGGAAGGTATGTGTTTCCCTAAGTGTCATGGCATGCTTATATGGGTTGGGTATACCTGTAAGGAAACTCTTGTTTAGTTTGTCCCAATTAAGATAATACCCATGCACTCCTACAAAATATAAATATTTTTCATTTTTATAGTCATTCACCTTCCACATACCAGGGATCTCAGCCCTGCTACTCCACTTCCCATCATAATGGACCATTAAGTTCCACACCTTCAACTCTTGTCCTCATTTTCCATTACTGCAATGACACACATTCATAAAATGTTATAAATGAATACAATAGAAAACAACAAACCTTGCAAACTAACATGAATCATAAAGTGAAAATAGAAGACAAGTACACAAAATAAAATGTATTAAGCATTGTACTCATGGGTTAAAAAAACTCCTAACCATTGAACTCATTGTAAATACTATCAGCCCATAAAACACTATTAGTGTACTAAGGGTTAACGAAACCATAACCATAAACAAAATCCTTAACCAACAATTTATGGGTACTCTAACCATTACACTGAATGATACAGAGGTTAACAAAACCTAAAGCATTGTACTAACATTGAATGAAACATGGACAAAACGTTGACAAGTAAGCAGTGGATGACCCATAATTTGTGCAAATGAACAAAACCCTAACAACAGTAACATCATTCACACAACCCTTTTACACATGCAACACAGATTGTTACACCACAACGAAACCCTCATAGAAAATAACGCTTACAATATGTCACGCCAAAGAATAGGAGGAGGTCTTAGATTTGGTTTCACGTCCTCTTCACTATCTGAAGGAGTGAAATCACGCCTCATATTTGGTTCCTAGTCGCTTTGAAGCTCACTATAGTCTTCGAAATCACTTAACGAGCTGTAATCGTCTCAATGTATGCTCGAATCAGTGCTCCCACCATCACGGCTACAGCTACTTACCAACACATCACATATTTTCCTCTTCACCTTCCTCCTTTTCATTTTATTTTGAAGTTGCAGACAAGAGAATAAAAAGGGAGAGCACAGATAACAGACTTTGAAAATGGAGGGAGATTTCCCTCTACTCTCTATCTCTAAAAGGGTACAATCTGTCAGATCTAGTCCCGACTGTCCGTGTGAATAGATCAATTGACGGATGTTTGGGGTGATCGTGTCGGTCACATCTTTCAAATCATGTGTGAGATGCATGTGAGGGGTACTTTCATCATTTAAAAAGTCATGTATGTACCCTTACAGTCAATGCACGTTGATTGCTAGTCTTATAGGCATAAGTGTAATATGAAATGATTATGTGGGCACTTCCCAATTACCTATTTATTATAGGGGAAAGAGCACTTAACCCAAAAAAAACTTCATCTTCTTCCTCCCCTCCGCCTTCATCTTCTTCATCTACTCCCTCCCTTTCTCTAGTTTGCAACCTTATCCCCCTTCATCCCATTCTCTCTAGTTTGCATCCCCGCAGACCCCTTTTCATTTCCCTCTCTTTGTTGCGAAGATGCAAACTAGAGTGGGGTGGAGCAAGAAAGGGGAGGGGTTGCGAACCAGAAAGAGGAAGGGAGAAAAAAGATGAAGGGGATCGGAGGAAGAAGATGAAGTTTAGATTTTCCTCGAGATAAGATTATGATTTCAATTAGACCTATTGATTTTTCTCTTGATACGTATATGATTTCAACTGGACCGTTAGATTTTCTTTGAGAAGATGTGTTCAAGATACATTTTTTTATTATTAACTATTAGTTTTTCCTCGATATACATTTACGATATCAATTGGACCATTCAATTTTCTTCAAGATGAGATGTTTGATATACAAAAAAATCAATCTCAACCTTTGATTTGTCAAGGGTATTTTTGGTCATCTATTTAAAAAAAAATGCAGTCAAGGTACGTTGACCGCTTGTCTTAGGGGAGACTGAAATACTGATTAATGATGGGTGTATTCCTTAAATAGCTATTTATTATGAGGGCAAATAGCAAATAACCTTTTTTAACATCTCTCACTTTCTTCTCTATTTTCTCTCTTTCCATTTTAATGATGGAGTGCATTTTAATGTGTTCATTGTCCTATATTAACATATTTATCAAGATAGTTGTTAAAATTCAATATGAATTATGATTCTCATTGCTTCCTATCTTAATCACAAAGCTAGCAATATCCCACCTAGGTCGCAACACAGGTCGGCCAGTCGATCATCGCTCATTATCCCAGAACACCTCCTTAAACACCCACAGAGACCATTTAGTCAATGAGAGAATTGATAAAAAAATTTTAATGAAAATGGCATGTCTCAGTAAGTGCCTCCCAAGATGTTAACATGACTTCTCTTAAATTAAAACTTTCATGTTTCCTTCTCATTCTTTTTGGGCTATTAAGGGTATGTGCAACAAGTAGCTAAAATACAAGGCTTCTAAATTGTTTATAATCTTTTGTTCTAGGACAATTGTATATAATCTTTTGTCCCATATCTTGAGACAATTGTTTGATTTTGATGTAAGCAGATCATTAATTAGGGTTAATTAAGTAGTATTATTTTGTAATTGGGCCTAGTATATTAAGCTCATAGTTAATTAGTTACTTGCCAAAGAAGCCATTAGGCTTATAAATAAGGCTTGAGAATTAGGTTGTACAGAGTTGATTGAATTGAATAAAATTTATGTTTGTTTATTTATCCCTTTTAAGGTTTATCATAGATAACATAGCTTAGTTGTAGCTTAGAATTCATTAAAATTTTATTTTTTATATTTTTGTAACACACTTGTTTGTGCAATACAAAAAGGTTTTTGAATTGAAGTTGTAAAGCAAATAATGCTTGCGTACATAATTTTTTGCATCCTTGCATATATGACTTGCATATTTGCATACATAATTCTTAGAACTGATGCAAGGAAAAAGTTGCATTTGTTAATCTCCTTTCCTACCACTGGCTTATACATACATAAATTGGCTTTTGATCATTCCTTTATTATTGTTGAAATAACTTAACAATGATGTAATTGATCGACAATATAGTTGAAGTATTTTTTTCCCCTAGTAAACATTGTTTTGTATGATATTTTGGTATTTCAAAATAAAAAATCATAACCGTACAAAATCTTGAGACCAAAAACGAAAACCGAAATGGAACAAAACATGAAGATGATGTTGAACACCAAGATGACATAATTGAACTTAGAGAAGGTGCTAAACATAGAGATGATATTAAACACCAAGATAATATGGCTGACTTGGAGACTATGTTGAGGATGGAAATGATATTGAACATCAAGATGACATGTTAAAGTCAGAGATGATATTTTAGACCAGGATCCAATCAAGTATGTTAGGAACTTATTACACAATGGTCATAACATTGATAGAGAATTTAGTGATGTGATGTTTTATATACAAATTACTTAAGCGGTTAGCAAAAAAGAAAGCCTATGACATTCTCTATGAAATTAAACTTATTAGAATAATCCATGGAAACTTCTTCTGCAAAGTTTGTCGATCCCGCTCGAAGTTGCAGTTTAATATTGTCATCGATGTGTTCAAGTTACAGTACTCAATCTACGTATGCATTGTGTATCATGCAATTACTAGTATGTACTAGAGATTGATCTACATAAATTACGGCCCAAGCATTTTGCGGTGTAACAATAAGTATGGTTCATTTTCTTTTGTTTGAACATTGTTACATAAGTTTCCAAAACTTGTGACAAAGAGATAAATCAATTTGTTTTGTATTTTTTTGGGTAATCATAATCGACTAACCAATGTGTTTATGCCTAAGCATGTACAACAAAATACATTGATTACAAAATACTTGAACTCTACATGCAATAAGGAGAAAACATGAAACTTTTTGTACGATCGATTTTGTATTCGATGAGGCCATCAAGAGAATTTTGGCATGTAAACATGTTTTCTACGAGGATTGTCTCAATCTTATGATGCAATTTGGATGTCGCAATTGCCCTTATTTTTGTCGATTCTCATGGAGTACTGGGCAAATGTATCACATTCGAGATGTGTTTTTTGTCACTGCATGATGCACATAATGGGATGGTAACATGTTGTGTAGTGTGTTCAACTTGCGAACTAAGTGTGCAACAATTTTGCGCTCCATTTGATATCACAGAGAGATTGAATGACATACTAGGTGATGCAGTCATTTTTTGCTCCCTGTTCTGACCTAGTCTCGCTGAGTTGTTTGACCTGCACAAGTAGCACACGTGAGTCACAGACCACCGTGGGTGGCCGACGGCATTCCGATGCTAAAGTCAGACAAGGATCTAAGGAAGGTGTAATGTTGTAATAAAGAATTTGTAACATACCTTAGCTTACCAATCTCATGTCTTAGTTATAGTGCAAGGAGTCCTGGTTTAACCAGGCCATCGTAGGCGTAGATTAGGGAGGAGATCTTCGTGGAGATCCCTGTCTAATTAGGAGTCGTGTTGTAGGAAGGAAGTTCCATGTTAGCTCCGTGCTCCTATATACGCGAGAGATAGTTCCCAATCCGAGAGCATTCCGTGGAAGGGAGTTTCCCTGTGTGGAAGATACTATGGTGTTTGCTTCCTAGTTGGGAGCAAATAGCAGCAGTGGTTGTCCGTCTGAAGCAGATCCTCAAGATATTTGCCTTAAAAGGGCTTACGGGTATCGAGGATAGCTGTGAAACATGTGGACCTAGCATGTTGTGAGAGTTCAGGCCTGTCTGGCGGGCCAAAGTTGAGCAGGCTAAGAACCGCTCAGGCTGGATTCGTATTGGACTGTTGCTTGAACCCGTAGTTTCTCGAGATCATCATGACTCATGTATGGCTCAGGGGTGTGACCGTTTCTATGTATCATCAACTACTCCCCCCGACTCATGGATACTTGTACCGTCGCGATGATTGGACTTGAAGCGTCAGTTTCGAGCGGCGCATAATATTTAATGCGTCTGCTCGATGAGGGAAAGTTCGGTTTGCCTTCCATATAAATATTTACTTCATTGTTTTTCGAATTCGTGATATTTTTTTTCTTCCAATGGCTGACTGTGTCAAAATTACTTCCCAAGATCCGTTATCCCTTGCTTGTATGAATTTCTTTGATGGCAGCTTGGTCAACAAATCTGAGTTGAGCAGGCTTCGCGGCTTGTACCGTATCCCTGATGATTTGCAAATTGTTCCTGTGTCTGGAGTGTTAGGTCCCACAGTACCTTCTCATGGGTTCATAGGTTTGCACCGAGGTATGTTTGAGTCCGAGCTTCGGTTTTTGGTGTCAGACGACGTCCTGCGCTTCTTTACCCATCTTCGTATTCCTCCTGCTCAAATGGCATCGAGCGGGTTTAAAATATTGTTGGTGATTATCTTGAGGGCCCATGATGCTGGCCGTCATTTGACTGAGCCGGTGATTCATCATTTGACCGATGCTCGTCTAGATACGGGGTATTTGTAGGTTGACATGTCCCTCTAGTCTACAGCTAACGGTGGGCAGCACTGAATCTTGGAAAAAGCAGTGGTTCTAGCTTCAGCGGTGGACTCCGGTTACTTCAAAATTGGGAGTCGTAAAATGTCTCGGTACTTTCAGTTTGACCTTGGTGAGTTCCTTGGTCGCTGATGCATGCATACCCTTTCGCGTTTCTTGTGTGATTCTGACGTTGTTTTTTTGTCTCAGGGAAGTTCATTATTTCGTCCCTCACCGAGGAAGACAAACGAATAGATAAGAAGTTTCTTGGGCTTCCTTTGATTTCTGCTGAAGAAGTTGTGATGCATGGCAATGTCATGCGCAACAGGCTGTTGTGGTGCTCTTATGGGACTCACCTAGCGTCTGGTTCCCCGGCTAAAGGGGTGATATCTCATCGCGCGAAGAAGAAAATTTTATTCCAGCCTAGCCCTTTCAGGCTTGCCGAGTTGGAGGCGAACGTGCCTCCTGTTGTTGTCCCGATGAAGAGGCAGGCTTCTGTCATGACGGCCTCTCCTTTCAGTGCCAGTGTCGTAGTGTCGCACGGGCCTGTCTCGGTGCACCCTGAGGCTCGTGGGAGGGTTCTCGCTTTGGAGAAGGCCTTTGCTGACCTATGGATGTCGTACTCGAACGCTCTTTATCGGGCGGAGGGTTCCAATACTATTGCGGGCTGCGAAGGTGCGGAGGCCACAACCCTTATTTTTTACTCAGTCGTTGAAGGTATGAGGGCTCAGCTGAGGGTTACCGAGTCTGACATGATGTCAACCCGTGCTGACCTGCGGTGGACCAAGGCTGAGAGGAAGTAGGCGAAAATGATATGGGTCGTTGAGTGGCAGCAGCTGGAGGTCATGGTTGACGAAGGGATTCGTCGTGCCCTTGAGACGGAGAGATTGTTGGAGGAAGAGCACTCGCACTATGGGGCTTTGCTGGGCACAGTGGATTTCGATGTTCCGAGCACAAAACCACAAATCTCGTCTAAAGTCATTTGTGGAAGATTGGAGCTTCTAGAACTGATCAGAAGAGAGCACCCCGATATTGATATTGACTTCGCTCGTTATAGGAGAGATGCTTTTGGGTCGATCAACAAAGGGGAGGGTTCTGGTGCTGCAAGGCTGACAGATGAGGAAGATGTTTTTCCTTAGATTTGTTGTAATGTTCCTTTATGGTCGGATATTATGTAAACATGTTTTTCTTTGAATGAAAGTATTGTTTTGCCCTGCATAATAGTGTCTGCTTTTGTTGCTTTTTGGTCCGTAGATTCGTCGTATGTAATGACTATTCAGTATTGGTGGACTAGCGCTGACTTTCTCTTCCATTCCTTTGGTCGTTGTGACCCGCACAGAGCGGGTTAGGTTCTGCCTGGAAAGTTTGGTGATCATTGTCTGTAGTGAGAGCAATGATCCATTGGCGAGTCGTTGTCATCAGCAAACAAGCGCCGACTAGACTCCCACTTATTCCACCATCGTGATCCGTGTAGAGCGGATTAGGCTTTGGGCACCAGAAGCCATCGTCATCAGTCGCGAACTGACTAAGCTTACCTGAAAAGTTTGGCGATCATTGTATGCAGTGAGAGCAATGATCTCTTGGCGAGTCGCCATCATTAGAGGACAAGTGTTGACTAAACTCCCACTTCCTCTGCCATCGTGATCCGCACAAAGCGGATTAGGCTTTTGGCACCAGAAGCCATCGTCATCAGTCGCGAACTGACTAAGCTTACCTGGCAAGTTCGACCATCATTGTCTGCTCCCTTGGCGAGTCATCGTCATTAGCGGACAAACACTAACTAGATTCAAACTTCCTCCGCCATCGTGATCCGTGCAAACCAGATTAGGCTTTGAGCACCAGAAGCCATCGTCATCAGTTGCAAACTGACTAAGCTTACCTAGCAAGTGTTTGCAGTGAGAGCAATGATCCCTTGGCAAGTCGTCGTCATTAGTGGACAAGTGTTGACTTGACTTTCACTTCTTCCGCCATCGTGATCCGTGCAAAGCGGATTAGGCTTTGAACACCAAAAGCCATCATCATCAGTCGCGAACTGACTAAGCTTACCTGGCAAGTTCGGCGATCATTGTCTGCAGTGAGAGCAATGATCACATGGCAAGTCGTTGTCATCAGCGGACAAGCGCTGACTAGACTCCCACTTCTTCCGCCATCATGATCCTTGTAGAGCGGATTAGGCTTTGGGCACCAAAATCCATCGTCATCAATCGCGAACTGACTAAGCTTACCTGGCAAGTTCGGTGATCATTGTCTGCAGTGAAAGCAATAATTCCATGGCGAGTCGTCGTCATCAGCGGACAAGCGTTGACTAGACTCCCACTTCCTCCGCCATCGTGATCCGTGCAGAGCGGATTAGGCTTTGGGCAGGTGTTAGAGTCTGGCCATAGCCGAGTCTGTCGTGAGTCGCAACGGACAACGGTGGAAGTCTTCGTAAAAGCAAAAATATTTTATTGATGATATTTTTTTAGATGCTCTACATTCCATGGTCGTTTCAGCTCATCACCGTCGGCGTCTTCCAGCCAGTACATCTCTGGCCTGTTGACCTTGGCAACTCTATAAGGTCCTTTCCAGTTCGGGTTTAGCTTTCCCACTCCGGCTTCTTTTGTGTTTTGTTGGGTCTTCATGAGTTCCCAATCTCCCACATTGAATTTGCATGGCTCTATCTTCTTGTTATAATATTGAGCCATTCGTTCTTGGTAGGCGGTTATCTTGGTGGAGGCTAGGTCCCATTTTTCTTCGAGGAGGTCTAGTCCCACGCGTAAGGCTTCGTCGTTACCATCTAGTCTGAATTCTTCCGTCCGGAAGATTGGCGCCTCGAGTTCTACCGGAACCATACCTTTCGGCCCGTATGCTAGGGCGAAGGGTGTTTCCCCGGTAGGGATTCTTTTAGTCGTTTGATATGCTCAGAGTATTCCTGGTAGCTCTGAAACCCATTTTCTTTTGGCCGCGTCGAGTTTCCTTTTGATGGCTTCTAGGATCGTTCGGTTGGTAACTTCTGCTTACCCGTTGGCCTGTCCTGGTGAGGAGAAGTAATGCTCAACTCCCAGACTTTTGCACAGTTCTTTGACCTTGCTACCTTCAAACTGAGTTTCGTTGTCGCTGACCAATACCCTAGGGATGCCAAATCTGCAGACGATAGTGGCCCATATGAATTTTTCGATCTGGACCTGTCCTATTTTGGATAGGGGCTCAGCTTCGACCCACTTGGTGAAGTAGTCGACGGCTACAAGAAGGAATTTTTTACCAACTGATGTTGAAAGTGGTATGACGATGTCAATTCCCCATTGCGCGAACAACCAAGGACTAATCATAGGAGTTAGTGAATGGGCCAATATATGGGTGTACGACACGAACCTCTGACATTTGTCACACTTGCGGACTGTATTTTTGGCATCCCGCTGCATGATCAGCCAATAGTATCCTAGAGTTAAAGCTTTGTGGGCGAGTGTTCTCCCGCCTGGGTGATTCTACATATGCCGCTGTGGAGAGTCCCCAAGACTCTGCTAGCCTCCGGGGGTGATAGACATCGAAGTAGTGGTCATGTGATCGATCTTCGTACAACTTGTAGTTTAGGAGAGTGTACTTTGCTGCTCTATTTTTAGTCTTCGCGCTTTGACCTTTTCTGTCGGCAGAGTCCCAAACGCTATATATTCTAGAATCGGAGTCATCCAATTGTGTTATGTTTCTGTGGCATAGATATCTCTGTGTTCTTCCTCGTTGAGGCTCGATTCCTATTGATATTCGATGAGGCTGCTGGAGATTTCGTTGGAGGCTGAGGCTTCTTTCGCCAGCTCGTCAGCCCTTCAGTTGTCGTCTCGGCAGCACTGTGTGAGTTGACAACTCTTGAATTTGCCCATTATGCCAAGTACCTTGTCGTGGTAGACTATCATGCGTGGGTCTTTACTGTTGAAATCTCCTTAGACCTGGTTAACCACTAGCCTTGAGTCGTTGTACGCTGTTAGGCAATCTATGCCGATTCCTAAAGCTAGCTTTAGGCCTAACAAGAGGGCTTCGTATTCGGGCTCGTTGTTTAATGCGGGAAAACCGAATCTGACTGCCTTTTCCATGGTGAATCTGCTGGGGGAGCGGAGTGTGATACCGGCCCCGCTTGTGTTGTCAGTTGAAGATCCGTCGCAGCGTAGGGTCCAAGTTTGTTCATATGATTCCGCGAGTTGTTGATTTGCCTTTGGGTCTTTTTCGGTAGTAAACTAGGCGATGAAACCAGTGAGTGCCTGGGCTTTGATGGATGTCCTTGGAGCGTAGTTTATGTCAAACTGCCCGAGCTCTAATGACCGAGCAGATGCTTGGTCAGGACCATTATAAAGTGGGTCTAAAAATAGGGCCTCAGTTTCCTAGAGGATATGACCAGCGCCAGAGCTAACTTTTCCAGGTCCGGGGTAATGTGTCTATGCTTCTACGAAGGTTTTGCTGGTGTAGTATACTGGCATTTGGGTTCCATGATTGTCTCGTACAAGGGCCGAACTGACGGCGTGTTTGGAAATAGACAGGTACAAGTACAGTGTTTCGCCTATCGCGGGTTTTGAAAGTAGCTCTGGACTCCCTATGTATGCTTTCAGATTTTGAAAGGCTTGTTTACATTCCTCGCTCCACGAAAATCCTTTATTCCCTCTTAGTATTTTGAAAAATGGGAGGCATTTGTCGGATGACTTTGATATAAATCTGTTGAGTGTTGCTACCCTCCTAGTCAAGCTCTGAACGTCTCTGATAGTGGACGGCGATTTCATGTCGAGAAGAGCCTAGATTTGTCTTGGATCGACCTCGATTCCCCTTTTGTTTACTATATAGCCTAGGAATTTCCCGGACTCGACTCTAAACGTGCACTTTTGCGGGTTAAGTTTCATTCAGTACTTCCTAAGTTGATCGAATGCTTCGGCAAGATCTTGGACGTGGTCTAGGCTGCGAAGGCTCTTGACCAGCATGTCGTCGATGTATACTTCCATATTTCTACCGATTTGTTGTTTGAACATTCGGTTAACCAGTCGTTGGTAAGTAGCTCCTGCATTCTTCAAGCCGAATGGCATTACTCTATAACAGTATATTCCTCTTTTTGTTACGAAAGAGGTTTTCTCTTGGTCTGGAAGGTGCATCAATATTTGATTGTAGCCTGAATAGGCGTCCATAAAGTTGAGGAGGCTGTGTCCCGAGGTGGCGTTTACGATCTGATCGATGCGAGGGAATGGGAAATTGTCTTTAGGACAAACTTTGTTTAGTTCCGGGTAATCTACGCACACTCTCCACTTCCCATTCTTCTTTGAGGCACTGGTGCAGGGTGGAGACTGTCGCCTTCATCTGATGTATCCAGGGTCTTCCTAGAACCATGTTATACGCCGAAGGCGTATCGATCACAATGAACTCTTGAAACAGGGTCTTATGGGTTGGTCGTTCCCCTACTGTTATCGTTAGTTGTATCTTTCCCAAAGGGAGCTATTTTTCACCACGGAAGTTAGTTACTAGACGACTATCTGAGATAAATGTCATTTCGTCCAGTTGCATGTTGCGTAGCGTGCGAAGGAACGGGACGTTCATCGAGCTCCTGATATCAATCAGAAACCTTCTTGCCTCCCAGCCTGCGAGGGAAATTATTACAACCAGGGCATTGTATGCCCTGGAGATCCTCCTGTGTGAACAACAAAGGCGCGGATGAGCATCGCCTTCGCTCATGTTGCGTCGAATGCTCACCACGTATAGTTTGACTCCTCATTCCGCACAAAGCCTTTTTTCTGGACCTATTAGATAGTTCGGACTCAGAATATGTTCCATGAAGCAAATGTATTTTGTCGAGTGGCAATGCCTCGTATCCGGTTCTCGCCGAATCTATTTCCAAGGTGAGGGATTTTTTAGCCTTCTTCATCGAACCTGACATGTTTGTCGGAGGGTCCATCGCAACTATCGTCGGTGCAGGGGCGTGAGCTGGATGCCTGTGCACGGCAGGAATTCTTAGAGAGATGGTATAGGGACCGCCCGAGCGTTGGATGTATTCCCTGGTTCTTCGTCGTCGCGTGACCTGGTGGTCACTATCTATGTGGATTTTGGTAGGACAACGCTTAGTCTAGATTTAAAACCTATGTCGTTCCCACAGACAGCGCCAAACTGAAGCAGTCATTTTTCGCTCCCTACTTTGACCTAGTCCCGCTAACTTGTTCGACCTGCACAAGTAGCACACGTGAGCCACAGACCATCGTGGGGTGGCCGATGGCACTCCAATGCTAAAGTCAGACAAGGATCTAAGGAAGGTGTAATGTTGTAACAGAGAATTTGTATCGTACCTTAGCTTACCAACCTTATGTCTTATTTCTAGTGCAAAGAGTCATGGTTTAACCAGGCCATTGTAAGCGTAGATTAGGGAGGAGATCTTCGTGGAGATCCTTTTCTAATTAGGAGTCATGCTGTATGAGGGAAGTTCATTGTTAGTTCTGTGCTCCTAGATACGCGGGAAATAATTCCCAATCCGAGAACATTCCGTGGAAGGGAGTTTCCCTGTGTGGAAGATACTCTGGTGTTTGCTTCCTAGTTGGGAGCAAATAGCAACCGTGGTTGCCCATCCAAAGCAGATCCTCGAGATACTTGTCTGAAAAGGGCTTACGGATATCAAGGATAGTTGTGAGACGTGTGGGCCTAGCATGCTGTGAGAATTTGAGCCTGTCTGGCGGGCCAAAGTTGAGCGGGTTGAGAACCGCTCGGCTGGATTCGTATTGAGCTGTTGCTTGAACTTGTAGTTCCTCGAGATCATCATGACACGTATACGGCTCAGGGGTGTGAACGTTTTTATGTATCATCACTAGGTTATCTTAGCAAAAGCTTTATGCATAACATGGTGTAGCTTGTTTTGAAACTTGAAGCATGATCCTTGTTACCCATTATATTAGAGTATAATTTTGATGTCGCACTCTACCAACATCATTGTCGATTCCATAATGATGTAGCTTCAAATATATTTTTTTTCTCTTTTTATTATAAGACATGATAGAAAATCAATTATGATATTGATTTTAGATATTTATCATTGATTTTTTAGGCTATTTAGGTATCAAATGCTTAGGTATACATAAGTTTAACATCATAAGAGCATCCACAACAAGCAACCAAAATAAAAAAAGCGTTTAATTTCCTTATAATTTTTTTTATTTTAGGCATATATATCAAGCAGAATCCAGGAACTGATTTTAGACAAAAAAATGTTACACGCGCCTATTTCACCCACATATTTCAAGAATCTAGAAAATTTAGAATATATTGATATTTTGAATAGATGATATATTAATCATACAAAAAAAATTATTTAGAATTCCAAAATATGCTATACAAGGTAGAGAACTTTCAATCGTTCGATTTCTCCATGAATTTAATTATTACATCTGATAAGGAAAAAAATTTAAAAAACGTGTGTAATGTGTATATATATATATATGCGTGTGATTTTTTCGTTCCATATGATTGATAATATTATCATGAGACAATTTATTGATTTCTTTTATAATTTTTATATTCAGTATTTATTTAGCTCTATTTTATTTTTCTGATTTTTGAATTGAAGTTGTTGAGCAAAAATAAACTTTCGTACTTTGCATCTTTGCATATATGAGTTTTGCATCTTTGTGTATATGATTTTTGCATATTTATGTATATAACTTATATAGTTATATATTGAGTTTTGTATCTTTACATATATGATTCACTACACCAAATTGACATTTTTGTAACAATCCAAAAAATAGTAACACTTTTGAGCTATAACAATCCACAAAGCAATTTTACACATTTTCACAAATAAAGTGATTCAATAATTGTATCACCACAAATAGTATGGACTATTCATGGTGATCTAATTTATTGTATCATTTTTTTTTTGTAGCTATTTTTCATTTTGTTGACTAAATTTAGTTTTGACTTGAGAATGTTTGGTGGATTGTAATAGCTCAAAAGTGTTACTATTTTTTAAGTTGTTACAAATATGCCAATTTGGTGTAGTGATTTTTTAATCTTTACATATATGACTTGTATATTTGTGTATATGATTTTTTTTTCATATTTGTGCATATGATTCTTTATGTATATTATGAATTTGGCGTATATACATTATGAGACATAATATTTTACATGTGTATGTCAGAAATGATGAAAGGAAAAATTGTCTCTGCTAATATTTTTCCTTGCCACATGTTTATAAACAGATAATTGATATTTGATCATTTAATATAGTTGTTATAATTTAACAATGACATAATCGATCGACAACAAAATTGAAGAGTTTTTTTTTTCCCTTGTATAGACATTGTTTTCTAGCATAATTCTGGAAACAATGTTGCTAAGATGACATGGCTGAAGTTAAAGATAATGTGAGTACAGAGATGATGTGAGGTACCAAGATGACATTACTGAAGTTGGAGATAAACTAAGATCTAATGGAGCGTGTTTAGAACCTATTATAAAAGGGTTCGCTTCATCTACAATTACTTAAGGGATTGGCCAGAAAGAAAACTTATGGTATTCTCTACCCAAAATTTTTTTATTAGAATCTCAATGAACATTTCTTCTTTAAAGGTCGTTGACCACGTGCTTGAAGATGTATATTTGTATTGTCATCGATGTGATTAAGTTACAGTACTCAATTAACATGGGCATTGTGTATTATATAATTATTAGTATGTACTAGAGTTTGATTTATATGACTTTCGTTTTTAAGCATTTTGCGATGCAGTGATACGTGGTTCATTCTTTGTTGTTTGGAAATTATCATATATTTGGGTTTTCAAACCATGTGGCAATGAGAGAGAAATCAAATTATTTTCTTTGGGAGACTCGTTATTAACTCATCAATGTCCCTGTGGATGTGCTTGAAGTGCCTACAACCCAATTTCTGGATCACAAAATTGTTACACTAGACATTCAATAGGATACGAACAAAAACCAATGTTTTTTTTTTTCGACCGACTTTATCCTATATGTTTTTGTCTACAAAAATTATCTTAATTTTGTGATGCAATTTGATGCCACACTTTCCTTTATTGTAGAGACACGTCCACATTGACTATTCCTTACTGTTATAGTTTCAATCTATTTTTCAAGTAATTCTACAGTGTCTAGCACCTTGCCTGGTAGGGCCAGGTACCTATCAGGCATCCTAGAATTTTTGTTATTTTTCTTGCTGAATGTGTGATGGCTAAGTGGTTGAGCAGTGACAGATGGTATCACAGGGTTACAGGGTCGATCCTAGCCGGTGGTCTTCCTCATTTTATTTTAAGAAATGATAGAAGATGAACGATTAAATTGATTGTTTTCATGTATAAATATTTGTTTATTTTTTGACAAATTCCTACTCCATAAATTAAGAAAATAAGATAATTGTAAATGTCTTGACCACTTGACTCCTAACACACCCACACCTTTGTTTTAACCTTTGTCATTCTATGTTTTTTTTTCCCAATTGAAAGATAGATTATTTCTTTTTATTGGGCTGCGGTGTAATGCAAAAGAGGTGTTTATGTAGAAGTTATGAAGTAAATAATATTTGCATATATGATTTATTTCATATTTGCATATATGACTTGAATATTTGCATATATGATTTTTGCCTATAGTTGCGCATATGACTATTTGTGTATATAACTTTTGCATATTTGCATGTGTGTGTATATATATATTAGATAATAATAATAATACAAAAGAAATAAAAAGGGGCTAATTAACTTCGTTTTATTAATACTAGTTACCTACTTCAGTAACCAATCAAACTATAATTGATAATAGATACAGTAAAACCACCTCCTAAACCCCATCGCATTGCCTCAATTGTTTGCAACTCCATGGCACAACGTAACTTCTGCTACTAACTTCTCCAAGAGATTCTTAAACATTTGTCCATTCCCCTTACACCCCAACGGAGTCCTCATTTTATAACTCTCTCTAACTTTTGATATGGAAACATCATCGAATATACACTCAGATTTGAAGATGATGTCAAAATTTCTCTGTCATTGAGAGACTTCCCATTTCAGTCACTTTTGATGGATTTTTATCTGTACATCTTACATTATCCTTGACGAATTTACGTAGAGCAAATGATCTAAGATAACACTTTGAATGTTTTCACCAGCCAAAACTTTTTGGAGACAATATTTAGTTTATGACTCAAAATGAAATGAATTTACACTCAATAATTGTTGTGTTTATGCAAAATGTGGCAAATTCTAGACTTAACAATTTATATTAATTTTCTTAGTATAGAAATTTTGGGGCAATTAGATATATCCCCAACAAAAATGCAAAACTAGTAACCCCCTAAAGATCCAGAATTAGACATATCCTCTGAACTAATATTTCCATCCTTTGACCGGGTCATAATATTTTTATGACCAAAATACCCATCACGTGAGAAGCACATTTATGTTAATTTTTTTTATCAATAAATTCATAGAGATAATAATGCATCTTGATTCACGTTTAAGGATTACAATTAAATCAAAATGTAAATTAAATCATTACTCGTCACAAGGTGAAATTGAGGGCTTGGATTGAAAAAAAAAATCATTTATTATTCTTCCTTGGTAATCCCCCACCGCCCACCACTTCCACCTCTCCTCTTCCCTTCACTTCCACCACTTCTGAATTAAACTGAACACCTCTATCACTCTCATTCCACCTTTTCCTAGGCTCAATCCCATAAGCAACTTTGATATCAGCGGGCGTAATTTGACCAAATGACCCTGACCCAGAAATTGATCAAACATCAACCTTATGCTGCTTTGCAAGCTTCTTGACGAATGAGGTTCATCTTCTGTCTCTGAAAGAAACCCAATTGGGGACCCAAGAATGTGAAGCTCGACTGATCGACTTCGATTGATATCACCACAGACTCATTCATTGGGCTTGCAATAGTAAACTTAGGGAACCCTTCGTCTCTGATAAAGAAGTGGGATCAACCCAAACAGAGCTCTGGAACCGGAGATATGCTGCTTTGAGATCAAGTGAAAACCCATGTGCAGGTTTGAACAAGATTTCTACAGTGGACAACAAACTGCCTGAATTCGAAGGCAAGCGTTTTTTTTTTTATTTGTCTACAGCAGGGATGATGAAATCGAAGGAGAGGAGACGGTCAATGACCCATTGACTGTTTCGCCCATTGCCTTGAAATTGAAAGGTCTGCCGGTGTTCGAAAGGAAACATCTACGCTTTTCGGAAGAAAATGGATTTTTTGTGCATGTATGGTTGAGGGAGAGAGTGTGGAATTAGTATGTGATTGAATATCTATTGGGGCGATATGATGGGATGGGGAGGAGGGCATTGGAGATGGAAGGGAAGGAGAGGGCGTTTGGGGTGTTGGGAGAGGTTTGGAGAAGAGAGATGACGACATTGTTATTGAAAACTGGTGAGTAGGTATTAACAGTGAGTGGGTGGTTATTCTGTTTCAGTGTTGTATTCAGTTTCAGTGTATGGGTGATTAGTCAGTGAGTGGTTTTTGGTGGTTTTCTTTCGGTTCATGTATTTGTAAATATAACTACAATGCAATGTAGAAAACAGTAAGAAAAATAAACATAACAAATTGTTGTTTTATGCTCTAAATTTACAGTAGGTTTTCTCTCTATTTCTCTCAAGTGTTATAGAGTGATTTGGAGAAGAGAAAGAAAAGATATTGGATTAAATGGAAAAGAGAGGGAGGAGGGACGGATAAGATGAGGAGAAGTGTGAGGGTGTGTTCAGTTCAATTCGGAAGGAGTGGAAGTGAAGGGAGGAGGAGAGGTGGTGGGAGTTTGGGGGTTGCTAGGGAAGAAAAAGAATAGGAAATTATTTTTTGCAATCCAAGCCCTCAATTTCAATGAGTAACGATTTAATTATAGCCCTTAATCGTGTATTGAGATGTGTTATTATCTCCATGAAACAAAAACTTTAACGTAAGTGTGCTTCTCACGTGATGAGTATTTTGGTCAGAAAAAAATATGACCGTAAGAGGGGGTATTCTATTTCTGAATCTTGTGGGGGGGGGGGGGGGGGGGGTTATAAAGTATACCAAAGAAAAATGTTATTTTTTCTTCAATTTACAAGTATATAAGTATAATGTTTAAAAAGTGGTTGACCATAGTTTTTGCTTATTTAGTTATGCATTTTTTTCTAAATGAAAATAATGTTTGACTTGATAAATACATGCAGGCACACAATTATTAATCCAGATAATATAATCATATGCACAATACCATATTCCAAGTTTACAACTACTAATAAACAAAATTAAAATTCAAACAAATTTTAATTAGGGATATTTTTGTTAATAATTATATATATATGAGGAATTCAGAGTTATACATGTGTTTAGAGAGACCAATCAAGCAGCAGATAAGCTTGCAAGCACTATGTTTAGTTCAGAGTTTATGGAGATTACTCCTAGCTCCTTTGCGCAAGATCTTAAAGATATTATTCATAATGATGCGAAAGGCAAGAATTATGCCATATTGTAACTTATAACTCTTTTTCTGTGGTCTGGGGAGCCCATTTATACCCCACGCTTGCCTTTCAAAAATAAAATAAATAAATATATATATATATTAAATTAGGGAATATAATAACACCATTAGGGTCTTTTTATTACTCGTTTTTTGTTTTGTTTTGTTCTTTAAATTGGAAATTTGGAAAGAATTAAAACTCTTTAAAAAGAGAAATGATATCACAAGCTATAGGTCGTGATATATCGTAATCTCTTTTTCATAGTCGTTGGATTAAATCATAGAATCTCAATATTAACTACCTTGTAAATTTTCCTATTTATTCTCGTCCTTCATTTTCTCTAATCAATTTCCTTGATATACCCAACCAAAAAGACTCCAAATCTTATTAAACTTATCCACAGTGAAGAAAAACAAAATCCACATATAGTTATAGTTCGATTATAGTTATGAATCTGTGATCGTTGTGCAAGCCTTCCTCTCACTTCATTGAAAAGTTGCTACGTGTACCCGACTATTTAGCTCGATGTTCCCAACTTTATAGTTTAGTTTTAGCTTTTAAAAGTATCTTGGTTTAGTAAACCGCATTTTGTTAACCTTAAAACAAAACACCAAGAAACAAAGATAACTCGTGTTGTTGATTGAGGAAGGGTTCCTATTGTAAAAATAAAATTGACGTAGGATTTTTTAGATTTTAAACGTAAGTTTTTCAAATATGATTAATAGTTGCAACAATTTTGAAATTAACTTGTTAATTTACATTTTTTAATTCATTTATTTATAATGTGCATTGGTTTTGTTAAACCCTCCACGATTGATGAACAAATTAAAATTTAGTCAATGTGTGAAATTCTAATTTTATCGATAATAATTTCTTTTGTTTTTATTCTAGTGTTAATTTTGTTCCTAAATGAGAAAGTTTCACCGCCAAATATTTTTTGGCAAAAAAATAATAAGTCGATGTTACATACTTTAGGTCAAAAAAATTGAAAAACGAGTCAAATTGTCAGGTTCAAGTAGACACTTGAGAAAAGTTTGATAAGCTTTGAAATATTTTTAGGGGGGTGTATTGTATATGGATTCTTATGGAATTGATAAATAATTTGAAAAGTCCACGGACTCTTTAAATTGTCCACGGACTTCTGCTGATTTCTTAAATCCATAGACTTTTGCTATAGACTTTCTAGAGATTTATGAAAATCCACAAACTTTGTATGAACGACTTTTACAGATTTCTAATTATTTGCCTGATAAAAAAAGTTAGTAATGACATATCCTCTAATGAGGGCCTTATTGCTTCATGGGCCTTGAATTGAATGGTATGCATTTTAACACAGATTTGAAAAGATTACCTTGAGATTTTTCTTTGGCGACAGAATCATAGGTAGTCTTTGAAGCAGTAAGAAGAGCCTGACTATAGGTTCGATGACAAGACCTCAAGATTGACTCAATTGCAGCTTTCACCTTCGGAATATAGTGCCCAATGTCAAGACCTCAGAAAACTTCTAAGTCAGCCTGTCTATTTGAAGGAGACATGACAATAGCAAGCAAAGCACGCAAGCTAATAACCTTTGCTTCACTTGAGCTATCTGGCTTCAATAATTCTAGTATCATGTGGTTCATGGTGAAATCTAGGTTGGATTCTGCTATAGTTACACAAAACTCAACTAATTTATCATGCTGAACATCTTGAGTTAGCCGACCTTTTCTTAGAACTGTCAGAAGTTGTGATGTCACACTGTCTAGGTAATCCCATACTCGATTTCTAGGTTGATTAGCTGCATAAACACTCAAGTAAAATCACACAACTCGATGAAGACAGTCCAAGACCATGAAACGATGGTTCTTGTCCCTAAGATGCTTGTACAAATATTCCATGTGAGGACCAAAGTTGTTTTTGAAGGTTTGAGGATCACCCAAACAGAGAAGAAGGGTTACTAAAGGGTATCCATAGCTAGTGAGTCCAATACTTGCTCATATGCTCATTTTCTCTCTCGATGATTCACTGTTCCACACACATGTCGCAAGTCGTTCGTTCCTTCAAATCCTCAACTGCTCCTCTTACAAACGACGACGTGATTAGTTGTTTTCAAAGAGTTGCAAGAACCCCTCTTTGTTAATCCTCCAATTCAATTCAATGGTGAGAGAAGGAAAAACTTTTGGTGGAGTGTTGTGTATTTTGTATAAACGTAAAGACAGGTCAGTCATCTCTCTCTCTTGTGTTTATGCAAAGATAGAAAAAGAATCGAGAAAACAAAAGGATGGGAACCAACCTCTTCGCGGCTGGCACAAGGAAGAACTTTGGGAGACTTTTTTTCACGTTGAAATCTTTGATATGGAGGCTGGCAAACTATTGAACTTTGTTATTTATATCTAACATTACAAAGTCCATGAGAATCCATGATTTTCCAAATCCATAAATATGAATGATATTTTGAATACCCTAAAACTTTTGTGGACTTTCTGAAATCCATATTGAATACCCCTAGACTTTGTGGATTTCAGAAAGACTTTTTAAAATCCTGATTGAATACCCCTAGACTTTTGTGGACTTTTTAAAATCCAAATTAAATACACTTGAATTTTTAGAATCCATGAAATTTATTAAATTGTCCACAAAATTCAGATACAATACACCCACCTTAGTTTTATTAAGAAAGTTGATGAGAGAAAATAATAAATAGAAAAGTGTTTGAGGTAGTCAATAAAGAGACCTTGGAAGAAGATAGACTATTAGATGGGTGGTTGTTCTTCCAAGGTAAATACTACTCGCATACACAGTAATGTCCATCCAATCTTTCTATTGTAATGCGAAGGCTATTGGGTTGCAGTTTTAGGGCAAAGAAAGTTAAAAGAGGGTTTTTCATTTTCGATCCACTATTAGCTAAGCAATCTTGGTTTTTGGGATTTCTCTTGGGTTTGGTTAATTTGAAGAAATGGGATGTTTGGCTCTGCAAATTTTTGATGTTATGCAGTGATGATGATTGAGATGTTTTTGTTGTGAGAAATGTTATAGTGAATCAGTAGTTAAGATAGAGGTGTGGAATTGTTGCCAAAATGGATATGTGGGTAGTGGCAGCTGCTGCTGGGGCTGGGTATTTGGCTAAGAATTGGCAGAAACTAAAGAAGAAGGATGAATCGTTTTCTGGGGAGTCAGGTGGGAAACCTGATTCGAGGCCTTTACTGGAACAGCTCCTAGACAAGACTTGTCATATTAGTAAATTTTCTCGCAGAAGATCGGGCACCCAAGGGGTTTCTAAAGGTCAAGACGTGGTCTTGTCTAGTTCAGATTGCAGAGTTTCAGAAAATAGTGTCTTAGATGGTCCTGATGCTTCGGAAATGGCTTCGTCGAGTGGGTTTCAGTTCAATGATGAAATCTCAGTGAACTATGGAAATTCCAAGGATTGGAATGTACTCTCTTTATCAAGTTTGCCACCAGAGTACACCGAGAGTATAACCAATAGTTTGAATGAGGATAGAACAACTGAAGGAAACAATGAGGTTGGTGATAAATGCCCAATTAGAAGTAGGCACTATCGTTGCCATCCTGTCAAGCCTCTGAGCTCCCTAGATAGCTGTCTTACAGCTCAACTATACAAGGAACACGCACAAATGGAAGACTATTTGTTTAGCCCATTTCCTTCTCCAGCTAAACCATCAGCGAGGCCACTGTTTGTAACTGATGGAAGCCGCATAATCAATAGACCATGTAGTGGTTCAAACAGGGTGCAATTTGAAAATAGGAAAAGTAAGTTGAGTAAAGAACATAGTGTACTTTTTTCAGATGTGAAGGATGTGGTAATGGGGGTTCCACCCCTTCCAGAGATTACTCACTCGGAGCTTCCAAAGATACCAAAACAAAAGAGAGGAAAGGGGTGGCATAACAAGTCGAGTAGTACAAAGTTCTCTAGCAAACAATCCCATACACAAGGTTAGTGTTGATTTATTTATTCATATATTTTAGCGGTGCAAAGAGTTGTTTATTAAAGTTATATATTTATTCTTCATGGTGATCTATTTGGAGAGAAAATTGAAGTTTGCTTTTGCTGTGGTGCTTGCATTATGCATTTACCTATTTGTTTTGTGATCTATCATGATTGTTACCTATATATATATTATCAGTACTGTTCTTTACGTGATTTGATTTCAAATCTTTTTGTATATATATTATTTAATTTTGGTTTGTTATTTAATGCCACTTTCAAAGACAGGTTCCCGAGGCTGTTTGAGCTTTGCAATAGAAAGCATGGGATGTTGGCAGAGTTTGGCAGTCAAGTTAGTAGGTTGGGATTGGGATTTTCATCTTAGATGGGAGGCTCTCTCATTGGGAGAATTGAATAAGTTTGTGGTCTGTCTGGAATGCTGGACGGGGCGTTTGGGGGGAATGATGAGGATAAATGGATCTGGAAGGGGTTTTCGGTATGTTCATTTTTCATTAGCTCGACTATGGAACATTTGCCTCCTGGTTCTTTTATTAGTTTTTAGATGAAACTGAGTGTAAAAGAGGGGTTCCATCAATGGTGTTTTCATGTGGATGGTTGTATGTAATAGAATTCCGTCCTAGGTAGATTTGGCTCATAGAGGTATGAATATTGACGTGGTACTGGTATGTCCTCATGTGATTAAGTGACCAATTGCTGGAAAATACCGATCATTTACTTCTAAATTGTGGTTAGGTTAATAGGTTGTGGATGCATTTCTTGGAAATGTTCAGTACGCCTGCTTCTATGGAAGATATATCTCATTTAACTTCACTTCTAAAGGGTTCCTTTTGCCTTTTTCTTTGGGTGGTGTGTAAAGAAAGCAATAGTAGAATCTTTTGAACAATGCATTATGCATCAAAGATTGAGAGGTAGTATCGACTGTTAGTTAACCCTTTGGCTTTGAATTTATGCAACTAGTGAAAATTTTCTTTCATCCCTTCTTGCTACCTGCGATAGTTAAACTTTGAGGCCTTAATGCTTTAAGGTTTTTTTTTTCTTGTTTAGTTAAATGGTTGAAGCAATAAAAGTTTTACCTTTTGAAAAAAACAAAAAAGAAAAGAGCAACTCGTGTTACAAGATTTTTCTTTGTTCAATCCCAGTTTTGGTGATGTCTAAAATGAAGAGATGGATGAGAGACTCATCAAATTTCATTTGATCGCATGGGGCAGAGTTTGTGACCCTAAGACGTTTGGTGCATTGGGACTTAAAGTTAAGTCCTTCACTGCTGCTATGATGAGCAAGTGGATTTTGCTTTTTACTGGAAAAAAGAGAAAAAAAAAAAACACTGACTGAGGAGGAGAATCATTAAAGATAAGTATGATTCAAATAGATGGCAGTGGGATTATATTGATTGCAATTCTACTGTGTGCAGTTTAACAAATTCTATGAGCGCACTGCCGGTAACAGTTGATTAATGAAGAAGATGATAGTCTTCTATGGGAGGGTAAGCTGGATGGTTTCTGGTTAAAGATTTATTTGCCAAGTTTATAGCCAGCTCTCATGCTCAGAACCATAATTCTTTTGTGTCTTCAAACCTCAAAAGGATTTGCCTGAATTTTATTCCTCTGCAATTAAATTCTTCAGGTGGATTGTGATTCATGGAAGAGTTCTTATGGTGGATAGCATTAAGGGTCGTGTGATTGTGATTCCCGGTTCTGTAAGCTTGGTGAGCTTTAGGAGGCGTTCGCCCTCTAAATTGAACAATTGCAGTTTGCCTCTACATTTTTGATTTTTTTGAATTAAAAAAAGCTAAGATTCCCTTCATTAACAAGGAGAGCACAACAAGGCAATCAAAATGATTTTAAATTCCAAGAGCCTTATAGAACCTATACATGATATTTCCAAAGTCCCATAGCAAATTTTAAAAAATCCCCTTAAAGGAAGGAAATATTAAGCCACCCCAATGCCATAAGAGGCCTAGGTCCTCTAAAATAACTGGACTCAAATTGCTTGAATCATCTCAAATATTTTATCGTTCCTTTCAGATTAAGTAATATTTTCTCGTTCCTTTCAGATTAAATTGCTCAACAAAGGGCATATGGATATTTTCTTGTTCCTTTCAAATTAAATTGCCCAACAAAGGGCATATGGAATAAAAGACCATGTCAATTTTGGTAACACCCTTGGGAAGGCTTTGCTATTCCAAGCCATTATCATATCAAGTAAACCCCTTGGAAATCCCATATGAAGCCCAGCGCTACTCAAGAATCATAGTCGTAGGAGGAAGAACATCAAAGGAAAAGGTGGTCCCGATCCTCCAAATCACTCTTACATAAAACTCACTCTTGATCTGCATTCATATGCTGCCTAGCAAGCAGGTGAATGTATGGAAAGCCTATTCCAAAATAGACCCACATGAAGAAAACGAGATTTTGGTGGGATATCTTCTCTCCAAACCAATCCATCCGGAAAGTGGAAATAGACCCATTTTGCAAAGTGATCATAAAAGACAATACCATGCATTTCCCTTCCTTGGTCCATTTCCACCTCGACTCATCATCATTCTCTTGAAGAGATACAAAACCCAACATATCCAATAGATCTTCCATTTCTTCATCCTTGCCTTAGATGCAAATTCCAAACCATGCTTGCATTAACTACGGTGCAAAATCTGATCGCCATACCATCCCACTTAGAAAAAAAAAAATCTAAATAACCTTGCAAATCCATCCCATTTAGAAAAAAGAAAAATCTAAATAACCTTGCAAATCTAATGTTGAAAGCGGACTCACCAAACCATATATCATGCCAAAACTGAATGTACTTCCATTCCGATGGAGAAAGTGATGTCTTGAAAGCCTATTGTTTCCTCAAGATTATACTTTGCTTTAATCACTTGTCTCCATAGGCTACTGAGGGCAGAGTTTATGGCTTTATATGGTTTTCGGTCCAACCCCAACCCTTTTCAGATTGCAAACAATACCGTTGAATCTAATGGAACTTTCTAGAATCATCGGAACCCCTGTAATGAATCACTTACCCAACTCTTTTATCTCTTTAGCAATGGATGCCGGTAAAGGGAAAATGCACAAATAACATTCCACATTGTTGCCTCGGATCAAGAGTTTCCAAAACAACGTACCATACTTCTTTGGATCTAGTTTTGTCCCCAAATGAGTCCAAAACACATTGTTGGAAGGTGACCCACGCTACACCCAAAATTGCTTGCCAGACTCTTACACATCCTCATTTTCCCCCACGCCATAAATGGGAGCTTCCACCATCTCAAAAAGAAAAAAGAAAAAAATGATAACAAATATCCTGCTTCTGATGAAACCAGAAGGGAGACTGTTTATCAATGACAAATGCACCTTGGACACACAAACCAGTATCCATTGAATCCACCTCTTCCCAAAGCCCATTCGCCGCAAGAAGGGATAAAACCTGCCACGAGACATGGTCATCTGCTCAAAATTATTTTGCATACAATTCCTCATCAACCCCATGTATCTATAAGCTCATATATGATCAGAACTTGATCAAAGGATTTGCCTCCCTCCACAATCACTTCTTTTCTTGATGCTTCAAATGATTAACACATCTCCTCAATAGACATGCCATAGCTTTTGCAATAGTTTCATTTACTCCACCAATTAGGCTAGGGCAAGGCACTTCAAAGTAAAAAAAGGATTATAGGTAAGAGAGCACTAGAAACAGTTATAATTTGGAAAAGTTAAGATGGATAACCATACACTAGTCAAGATGGAGGTTACTACACTAAAATTTCTAGAAAAAAAGGCCCTGCTGCGGCAGCACTTCGCCTTGCCAAGGCTCTAGAGGCAGATCTTGGCGCCCCGCCTCGCCCCCGACTACATAGCACCTTTCTAAACGAACTTCATAGGGAGGTTGTTGAAAGCACCATTAGGTAATTGCCCTATTACCCTTTTGGAAAAGAATGACACTAGTGAAAACCATTTCGTGTCATCCTTCCACACCCATGTATCATGTGCATCTAAAAACTCATTAAGCTCCTCATAACCCCCCTTATGTTACTCGATACACATTAAGCTCCTGACTGAAAGGGCAATCCTCCTTAAGTGAAATTCCCACTTTGTAGCCCATTAACATGTGCACCAAACTCCTCCAACATTCCAAGCTTCATGTTATAAATTGTGAACAACCTTGAAAATTTGTCTTCAAATGTTCCGTTACCTCTCCAAACACCATATCAAAAAACTAATCATATCCCCTCTCTTTAGAACCACTACAATCTCTCCAATGAAATCTTGGCAATAGTTTGAAATTGACTTTCATGTGCTTGTAACATACCATTGTGCACGATAGATTGCTTAGTCTCACTGTCTCCCTACATACCTGCTTCAAGGCTTCATTGTTACCATTTATAAACACACCCATGCTCTCAAGAATTTCCATAGCCATTCGTTCCAAAAGTGGAGTCCCTGACTGCCTTGGAAAATCAATCACTATCCTGTTGCTCCGATATAATCTACTGACCTTTTTTCTGCTGACTTTTCCTTACTTGCCCCCCTCCCCCCACCCACCCACCCGCGGTGGGTTTTTATCAATGCCCTTTCTCGATGCTATATTGTGAATTTCACGCATAGCGTTTGGACCATTTCTTAGGTAAATTTAGAGTTTTGAAAAACATTAATCTCGTTTCTCATTCACCTTGCTGATTCGATCAAGTTTTGAGGGCCTTACGTAGTTGTGTGTTCATTTGGAAGAAAAGGATGACACTATCTTTGATGATAAAAGCAAATCAGAGCAGCAATTTTTAGGGTCATTTTTGTTATATTTCTTTTCGCTTGGTTGGCAGTGCTGTGTATGACATTCTTGTTTATTTTTTGTTATAATTAATTTTTTTTAGTTAACTCCCCTCTTTTTGCCTCCATAAAAGGGAGAAAAAAATATGATCAGGGATTGAAAGGTTGTAATCCTATGTTTTATATGGCACAAAGTGTTAAAGGAATGTCAGCAAACACTTGGAAGGTGTGTGGGTTTGGTAATAGAGAGAAACTAAGAGTTTGAATGGAGGTTTTTAAAAGACGTTGAGGTTTGGATATTAGAAAGGATGTGATGGAATAATGAGTAACCAACCACTTGATAATGGGAAAAAATGGATAAAATAAGTTTTACCAAGTGTTGGAGGCAAGAATGGTCATCAAAACTAATTGGTAATACCCTTAATTTCTCCCAATTGAGTTCTAATGGGAAAATCCTGCAATAGAAGGGAAAGAACAAGCTTTTGATTTCTAAAAAGAAAGTCTCAACTATCATGTTTTACAAGTAAGGAAGACAAAGAAAGAGAGCCTCGAGGGCTAGCTCAGCCAGCAAGACTAGTGGCTGATTGTATCACAAGTCCAGGGTTCAATCGTTGCTCTTGATAAAAGCGTTCAAATAGTTCTCGGAAAGAAAGGAAAACTCCCTCTCTCAAGTTTCAATTTCATTCAATTACAAAAACAAAGTTTCTTACAAGAGATGGAGAACTTTTTCCTGCAAATAAATTAAGGAAATTGCAAAATGTCCTCGACAATATTCCTATAGAAATAAGCCAAAACGGCCAAAAGACATTTTATGAAAAGCCAAAAATGATCAATTGAAAGTCAACAGTTACTTAAATCGTTTCAGCAATTTGCATATCAATTTCATTTTGCCAAATCAATTTCAAACTATGTTGGTTGAGGCTCCGCCAGCGCTCTACTTTTCTTCAAAACATCTTGCAGTGTCACAACTTAGTTAAAGTGGATGGTCATCAAACCTCCTAAGTATGTTATCCTGCAAAGTGACAGCACTCGACCTGGGTGCGTAGGTCACCTAGCAGTTCCAAACAAAAAAAAAATGTTATGTTTTAGAAAACATGCTTTCTGATACTAATTAAACATCTATTTAACCAATCATTCAAATTCAAACATGCATATCCAAAATCCATTAAAACGACAAGTCAATGACAACCATAACAATCACCATAAAGTTTAACATCCTAACTAACCCAAAAATCACTCTAGTCTAGATACTTATCATCCCCAAAGTTGACCTCATCATGATCAGTGTTCTGCAGCTACTTTTTGATTTGTGTCACTCCCTTAATTCACAACTGCTTGGGTTGGCCTTGTTCCTCATCTTGACTTGTTGATAGTCGTTTCATCTTGTACTGCCTTGTGCCGTGACTAAGGCCTTTCATTTCTCTCCCCGAAGCTCCTCAACTTCTTTATAGACAAGAGAGGTAAGGGAGTGGAAGATAAATTTGGGTTCAGGGATTGATAGAGTGAGAGATAGAAGAGAATAAGAGAAGGAGCAAAGGGATTTACCAACCACGCGAATTGTCAATTGGGATGGTTGGATTGGAGAAGGGTCTGCAATTAATTGGAATGGGTAGATCAATTAGAAAAGCTTAATCAACGGTTAATGTTGATTCATGTGAGAAGAAGCTTTGTTTAGTTGGAATTTCTTAAAGCTTCGATATCGAATGCAATTGAAATGCAAAACTTATTGTAAACGCAAAATCATTGGCTCTCTTTTGTCAAATTGTCGAAGGAATGTGTTTAACCTTTATTTATCGGGTAAGAAAAGAAAAAGCGTTGACTTGGCTGGTCAACTAGGTGACAATCTGTGGCTACAACCTAATGAGCTCTGCCCTGGAATAGATGAGTGCCTATGGCTAAACCTAATGAGCTCCGCCTAGTCCATGCATAGACGAGTGCCTATGGCTACAACCTACAACCTAATGAGCTCCGCCTAGCCAAAGCACCACGTCCTGAATTTTGGACAGGTGCTTAGTGCGCCTGGGATAGCCTAGTGGTTGCCTCTGATTGCATAGGCAGATAGGCTTCTAAGACACCCTTAGGGTGGTTTTTTTTTTTTTTTTAAAATATAAATAGTTAGAAAACATAAAGAAAAATCCTTATACAAACAACTTAAATCACAATCTTAATCCTATTCACACATGATAAAAATTTTGGAATATAGTAAAAACCTTTAAATTCTAGTAAGGGTGTTCATGGTTTGGTTAAGTTATGAGGACCAACTGAAAATCGAACCAACATCCTCAAGTTTGATTTACAAACTGAAACCAAACTGACAATGTTGTGCGCCGATAATCTTAGTTCTCTTTTAGTTCGGTTGTTTTTTTGAGTTTTGTCAGTTTTCTTGATCTATATAAGAAACTCCACAACTACTCTGAAACTAAGGAATGATTTAAGGTGGGGAAAGAGTTACAGATGTAAAATCATGACTTTTCTAGTAAGTTTAGAAGGGGATGGACTCGTCACAATTGGAATTGCAAAAACCCAAAACCATTTACTCAATCTTCTTCTCTTGTTTCAGCTTCATATTATTTTATCATCCTCATGGTACTGAAACCGAACTGAAATGATCGATTTTCTAAAAATTTCACAGAATATGGGGGTCCAAAATCGAACCGCTTGGTTTGGTTCGGTCGGTTATGTCCATTCAGTCGGTTTCTTGCACTCCCCTAAATTCTACCGTTCAAAAAATAAAAAATAATGAAAATAAAAAAAAGCCACCGTTGTTGCTACGCTAGTGGCAAACCTTAGCGACTTGTGTGGTCGCACCTCACCTCCAACATTTAAATGTTCAGAATTGTTGATGGTTTTCGATCCCTTTCAAAACCGCTTATTGGATCCTTCTCATGGCCATTCCTTTACCCTTTATCCTCAACCATATTCATCGTTCCTTAGGAGATTTTAGTTCTTTATCTTTCATAGAGATGTTAGATTAGTATTTGGGGTAAGATGCTTGGGATGGATGCCATGTTCACTATAACATTCCATGTGCAATGAAAATGCTATGATCAAATGTTTGATACTTATTGATGTGAATTGGTATTTATAAATGACAATCACATCTGTGCTTCTGGACTTTAACTATTGGTATGACTAGCACATGAATAAGTTTTGATGACCGGTGTTAATTTGTGACAAGTCATATATTCTACTATATTTTTTATCTTTCCCTAACAAACAGCACATACATTCTCTCCAGGATTATCCGATGGAATATTTATTTTTAGTCTTGGGATCACTCTTGGGGTACTGTCCAGTATGGTAGCCAATAAAAGAGAAGTCGATAAGTTACATGAACTATTGAAGCAGACTAAGAGCTTCGTACAAGATCTACAGGAGGAGCTCGAGATGAAAGATTCACTTACAGTGAAGGAGCTAGCTGATGAGGGTTGTGGATCCCAGCAGACTAATGATCATATTTTTCCTACCCAGGCTCCAACTTCATTCTCTTCACCTGGGGAACCAAATGAATCCATTAAATGTGATGATGGAAGACAAGAGGATCAAAAGTCGAGAGAGAAGTCCGAGTCTATGAGTAAAATTGAAGCAGAGCTTGAAGCTGAATTAGAGAGGTTGGAGATGAATATGAAAGCATCAAGTTTGGAGAGAAGATTGTCTGGTCTTCTCGAGGTAAGTTTGCTTTTTGTTGTATATCGTTTTTCCAATATATATTTACTATATTATTATGCCCTCCATCCTGATAACTCAGGAACATATTCGATACAACTTATTCTATCTTACGCAAAATTTTCTTGGAGTTCGTTATTTTTCATAGTTTTTGTTTAATGAGTTCTGGTTATTCATTATCATGGAATGCTACAGTGGAGTTTTCCTCCAAGCAAGGGGATCACTTCTATTTTCGTTCAGCATCTTGTTATTGATACTTTTCCAGCCCTAAATCATGAGTGGTGGTATGTGGAAAGGATAGCACCCAGAAGGTTGCCTGAAACCTTATTATTATTATTATTATTATTATTATTTTATTATTTAATTTTTTTTTACAATATAACTTGTTAATTTCAGTCACCTCTGTGCTTAAAAATCCTTATGGAATAACAATAAGGTTTAGGTCCTGGGATGCAAAACACAAACATAACCCAATTTAACATTTAAAAAGAGTTGTTTTTTTCGTGAGGAAGATCTCCTCACCATTTAGACCACCCTCACAAACTCTTTTGGAGAGCTATATCAAGGTCAAATATGCAACAATTCGATTTTACCATTAACTTAGACAACATTGGATGGGGTTAAAATTTTCAAAAATATTTGCATTTTTGTGAAGGGGGTCATTTCACAAAAGAATAACTTGATGTAAAATTTCAAGTGGATATTTGAGCCCCGGGATCCTATCCCTAATAATAATGTCAATTAAGGATTAAAAGGAGCATTAGAATTAGTCACACATAAAAATCTCTTTATAGTTTATGCAATTCCTAACAAACAAAAAGGTCTCAACGAGAGCTTTAATGTTTTAGTGATTATGCACTAGCGCTTACATGAAACAGATTTTTTTTTATTTTTATTTTTTTGTAAATTTTGTGTTAGTTTTTAAACTTCTTTTCTAAAAATTCTTAAAGTAAAATTAGAATTATTTTAGTAGCCTAATAGGGCACACAAAATAAACCATGCTTAAGCAATTACGGTAAATTAGCCTTGCTTAGGAAGTACTGAGTGTATTAGAAGCCATATGCTATTAAGGAAATTGCCATATTATTATTTTTATATTTTTTTAAAGGCAAGCAGGATTTTTGTCGATCCCAGAGCCATAAATATGTTGTAGCAGGGTTCGTATCATCTGTAACAAGTCTTACCTAAAAGCTAGCTTCTTGTCGGCAAAGTTTTCAAATTAGTATCTATAATTGGTTCAATATCTTGTTGCAGGTTGGTTCTGACTTTGTAGCTGACATTGTTCAAGGAGAATTGAGGGCTGATATGGTGAATGGAGGACCAACAGACTCAAACAGAGATCAAAGTGGAACCTCCACCGATCAAACCCCTAATGTGAACTATGCAGTGTCACCTCGGGAACTTAGTTTACATCTGCATGAAGCCATTCAGTCTAGACTAGAAGAACGGATCACAGAACTTGAAACTGCGCTTGAGAACAGCCAGAAGAGGGTGCCAAATGTGGAAGCCAAGCAAATGACCATGCAAAGGAAGTACTCAAACAGCGATACAGAATCCTCGTCTCGAGAAAGCCCGACCATGATAGAAGAAAGCAACAATGCAAATGGACCATTTTTTCTAAACCTGTCTGGGGATGCTCTTGATGCATACAATGAGGTCTGTGAAGAGTTTATGAACAATTCTAGGACAGATGAAGAAGGTCAGTCGTTCACCACACACAACAGTAACCAGAACGACAAGGAAGGATCAAATCCATCAAATCATGCTATCATTTGGAGTAAAAGTTTAGGCAAAGAAAATGGGTCCTTACTGCATATGAACATTGATGATAACAGACAAGATTTGGTTTATAATAAGGTCAGCTCATGGAAGGAGAGCATTTTGAGGAGTCAGGAATCAATTGATTTCGAGACTGATGATGACAATGATGATGATGAGTTTGGGCGGTTTTTGATAAAGGAAATTGTGGAGAAGGCAAGGCAAGGTTCTCCTGTTGTATTAAATGCTCAAAGAATGCTTTATTCTATGGATGAGGATCCGCAATTGGAATGATATATACATTTTTATTGCTATCCTTTATAGTGACCTGTACAGATCAAAATTTTTTTGTGATTTGTTCCTGAGGAGTTTCCCAAACAATTGTTGGGTGGACAAGTCATATAAGATGATTAGTATTTACATACTTGCATTATTGCCTTCAACCTGTATATCGAACTGGGGCATTTTGATGTTGAAGTGAGGTTTTGAGTACATTTGTTGAGACCATTTTTGTCTGATATGTTTTCCAGACTTGTGGTTCTTATACATTTTGTGCCCAACCAAGCAAGAAAAGAATGCAAACTCATTCATTTGTTTGCACATCTTTTAATTTCTCCGAGGTATTGTATCTTATGCAAGATTTATAGCTTCCAGCAAAATGTCAATGGAATTCAATGTTTGTTTATGGGATGATAACAGGAGATTTCATCCTTATCTCTGCCTCACACTACAAAATAGGTGGTAAACCACCACTAATTAGATATGTATAATTCCTACAAAGCTTGTACTGCAAGAAAATAAGTAATGAAAAATCACTTGTGTAATAAAGGTGGATGCGCCACCTGGTCCTTTTGGATGGATGCCTCCTCAACGACATACCTAACTTGTATTCTCAACAATACAAAAGATCCACATTTAATTTGAAGGGTGAATACACTCACTTCGAACACACTAAATGCATCTGCAGCTGTGCACTGCGTAATCAGTGTGGGTACCTAAGGGGGGATCCATTTTCGAAGAGTATACAGATGCTTATCTACATAAACTTCCAACGTACTAGTGCATCCATGTCGACTCTATTCAATTAGGAGTTATTGTTTGATTAGAATTAGGTTTGAATTCAATTAGGAAGTATTATTTTTGCTTTCAGTTATAAATACATATGATGTAATAGAGTTTAGGCAAGCAATAAAAGTTTTTATTTTAGTTTATTGGTGGCTGATCCCCAATCAAAGGATCTAGGTGGTTTGATCTCCAATCAAAAGGTCAGGGTCTCTATTATCTGGTATAAGAGCATCATCGATTCTGAGCCAATTTTTTTTTTTTTTTTTTACTTCGACATCGTCAACAGCAACTCACCGTCACCATCCTCGCAACAGCAACCGTCGTCCAGTTTCCACCTCGCCATCGCAACAGCAACAACAACCGTCGTCCAATCTCCACCTCGCCATCGCCATCCTCGCAACAGCAACTCGAATCCATCTCCCTCCTGTTCATCGCTTCAACCCATCTCACCACAGCAACAGGAAATCTCCCTCCTGTTCATCGCTTCAAACCATCTCCCACAGCAACTCGAAATCTCACCACAACAACAGGAAATCTCACCACAGTCACAACCCACAGTCCCGATCGCAGTCCTCTTCAGTCCACCTCCCGATCGCAGTCACAAACCACCTCCCGATAGCAGTCTTCTTCAATCCACAGTCACAACCCTTCTTTATTCATCGCCTCCATCCCGATCGCAGTCCTCTTCTCCAATTACAGTAGCACAAAGAGAAGAGACAGTAGCAGAGTTCAAAGGTGTAGAAGAGATATTTCGCTCTACTCACCAGGTTATTTGCACCCATAGAGATTCTCCCAAGTCTGTCCCTTAATCTTCTTTCGGATATTCACACCACACCAACAACCCCTCTTTATAATGACTGTTGTTGAATTACAAGAGAAAGTCGATGAGCTTACTACTCGAGTTACCAGGATCTCATCCCACCTCCACACACTTGAGACTACTAATGCCACTATTCTAGAGACATTAAGGAATCTCCAGCCATATCACCCGGCACCATACGTTCAACCGGAACAACAACGGCCAATTATTCCTATTTCTGGCAAGGGCCTCCGTATTGATTTACCCCGTTTCGATGGAACTGATCCGTATGGTTGGTTATTTCAGGCCGAGTAGTACCAGGAACTCAATGGCCTTTCCAGCGAACAGATGTTTCCCATTGTCGCTCTTCACCTTCAGAGTGATGCCAACTCTTGGTACCGATGGATTCGCCAATCACTGGGCACATTAACTTGGCAACAGTTTTCGAAAGCTCTTTTCTCTCGCTTTGGCTCTCGCGAACATATCGATCCATGTAGTTCTCTTTCCAAGTTAGTACAACGAGGCACAGTTCGCTCCTTCATTACCGAGTTCGAGAAACTATCTAATTTGGTGCCAGGTTTGTCTGAATCTCATCAAATTAGCATTTTTCTATCGGGTTTGCGTGTTGGTATTCAAGCAGGAGTTAGGATGCTACACCCTACCAGTATTACATATGCTTTCGAGTTGGCTTTATGTCAAGAAGATGCCATTAATGCTACTTGATCTAAAGGACATGTCCGAAATTTTGCTAACCATGTGACTGCTGCAAATTCTTCAAAGCCTATTACTAGTATACCACCAGGTGTTAAACGTCTGTCATGGGCTGAACAACAAGAACGCCGTGCCAAAGGACTTTGCTTTAACTGCGATGAAGTATATAAGCGTGGCCATCATTGTCCTCAGCCCCACGTTTTGCTCCTCGAGGGTAATGAGGATGAAAAAGACGATTTTGATGTTGAGCCTCCTATTCCGGATCATACTTTATCTGAACCTCCTTTAGAGATTTCTCTTCATGCTCTTCTCGGGTCCCCACGGCCTGAAACCATGCGTATCACGTGACAATTAAAACACAGGACTGTCATTGTCCTTGTTGACTCTGGTTCAACTCATATTTTTTTGCACCCGTCTTTTGCCAAACAATGTGGGTTTCCAATCCACAAAGATGGGGCTTTACGCGTCATGATTGTGGATGGTGGCCAATTACATAGTCCAGGCTCTTGTCGCTTGTCGGGATATTTCCCTTAAATTACAAGATTATGAGTTCCACGACCACTTCTTCCTTCTGGGTATCACTGGATGTGATGTGGTTCTAGGTGCTGCATGGCTTCGCTCTTTGGGTGTTATTACTTGGGACTTTTCCAAGTTGATTATGACCTTCTCGGTGGCAAATCGTACTTATACATTAATTGGCGACAGTTCTCCTATGGTCATGTTCATGGATAGTACCCCGGTCCATCGTTCTTTACGACAGGAATGTCACAACATTCTTTTACAGTTAACTCAGGAAGTTGACCTGGGCGCTTCCATTCCAGCCGTTGTTCAGCCACTTATTGCTGAATTTTCGGATGTCTTTGGCAATCCCAACACCCTTCCCCCCGCCCGAGCACATGATCACAATATTCCGATTTTACCAGATGCTTCTCCAGTCAATGTTCGGCCATATCGTTATCCTCACTTTCAAAAGGCCGAAATTGATAAAGTTATATCTGAATTGAAGGCTGCAGGCCTTATTCGACCCAGTACCAGCCCTTATTCTTCACCGGTTCTCTTGGTTAAAAAGAATGATGGTTCTTAGCGCATGTGTGTTGACTAACGAGCCGTTAATAAAATCACTATTAAGGACCGCTTTCCAATTCCAATTGTGGATGAATTATTGGACGAACTGCACGGCGCATTGGTGTTTTCTAAGCTCGATTTACGCTCAGGTTATCACCAAATTCGGGTTCATGAACCGGATATTTCCAAGACGGCTTTTCGCACACATGATGGTCAATATGAGTTTTTGGTTATGCTCTTCGGGTTGAGCAATGCCCCAGCCACTTTTCAAAGTTTGATGAATGACATTTTTTGTCCTCACTTGCGTAACTTTGCCCTAGTTTTCTTCGATGATATATTGGTGTACAGTGTTTCACTCTCTGATCACCTTCACCATCTTTCTATTGTCTTCGAGCTATTGCGCACTCATAAGTTTTTTGCGAAAGCGTCCAAGTGTTCTTTTGCTCAATCCTCTATTGGGTATCTTGGGCATATTATTTCGGGTCTTGGTGTTGCAGTTGACGGTGATAAAATTAGGAGTGTTGTCTCCTGACCGTGTCCTTCTTCTTTAACGGATCTTCGTGGGTTTCTTGGACTCACCGGGTACTACCGTAAATTTGTTCGCGATTATGGTAAGATTAGTGCTCATTTGACTCAGTTATTAAAGAAAGATTCTTTTATCTGGAATGATGATGCCTCCAAGTCTTTTTCTGCTCTTAAAACGGCCTTAACTTCTACCCCCGTACTGGCTCTTCCTGATTTCAATGCTGAATTTTATATTGAATGTGACGCGTCTCATGGTCGCATTGGTGCGGTACTTATGCAAAGAGGTCGTCCCCTTGCATATTTCAATAAAGGTCTTTCTTGACGCAATTTGAACATGTCCATCTATGATAAGGAAATGTTAGCTATTGTTGCTGCAGTACAAAAATGGCGGCCTTATCTCCTGGTTGGCACTTCAAAATCTATACAGATCATCGTAGTCTCAAATATTTTATGGATCAACGACTTTCCTCTTTTGAACAACAAAAGTGGCTCTCTAAATTACTTGGATATGACTATGAAATCATTTATCATTCTGGTTTCGTCAATCAAGCTGCAGATGCACTTTCTCGCTTCCCTTCAAACAGTTCTTTGTTGGCTCTATCTTCCCCAACATTTTTCAGTGTTGATGAAATTAGTCGGGAGTGTCATTTCGATCCTTCCATGCGTACTATTATTGATAGTTGTCAACAATCATCTCCTCGGCCACATTATTCATATGAGCATGATATTTTTCGCTATCTTGGTGTTCTAAACTTTTACATGAGTTCCATTCCTCGCCTACTGGGGGCCATTCCGGTTTTCTCTGCACATATAAACGTCTTCAGCATAATTTTTACTGGCCTGGTATGAAAGCTGCTACAAAGTTGTTTATTTCTCATTGTGATAGCTGCCAACGGAATAAGAGTGAAGCTCTTTCTCCTCCTGGGTTGCTTAATCCCTTACCAATACCCGATGATATTTAGTTAGATATTTCTATGGATTTTATTGATAGATTACCAATGTCTAATCGCAAATCTACGATTTTGGTCGTTGTTGATCGTCTCTCCAAGTATGCGCACTTCAGTTCTTTGGCTCATACACCGCCGCCTCAGTTGCCGAAGTCTTTGTGCGGGATATTACTCGCCTCCATGGTATGCCTCGTTCTATTGTGAGCGATCATGATCCAATTTTCTTAAGTAACTTTTGGGACCTTTTTTGAGATGCAAGATACTCAATTATGTCGTAGTTCAGCCTATCATCCCCGAACTGATGGTCAGACTGAAGTTACCAATCGTACCTTAGAGTGTATCTTCGTTGTTTTGCTAGTCATCATCCTAGCCGTTGTACAAAATGGTTACCTTGGGCAGAATGGTGGTACAATACTACATATCATAGTGCAATCAAAATGACTCCCTTTGAAGCTGTTTATAGTCGGCCACCTCCGAAGATCTCAACCTATATACCTGGTAGCACCGTGGTTCATGCCGTTGACCTTGCTTTAAGGGACTGGATCGCACTTTGCAAGTTCTCAATGATAACCTTCATTAGGCTCAGGACCGTATGAAAATATATGTTGATGGTAAGCGCACTGAGCGCCATTTTGAAGTTAATGATTGGGTTTTCTTACGACTGCAACCATATCGACAATCCACTGTTGCATCTCAAAATTACTCTAAGCTCTCTCCCAAGTTTCATGGGCCTTTTCGAATCCTTGAAAAGATCGGTTATGTGGCTTACAAACTTGATCTTCCGGCTGAGTCTCGTATCCACCCTGTTTTTCATGTTTCTCTTTTAAAGAAGGAGTTGGGTAATGGTATTACTCCAGACCCAACTTTACCTACTCTTGCCGATGAACCCTCATGGGTCCCGGAGAAACTACTTGATCGAGGATTATTTGAACGCAATAATAAGGCCATTACACGATGGCTTATCAAGTGGACCGGTCGTCCTGTGGAGGAAGCTACTTGGGAAGACTACGAGCAGTTTCATGTACATTTTCCAAATTTTCAGGCTTGAGGACAAGCCTTGTTTCAGGCGGCGTGGGATGTTAGGATGCCAATCCTATTTAGTATTTACTTAAGATTAGAATGTCAATATTCTATTTTAGGGAATATTAGCTTGTTTTGAATTAGGAGTTATTGTTTGATTAGAATTAGGTTTGAATTCAATTAGGAAGTATTATTTTTGCTTTCAGTTATAAATACATATGATGTAATAGAGTTTAGGCAAGCAATATAAGTTTTTATTTTAGTTTATTGGTGGTTGATCCCCCAATCAAAGGATCTAGGTGGTTTGATCTCCAATCAAAAGGTCAAGGTCTCTATTACATCACACAAAAATCTCTCGAACCACATCATACTCCACATGTCAAGACTGTAGACCATCTCCCTACTGTGTTCTGGACATTTGTCCAAATACCATCGAAGACAAACTCCACAATGTGGTTTTGTAACAATGTGGAAGCATCCAATTTTACTACACAAATCATCACACCCTTGCAACTTTAAAAACTTAAATCCAAAAAACTGGAAGGGTAAGTTAGGGGACCCATATATTATTGGAATATGGAAGAAACTCGAAGCAATGGAAAGTGCATTAGCCAACAAACAAGCTATGCTGATGAAGTTGCCAGTAAAAATTTCTCTTAAAGTAGATCTACATAGTTCATATTATTATACGTTGTAGACTGTAGAATAATAGGTGAGTGGTGTATGATTAGACCTGATTAGTTGTGATTATTAAGAAACAAGACTGGGGTCATAAATACAATTCTAATTACATATTATACGTCTTGACATGTATTACTAAATTGAGTATGGAGGTTATTTATGTGTAGATACAAATTTAAGTCCCACTATATTGATGATGAGCTAATAATATAATTATAGTTCTATATATACGGTTGAGGTCCCCACTCCAAAAGAAACACAAGAGAAAGGTTCTGGAGGTGGAAGATCTCTTCGTTGTGTGCTGCTAGTTCTTGAAAATTGCTACGATAATACTCTTCATCAATGGAGACTTCAGGTACACATTGATTAAAGTTTTTCTTCGTTGATTATTGACATGATGTCTTAGTTTAGGATCTGTTAGATTCCTACAAGTAGGAATCAAATCCTCATTGTCAGAATTATTGAGAAAACATATGGTTTAGTGTTTTTCTTATAGCTCGATTAATTAATCAATCCTCACGTGGGTTTTTTTCCACACCCTAGAAATCTACTTCACCGGATCAAGTTCTCTCAGCGACTGAATTATGGTTTTATCGTTCATAATCGACCCCATATGGATCTTTTGGGTTGTCGGTGGTAGTTAGAACGATATTGGATTTTTTTATTCCATGTTCATTAAAAAAAAAATCTACTATGTTTTCCTTGTAATTCACAGAGAATGGGTGTAGGATGACCCTATTGGGTCTGTTTTTATTTGCTTAGTCGGTTTTTCTGGGCCTAGGTTGGGTTTCTAGACCTTGGTTGTTTTTCTCGGCCTGGGTCAAATTTCTAGACCTGGGTCGGTTTTCTTTGGATCCAGTTGGTTCGATATAGTCAAACCAATTTGGTTCAGTTATGCTAAATCGGCTAGGTTCAGTCCATCTGAACCGGTTTGATTTTGACCAACTAGACCGGTTTGGTTCTGTTGTTTCGATTCAGTCTAATGAACCGATTCTGCCCTGGTTGAACTGATTTTGGCTATTTGGGCACGTAAGGCCTATTTGCGCTACCTGACCTATTGAAATAGAACGACTACATTTTTTGGGCCTTCTTCACTCGTGGATTTTGAGTTAAATATTTCAAGTTAAAGAATTTTTTTAGGAGTACCTCAAGAATATTTGAATTATCAATCCAAAATTTAAATTTAGGTGAAATTTTGTGCTACAACGCCTAAGTGACCCCTTTCATGAAATTTCATTTGAATTTGAATTTCAATTATTATTTAGTGGATTGCATATGGTTGCATCATAGCCCATGTGAATAATAATCAGGCCAAAGGAAAGTTATTATTTTGGTCAGTTCATTGGCGGTATAAGGTAATTAATTTAAGCAAAACATTTTTTGGATTCACTTATGCATTCAATGATCGGCCAAAGGAAGGTCATTGTTTGTCCAAGCCCGATTTTATTTTATTTCTATTAATTAGCCTTAGTTGTTTTGAGAGAACCACTTGCACGTTACCATGCATGTCGAATTGTAATTGTGTGTTCGATTTCTCATAAGGGCCCATTATTAAAGATGTAAATTTATATGTACTATTTTTATGCTTCGTCTATTTGTTTGCTCCTTAATTAAACAATTTGCATGATGTTGATGACTAACGTTATTTATTTTTCCGTTATCATATCAATGAATTAAAGTTGATGGGAAGTACACATATTGATGTGAGTTTGTTTTTTTGTATTATTTAGTGAATGTTTCTTCGATATCTGCCGATGTAAACAACATTCCAGTACTTAATGGTTCAAATTTTGAAAAATGGAAAAAACATATAGTAATCGTTCTTGGGTGTATGAATTTTGATTATGTTCTTCGTGTTGATGAACCCACTAAGTCTATTGATTATAGTTCAGCTGAAGATAAGACTTTTTATGAAAAGTGGGAGCGCTCTAATCGCATTAGTCTTATGATAATGAAACACTCTATTTCTGAAATTTTTTGCGATGTCATGCCTAAGGAAGAAAATGCTAAAGATTTTCTATGCTAGGTTGTAGACAGATTTGTTGCATTGGAAAGGGTGGAGGCAAGTACGCTTCATATTAAACTTGTTACCATGCGGTATATTTGCAAAGTAAATATAAGGGAATACATAATGAAAATTTCTATTCTTGTTTCCAAAATAAAGACACTAAAGTTAGAGTTTTCTGATGATATCATTGTGCACCTCATTTTGATCTTCTTCCCACACAGTTTGGTCATTTTAAGATTAATTATAATACTCAAAGAGAGAAATGGACTCTTAATGAGCTCATTGCTCAGTATGTGCAAGATGTGGAACGACTGAAATGAGAAAAGACAGAAAGTGCTCATATGACGACATTTTCTAATGGTAATTCAGGTATCAAGAATAGAAAATTTTAAAGTTAAGGGAATTGCATCTGATGGGACTTCACAGAAAAATGTGCAACAGAAAAATGATAAGGTCGCCACATGTTTCATTTGCAAGAAAGTGGATCATGTGAATAAGGATTGTCTCAAATATCAGAAGTGGTTCGCAAATAAAGGTGATAATTTTAGTTTTATTTGTTTAGAATTTAATCTAGTTAAGGTACCACGCCATTCATGATGGATAAATACAAGTGAAACTATTCACATCAGTGTTTTCGTGCAGGATTGCATAAGGACTTGGAAACCAAATGATGCTGAAAGGTTCATTTGCATGGGGAATGACAATAAAGCTTGTGTGGATGCAATTGAAGTCTTTAGATTAAAATTAGAGTCCAATTTTTATTGGATTTAGATGAGATTGTTTATGTACCGTCATTTAGGTGAAATTTAATTTATGTTTCCAGTTTGGATAAACGCGGTTGTACTTTTTGTTTTGGAAAAGAAAGTTTTGGTCTCTTACAAAATACCAATGTTACTAGTACTGGATCCCTGATTGATATTCTATATATAAGTTAGACTTCGATGTTTCCCACTTACAGTCAAATGAAACTTTGCATGTTATAAATTATGGTACTAAGCGAAGATTAATTAATGAGAACTCTTCTATATTATGGCATAAGCGTCTAGGTCATATCTCTCGATCGAAGATCGAAAGGCTTGTGTCAATCGGAGTTATTGGTAACCTTGATTTTATAGATTTTACGATTTGCATTGAATGTATAAAGGGGAAACAAACAAACACTAGGAAGTTAGGTGTTCATAGAAGCTCAGGTGTCTTAGATTTGATACATACTGATATTTGTGGTCCATTCCCTTTTTACAGCTTCTTGAAATGGTCAACGGTATTTTATAACTTTTACAGACAATTATTCTCGCTATGGGTATCTATACTAAATACATGAAAAGTCACAATCATTGGATGTGTTCAAGGCCTATAAAGTTGAGGTTGAAAATCAACATTAAGGTCGTTAGAGCTGTCCATGGTGGTGAATACTATGGTAGATATGACGGTTCAAGCCAATATTTAGGTCCATTTGTGAGGTACTTACAGGAATCGTCCCTTAGTACACTATGTTAGGGACACCACGTCAAAATGGTATATCTGATAGACAAAATAGAAACCTAAAGGACATGGTCAAGAATATGATTTGTTATTCTACCTTGCCAGAGTCTCTTTAGGGAGAGACCTAAAATACTACAGTTTTTATCCTTAAGAGAGTACCCAGTAAAGCAGTCAACAAAACCTATATGAGCTATGGACCGGTAGATGTCCTAGCCTCAGACAAGTACATGTTTGGAGATGTCCAACTGAGGCTAGGCCTTATACACCTCATGCAAGAAAATTGGACTAAAGAAATGTTAGTTGTTACTTTATTGGATACTCAGAAAAATCAAGGGGATTCAAGTTCGATTGCCCCTCTACTAATACCTTAATTGATATGGGTAATGCCAAATTTATTGAGAATGTTGAGAATAGTGAGAGTACACAATTCAGAAATATTAGTTTTGAAGAAAAACGAGTTGACATTCCTATCAGGAATATTCAACTTGTTAACTTAATCATGTTTGTTCTTGAACAGGATGCGGATGCAAATTACGAAGATATAGCTGAATTGCTTTCTGTTAATCCAGAAGCACCCCAACTTCCTCAATTACACATGCCAATAAGGAGATCCAACAAGGGGAGAAAATCTGCTATTCCGGAAAACTATGCAGTTTATTTCGATGAACATGAGTTTATCCCCGTACAGAAGATATAAGTAGGTAGAATATGACATTCAAATTCCTAATTTTGTGGGAATCATTCTCCTTGCTCCCCTTAAAGAATTGAATCAATGTGATTCCTACATTTTCTCAAAATCATAAGGTTGAGCTTGATCATACTCGTGCAAAAGACTTTGAGATGGGTTACTTTCCATGGAATTGGATTCTATGAAAATAATATACCCTAACTTTAGTTTAAAAATTATATATATGATCAATAAGTGCTTTGCTATTGCGAAAAGAACAATTTTGTGATTCACGTCTTACAAATTTATAAGTTCATAGCTAAAGATACGAAATAACTCTTTCATTAACCAAAATTGTTCAATTAAGTAGTAAACCATATATTGAAAAAATGAGTTGAAAGTAGCTGGGAAAAACGTAACACACGAAAAGGGGGATGGTTTCAATAGTACACCTTGTGGTGCTCCCAATGCCCCATGTATGGCACATACTTAACCTGCCAAAGAGGATTTCTATACATTGCTCGCATATACTTTGTAGGAAATGACATTGCTAATATGCGTTCAGTTATGTTATACTAGGGTGTGGACGCACTCTACGTGCGTGAATATTCAGTATTTTTTATAACCTTTCAATAATAAGTGAAAAATATTATTGAAATTCTAAACAAAATAATTATTTATAATTTTAATGGCATTTATATAGTTTACAAATAATAAGGGACTTTAAATAAATTATGTTAGGGGTTTAGGTATAATTAACGATATTTGAAGGGCAATTTTGATCATAAATAATATGAATTTGGGAGGGTTAATGGTACATATGTGTAGTAGTTTTTATTTAAAATTACAAAATTACCCCTATTCACTATTTACCTACTTATTATTTTGCTTGTAAATGTGATAGAATTGGGAGGGTAAAATGGAAATAAAAATCAGAGTGAAGACATAAACATTTTTCATCCAGTGTTGCAGTCGTTATACTGTACAGATATGACATGTCCAGATCATAACCTCCAACAAGAAGTCAGCCTTCTCTGCTAAGAAACCAGGTGGTGGAGATAGGAACTTCTGGTGAAATAATTAAGTAGGTGATACTTGTGGAGTCCCACCACATTCCCATTCTTTCCCGACCATAGCTTTGAGGATCTCAAACCCATCGCAACTGATCTGAGAGAAAGCCGAGGGGAATTAGATATAAAAATAACTCCATCTAAGAACTCAATATCCAAAAGCATTGGAATTTCAGGTATTTATGGGAAGATATTTCTTTCATCTCATTTGGGACCCTTCATTTTTGTTTTCTCATTTTTGTATACCTAAAGAAACAAGAAAAGATTTGATGGAAGAAATTTGTTGCTATCATTTCTACAAACAGTGAGCTTTCATGACCTAAAACATCATGAAGAGTATGACATCATCCAAGCTGCCAAAGGGACTTGGTAAAAACATTCTTCTCCCCGAGGCAATCATTTAATATAACATATTATGATGTAATTCCCTCCATAATTTTTCTTCTTTCTTCTTTCTTCTTCTTCATAAGACTGAAAGAATTAATATAATCATGAGAGTGTACCCAAACCAAGGAATAAGATCTCATTAAATTTTGGCGAAAATTTTGTTTGTTTGAATTAGGGGTGAGCATTTAGGATCGAAAACCCAGACCGAACCGATCGGGTCCGTTCGGATCGGTTTTAATTAATTAAAAAAATTTCGATTGTAAAAGCTCGGCCCGAAGTTTCTGGTCTGGGCCTCGGTTTCCATTTATGAAGCCCGATGGGTAACCAGCCCGGCCCGACTCCTTCACTTAAGTAATTCTCTCTCCCCTCAACTTCACAGAGACAACAGTCTCATTCTCACATCTCTTCACGTTCGGACTCCACCACTCGCTCTCCAAATGCACCAGACTCCACCACTCGCTCTCCAATTACACTTACACAGAACTCTAGATCAACTTCTTCCTTTGTCCACAATCAGAAAGGTCCTTATCTATCCTCCGTTTAGCCACCTAATATGGTAAAATACCTAGTGGGTGATTTGGTTTCTGTACAAAGGTGAGGGGAGAACGTGAAGAGGTGTCGAATACCCAACAAAGGTGTCGAAGAACCGGTTCGAAGGTGTCGAAGCAGATCCACCTTCCTCTTCCGGATCTCAGATCCGCCTTCCTCTTCCGGATCTCAGATTGAGATCATATCAGATTTAGGATTTTTTGTAATTTGTTGAGATCAGATCAGAACAAATCAGATTGAGATCATATCATATCAGATCAGATCAGATCAGAGTTGAGTTGAGATCAGATCAGATCAGATCATATCATATCATATCAGAGTTGTTGAGATCAGATCAGATCATATTGAGATTAGACCAATTTTTTTTTATTTTTTTTTGTAATTTGTTGTATGGTTTTTTTTGGAATTTTTTGATATAATTTTTGTACGTATGATGAATGAAGTATTTTCTTACTGTAGAAGTATTATTTTGCTCTTAGCACCGAGACCAGCCCGAAATCGGCCCGTAATTTGGTTAACCGGGACCTCGGTTACCCGGTCAACTCGGTCCGATTTCGGGTCTTATAAACATGGACCCGAATTTCTCGGGCAGGTTTTCGGCTTTTAGCTTTTTGGGTCGGTTACCCGTACTTGCCCAGCCCTAGTTTGAATTATGAAAAGAAAAATAGCGAAAGAAAAAATTATATTATTTTAGGGATTTTTCAAAAAATTATGAGGTTTTTTGTAATTTCATTTTTTTTCTTAAAATACAATAGAATTTTACGAAAATTAAATTTTTCGAGGGTTTTTTCGTAAATTTCGGAGTTTTTTTTCCTAATTATCATTTCTTTTAATTATTTATTGATTCAATTTTGACATTAGAAAAGTTGGGATATTTCTATTAGTCAAACTTCTTGACTTAACATTCAATACTCAAAATGGGGATCTGACTGAATTTCGAACAATAATGGAGCCACGGAGGAATATGCAAGAACTAATGGGTGCCAAAATGTTTGTTTAAAACTTCTCATAATGGCACAACCAAGAATAAGAAGCATTATGTTCATTAATTCGCTCTAATTGGGAGTAGAATTATGTCGTTAGAGGCACCATTTGACTCATCTTTGTTAAGAGGCACCACCCAAACCTTTTTATGTATATGGGTTCACAAAATGTCCCGTCAATACAAGTAGTTTCATTGAACCATGGGATACATTGTTGGTGAATTTGCACTTTTTTGATGGTTCCTAAACATCCATTGGGCTTAAGTATGACTAAGGCAAAAGAAACTAAAAACTTCAGCTCTAGTAGATTTTTCACAAAAGTATTTTTTCTTGATGCAAATCGACCTTTTTTTTTAATTCAAGTTGAGAAATCCTAGGATTTATTTTGGAGAGTTTATGGGGTTGAAGTGTGAGAAGATGATGTTTTTTCCTTCAAAAGTGTTGTGTTGATTCAAATCAGCCCATTTTCAAATCCAAGTTATAAAGTCGTAGACTCGTAGTTCGTTAGTTGATTTCATAATTATGGAAGAGATCGTTAATTGAAGCAGTTTTGGAAGAGAGTTTTTCTCTCATATTCTTCGCAAAAGCTACCAGTTTCTTTGATTCCCTAAATGACCAAAGTAAACACCACAACTTCACGAGTATATGCGTACGTACTCACATAAGACCTAGCAAACTTTAGTCTTGTGTTGTTGTATTTTATTGCACAAGAGTGAGTTTGTAAGGAATATGGGGAGAAATCAAACAAAAACTATGATTTATATAATGGTATCGTTTTATCACATAAATAAATGCATTCATTAAAAAAAATCATCTAAAATCAAATAACAACCCAACAAGGCTTCAGAGTTAGCACCTGCTGTAATGAGAGTCTTACTACTTAATTCAAACTAAATTGTCAATAAATAAAAAGGTCAAAAGAAGTAAGTTGGCAATGTGTTAGTGAGTTCAACTATCTGCCAATATGAATTGTTTTAAGGTTTGAATAGACCATGCATATTACTCTACCTGATTTCTTGTCTCCGTGATAAATGGTCACTTCATCCTGTAAAGCTCGTAACCAAGTCCAATGAGTCTAACATGACCACCACCTGATCAATCTGTTTTTATTCTTGGACCATACTCTATTTAATAGCTTCTGATGCGTTCAAATCTGTCATTGTTGATTTTGATGATATCCAACCTGCAAAAATGAGCAACAGTTAAGCCCGGTACCACCGTTGTGGTGGCCAGAAACACTTTGATGCTTAAATCAGATATCAGTTCAAGAAAGAGTGAAGGTTGTATATAAAATTGCAGTGTGTATACTTACATACCTTTTTTTCCTCATTTCATCGACTCTTATAGCGAGCCTTCCCTCCCCAACTATCCATACCATTGAGGGCGTGATGGAGAGAGGAGATCTCGCATAAGATCCTATGCATGATTGAGTACTTCGGCAATTGGCTATGTTTAGGACCTAATTTTGTGCTAGTGGATCTCAGACCTATGACAGCTAAAAGATGCACTGTTTGGGCCTTATTGTCCTGAGCCAAGCCCTAAGACCCGTGCCTTTGGGTTTGCGTGTCTTGGGCATACAACCCTGACTTATGGGCTGAAAAGCAGTCTTGCGCATGGGCTTGTTTGGGACTGCGCAGAAGCCTTTTACGTGCTAGGGTTAGTCCATGCCACGTGTATGGTTGTGATTAAGTGATTGTTTGATGCCTCATTAGCTACTTTCCCTAGTTAGTAGGTCTGCGCGCTGAGCCATTAACTAACAGTGTGTGGGGGTTAGTGGTATGCCATGATGGCATATTTTCGGTTGTCGCACCGTATTGAATGTTTATGCAGCGGTTAGGTAAATGTCTCCCCTTCACACCAAACCTATATAAGCTTGTCTTGGGAGGGTTTTCATATTTACCTTCTCAGAGCTTCTATTTATTCTATACTATGTTTTTTCGGCCCGATTAAGCTTGAGTTCTTTATCAATCATGTTTGCACAGCTTAACTTCTCGCGAGGGAGGCATCGCGGAAAGTTAAACTTCTTCAGAAAGTCATTGTTATCCGAGGAGGACTTGGCTGCCTTCTGTAGGCAATACGAACTCCCCAGTGATTTAGAAGTGTCGTTTCTTACGAAAAAGGAATGCCACTTTGTTCTTTCGAAGAGGCGCATCTGCTTGTACAAGGCCATGTTTGAGGTTGGCCTGCGCTTCCCAGTGCCTAGCGTCATCTAGCGCTACTTGTATTCTCAAGGCATTGCTCCGGATCAGATAATGTCAAGTGGGTTGGGAACTCTAATTGTCATTCTGGTTAGGGCGAAGGACGCCGAAATCCATATGTGGACGAGGTTGCTTCACTTTCTATCTTCCATCAGGATGAATAACCAGGGTATGTGTTGGGCGTGGAGGCCTCGTTGTCTAACTGACCAATTCGAGAATACGGAGGCCTCCACGTCCAACATATTACAGAATTGGTCGGTTAGACAACGAGGCCTCCATGCCCAACATATACCCTAGTTTGAGTACTTTTGTTTTGATGGCTTGAAAGTCATTTGTCACCTTTCGTAAGTTCTTTTTGCTTTTCCATTAATGTTTGTCAGTGTCTGACTCATTCATTGTCTTTGACTAGGGTGCCCGACTCTACCGTCCTCTCTTTTGAAGATGAGAAGATGAAAACTAATTTTCTTGATCTAACGTCGATGCCCATTCTGGAAGTTATCCTCCAGATAATATCAAGCAAAGTGGATTGTTTTCTGGTGAGGCCGGTGTCGTGGGGCATGCCCTATCCGTGCCTATGAGTTCTTCTTCAGGCACGGAGGCCCCGACACCTGGGTCTCAGAAAAGGAAGGTGCAAAAGATGCTAAGCCCTTTGGAGAAGAAAGCCTAAAGGGATTGCTTACTCCCCCTAGTTGCTCTAAAAGGCTCAAGTTGGGGTCCACTCCTACTCTTCCTGCTCCCAAGAGTGGATAAAAGGACTTTGTGGACCTGACCATTGACGAGGAGTAGCCGGAGGCCCTAGCTCTTTCTAAAATGGAAACAAAACGACTGTCATCGGAGGTTTCTACTCCTGGCCCGTATGTTACGGAAGAACAATCCGTTCTTGAGAGTATTGCCTGTGACCCCTCCATGGGTCCGGAAGTTGAAATTTTATCTGAGCTTCCTTTCACTGCTACTGCTAAAGGGAAGTAGGTTGTTGAGTCCTATTCCTTAGGAGGTGCAGGGGAAGAAACGGTGTTGGCCCCTGGTTCCAGGGCTCTTATAGCGAGCCTTATTTTCCCAACTGTCTCTGCCATTGAGGGCGTGATGGAGGGAGGAGATCTCGCATAAGATCTTACCTATGCATTAATGAGTACTTCGACACTTGGCTCTGTTTATGACCCAATGGTTGATTGGGCTAGAGTTGATTTTGTGCGAGTGAATCTCGGGTCTGTGACAGCTTTCAGATTCACTTTTCCGACCTTATTGTCCTAGGCCAAGCCCTAAGACCCATGCCTCCGGAGCTGGCGTTTATTGGGCCTGGATGCTTGACTTACGAGCTTAACAATAGTTTTGCGCATGGATTCGTTTTGGACTGCACTGAAGCTTTTTACGTGCTTAGGTTAGTTCATGCCACGTGTACGATTGTGATTGAGTGCCTATTTGATGTCTCATTAGCTTTTAACTATGCTTTAAAGATCGACTCAACATGCAAAGTTAATGCTCTGATCCTTTTCCATCACTAGCACCTTCCCTTGCCGATATCTATAATAATAACCCATAATCGGTTTTGTCATAGTCAGCATGATAGAAGATCAGAAAGGCAATTAGTTCTTAGTTGGTTATTGGAGTTTTTTTAAACTAAACTTGGAATGAGATTGGTGAGTTGGATTATTCTAGTTATCTTCAAAAAGTTGGTTTGGAAGTAAAGCAATGTGGAAAACCAATATTTGTTTTTGTTTCTATTGTACCAAATACAAAAGATGATAACAGTTGATTGGAATCGAAAGGGTTTTCATTAGAGTTATTCATTTACCAAACTAATTCAAGGCACACTCCGGAAAGATTTGTATTCACATCTTATTTAATGAATATGGAGGATAAGGACCAAACTTGTCAAATGACATGCCACTTAAATAAAGGTAAATGTCATTACCTTTTTGAGTTTAGCAAAGTGGATGACTACCATTCATGATACGTGGAATGATTCAGAGCTAAATATGAAATAATAATAAAAGATGAAGAAAACACAATCAAAGTTTTTTTTTCCAATCCTTTCAATATATTAATAGAACAAGGGTTTTGAACATCTAAAGAACAAACTCTCTTAAGCTTCAATTTTTGCTAAACTAAAAAAATTTATAATACTCTCGAGAACAAACTCGCGAAGCTCCAACCTCTTAAGCAAAAACTCTTTTTAGGCTCCAACTTCTCAAGAACAGACTCTCTAGAAGCTCCAACCTTTGCTATCTTACAATGACTACAATACTCTTGAGAACAGGCTCTCGAGGTTCCAACCTCTCAAGAACAAATCTCTTGAAGCTCCAACCTTTCCTATTTTATTAACTAACAAATATTCAATTAATCTCTCGAGAATAAACTCTTCGAGAGGTTTTTCCATCAAGAACAAACTCTTGAGACTATCTTTCGAGAACAACTCTCTTGAGAGCTCTGCTGGACAAGCTGAGCCTACATTTCTGACCTTGCTCCTTGATTTTGGATTCTTCGATGCCTCCTGAATGCCTTGAACCTACATATAATGTCACTATATATAGGCTAAACATGTCCAAACAAACAAGGAAAAGTTACTCCCAATAGGGAAATATTTTGATATTACTTTCCTTATCCCTAAAAGAGAACTTTCTTGTTTTAGCCAAATAAGAAAAACCTACTCTTAATAGGAAATTATTTTCATATTACTCTCCTTGTCCCACAAGGAAAACTTTCATCTTTTAACAAAATAAAGAAAACCTGCTCCTAATACGAAAGTGTTTCCATATCACCTTCTTTGTCCCTCATGGAGAAATTTTCCTTATTCTAATTTTCTAATTGATTTAGGAAACTTCCCTTGTCTTAATTGAAAAAGAAACCTAATTCAAATATGAAACTTTCCAAAAAGAAAATTGTCTTGCCCTAGTTAATTAAGGAAACATTCTCAAAATATGAAGCTTTCCTTAATCAGTCACTAAGCTTAAGGGAAGATACTTTTGTATCAGTTCAGTGCAACGAGTAATTCTAGGGAGCCCGCCTTGGTAGCCTGGGAGACTGTCCGGGCCCTCTTTGGCAAGCTCCTTCAGCTCTTCTTGCAACTCGTTCTCCCTTTCCTTGGATTCGCGAAGCAGTTCTCTGAGATGATCTAGCTCTAGGAACAAATCACGAGATGACGACGAGGACTTGGTTGTGTGTGTTGGGTAAACTTGGGAGGCATTGTTAGCTGAACACGTACTCGCCGAGAATGGACCGTTTAATGCGGTGATTGTTGGAGATAATGGAGGATGCGAAAGTAAGCGGGGATTTCTTCTTGCTTGGAACTGTTGTTGTTGTAGAAGTTTTCTGTTGTTGCTGTTTGGAGTTGGAGTTTGAGAATCCCTTTACTATGTGAGAGCCCCAAAATAGAGAGCCCCTAACTGAACCAGACTTTAGCTTAGCTTTAGTACTAGTTGTAGTTGTAGTGTTGATGATTTGATTTTGATCGGTGGTCGCGAGCTTGTTCGGCTTCGATGAAACATTGTTGTTGTATTCTCTCATTTTTTTTGGTTTGAAAGAGAGAAGCCAATGCCAATTTGAATGAGTTTATTAACACTTGTTGAAGAAGGAAGCAAATGGCAAAATGTTGCAATTGGGGGAAGAAGTAGGAGAAGAAATAGAGACAGAGGTCAGCTTTCCTTTCGTTTTTCTTCTTTGGAGCCGAGGTGTTGTACGTGCCAAAGAGGAAGCAGAGGAGGGCCTGGGTTCACGTGCCAAACACCCTCCCAGGCACGTGCCCGGGAGGGTCCGGACAGTCTCCCAGGCTACCAAGGCGGGCTCCCTAGAATTATTCCAGTGCAACATGATGACTTTTAATGGTTTCTCCCACAAGGATTATACCTTTACAAAGCTTCCAAAATAGCAAGTAGGTTCGATGATCAGGTAAAGGAAGGGGTAGGGGTGGCAATGGGTCGTGACTTGTCACGTCACTTCACAATCTTGTATCAAAATGTCAAACTCAAACACAACCCAATTAGTAAATGTGTCAAAATAATCCAAACACAAACACGATTAGCAGGTCAACCTAACACGGTTAACTAACTGTGTCATTTTGAGTCACCAACCCATTTGATATGCCTAAGACGCTTTATGCATATTTTTCATAATTCACACAATTATCCATGTCAAAGTTGCATTAGAGTTTTTGTTTTTCATTTCATAAGTTTGTATACTCATACTTCATAGTTAATACATCATTAATTAGGAATAAGTGATAGTTTAGGATAATAATAACTATTATAGGTGTTGGCACATTAGCAACACAATTTGGTTTTTACTAACCCAAGAGAACCCCTTAATTTTCATTGTAAATTAAGGACCCTACATATACACGACTAAATGAAAACTATATCATTTGAGTTAGAGTTTTGAGAAAAATTAAACACCAACATTATAAATGATGTGTTAAGGTTGCAGCTCATTTATACATGTGTGCCTCGAGATTCACAATAATTTGGATAAAAAAGGAATTTTTCTATTAATATCATGACGCGAACAAAAGCCCACCTTGGGTGTGACAAGTCGGCTAGCTCCCATTCGAAAAAACGGTCCTTAAACACTCAAAAATATCATTTATCAAGATATTAATGGCGAAACCAAAATGGGTATCTCGAGAAATGATTTCGAAGCGGTCTTAAACTTTGACACATTTTTCTAAAGTTAATTCGCAATTTTCTTGAAAAATTTAAGCTAAAACGGATGAAAAATCATTTTTTCTTAAACTTAATAGGGTTATTAATTTACAATAAAAATTAAAAGGGTCCTCCTAGGTTAGTAAAATCCATTTTTTGTCTCTAAACTCCCAATATTATCATGTTAGATAGGTTGTATGAGTCCATGTTGACTAGACTGACACTATTAATTGGCTAGTGCCTTGTTTAACCCCCAAACTCAAGTGATTTCCTAATTTGATAGATTGGGTTGACACAACACAACTAAGCAACCATGTCATATTTTCTCAAACTCAAATCTGCGAAACAACGGGCCATCTCGGGATCGGGTTATCATGTCGGGTCAGTTTTGGCCACACCTAAATAGGAGATTTCCAGGAAAAAAAAATGAAGGGGGGTGTATTGTATCTGGATTTTGTGGGCAATTTAATAAATTCCATGGATTCTGAAAATCCAAGTGTATTTAATTTGGATTTTAAAAAGTCCACAAAAATCTAGAGGTATTCAATCAGGATTTTAAAAAGTCTTTCTGAAATCCACAAAGTCTAGGGGTATTCAATATGGATTTCAGAAAGTCCACAAAAGTTTTAGGGTATTCAAAATATCATTCATATTTATGGATTTAGAAAATCATGGATTCTCATGGACTTTGTAGTGTTAGGTATAAATAACAAAGTTCAATAGTTTGCCAGCCTCCATATCAAAGATTTCAACGGGAAAAAAAGTCTCTCAAAGTTCTTTCTTGTGCCAGCCGCGAAGAGGTTGGTTCCCATCCTCTTGTTTTCTCGATTCTTTTTCTATCTTTGCATAAGTGTTCATAGTTGCATCAAACCAACAATACGAAAACCCAAACATCTATCACACTCAAATAGAAATCTTATCAAACCCAAACACCAACAAAGCATAACCCATTAATGAACCTAACAATCAATAAAAACTAAACAAAAACTCTGGGTTCTCTTCGAGATTATCGATTTCAATAATGTGCAGCAGTCTCACCAACACTCACCGCAGCATCCTTAACCATTGGAGCCTTTTCTGCTGCAAACTCCTTGGCTTGCTCTACTGTGTGGAGTGTGTAGTCGAAAGCTGTCTTGCCTACACCAAGAATTGTGTCCTTGGCAGTACCAAGCCCTTGTTGAGTCTTCTCCTCGGTGTACTTCACCCCTTCTTGTCGAGTTTCGATTGCTTTTTCTTTCACTTCACCACCCTTTTCGGCTACATAAGATGACATGTTGCCTAGAGCTTCTTTTGCTTTGTTGTACTTCTCCTCTACAGCTCTGATTGCCTCCATGGAGTTCTGTTGTGCTTGTCCTCTGTACTTCCCAATCTCTTCTAGTGAAGGGGAGCTCTTTTGACTCTCCTCTTGATCTCCTCCCTGTCCTTGTTGCTCTTGACCTCCTCTCTGCCCTTGTTTCGCACCATGTCTTTCTTCTCCTCTACCACCACCCATTTGACTATGTTGTTTCTTCTCTTGACCCTGCCTATGCCGCCATTCTTTTTGCCCATGAGTTTCTTCTCCTCCTCTGCTCCTACCGTCTCCTTGGCTCCTACCCATGCTAGACTCTTTTGTTTGATGGGTTTCTTGGCTTCTAGATTGGGTTCGAGTGTCACGACTCTTTTCTCTCCACTGTTCACCACCTTGTTTATGCTCCCTATGAGTTTGCTCTCCTCCTTTCCTCCCCATATTGGACTCTTTGACTTGATGGGTTTCCTGTTCAGTTTTTTCATGATCATGGGTTTTGGTGGGGATGTTGGAATGAGTTTGGGTGTCAGCAACAGGAACAACCTTGGGTGCTCTTAGCACCTCTACATAAGTAGCACTATGAGCAGCCTCACCAATAGCCAAGTCTGACTCCTTTGTCTGTTCAACCAAGGACTCAAAGTGGTGAGCAATTGTCATCACCTTTGGTTCCTCCTCATGAGTCTGTTTTTTGATTTGCTTATCCTCTCTTCTAATTTTATCTTGTTGAGATGCCATTGTCGATTGAATGCAAGTTTAATGAAGAATGTGAGAATGAGTATTGCTAATCAAATGTGGGCAGCAGCTCAAGCAAACGTCACTGTTGCTAACAATGATAATGAAGAAAGTGACCATGATCATGAAGGAGAAGAATGATCATAATACAATTTTATGGACGTTTACTTCTTATTTTAAAGATGCTAATTAACGACTTTTTCTTTTTCTAGTGTTTTTAGCACATGTATCTCTCACTTTTGTTAATTATATGCGGACGTTATTTTGTTTCATCACTATTTACCAACTTCTTTTTTATCTTGCAAATAATTAGAAATCTGTAAAAGTCGTTCATACAAAGTCCATGGATTTTCATAAATCTCTAGAAAGTCTGTAGCAAAAGTCTATGGATTTAAGAAATCAGCAGAAGTCCGTGGAAAATTTAAAGAGTCTGTGAACAATTTAAAGAGTCCGTGGACTTTTTAAATTATTTATCAATTTCATAAGAATCCATATACAATACACCCCACGAAGATGAATTTAGATGTGGTGGTACAAGGTAGTAGTTGTAGATGCACAGAGGCGCTAGGGTTTCACCACATTCTTTGGGCTAATTGGCTATAAAATTGGGAATGTTCAACCTAACTCTTGGCATGGCATCGCCGCTTTGGTGAGCCCTTTTCTTTCTTTCCTCCATTGATTTTGATCTGGTTTAGTTAGATCTCATCTCAATTTGGTTTGCTGGGTGTGTTTTTTATCCTTTCCGTCTCTCTCTTACTCCGTGTGTGTGTCGTTTCAAGTATCCGTCTCGTCTTGTTGAAGTTGTAACAAACCACTCCGTTCCACTCAACAAGATAAGATCCTGCTTATTTACCATGATTTTGTAGACATTCACTAGTTATTATTATTTTAATTTTTTTGGGCTTGATTTATGTGAAAACATGTTTTTGTTTTTCATGCTTATTTTCTAATAATGGTTGCAGTGATGAGATATCAGTCCTCGAAAGCATTGCTTAATGTGATATCAACATGGTGTAAACTGTGTTGACTCTGAGCGGTTACCTGAGCAACATCTTTCACGAGATTTTCCTTTTTATCTTTCTGTTAGAGTACCTTTTTTTTTTGAGAGGCTTACATACAAATTGTTGCTATGATGATACAGAAGTAGTTATTGAAAGCATTGCTTGATGCGATCGACATGGCATTCATTGTCTGTGTTAATTCTGAGCGGTTACCTGAGCAGCATTTTGCAGATTTTATAGCCTTCGTTTTTAGCTCGTCAGTCTCCAAAAGTGTTTTTTCTCACATTTTAGGCTTAAGTATAAAACTTAAACCCTATGATTTCTACCCTTCAAAGCGGTTCATCCTATCCAAAACATTATCCCCATCCTTAGCTACACCCTACAGTTTTATTTCTTAGAATGCAAACATTCACTCTTGCTTCAGAATAAACAATGAGCTCGGATGTATATTTCTGAGTTTGCCCCTTGTTTCATTTTCCTGTTCTATCACTAGTAGTGTTTTCCACGCCCCTATGAACGCCCAAGGCCTTTTTCTAGTGTAATACCATCTGTCTATACTGTTTGATCATGGTGTTTAAACTCAAATCTTATAATAAACATGTTTTGAGTCTGCCATATGACATCAAAGATGACTGCTACATAGACAACAACAGCTTGTGACTGGATATAACACAATACTTCTTTACTCTAATTGAATAGAATGCATGACCATCGGACAACAATAGTGAATCATCGCATCTTAAAAATAAATGTTCAATTGTCTCTTCCTCCTTGAGGCATGTGTGACAGACTGGATCTTTAAAGAAAAATTTCCAAAACCAAAAGTGAACTCTGTGGGGAGCTTTCATTTTCCAGAAGTTACTAATAATTTTCTTATGGTACGAGGAATACAAAGTATTTGTTAAATAGTTGCAGAAATAGATCATGATCCCATTGGGATTGAATGTTGGTTGTAACAAAAATAAACTTAAACTAGCGACCGACACTGCACGAGTTACGCTTGGGTTGTGCTCTTCGTGTCACAATTCCATATTTTCTTCTCTTTGTTTTTCTTTCTTAAGGTTGAAAATCAATCGCATACACAAAATGAGTACATTACACTCTCATTGGGATCCTTATTAAATTAGAAGCTGATTATGAACCTGAATAGCATGTACAATTTCACTCAATTGCAACTGTTCACAAACTTTGCTTATTCAATAACATATCAAGTAGGAGTGAAATTTTCATATATATATATATATCAAATTCTATCAACCTCTGGCTCTTGCTCACAACAGAATGATGATCTACTTCCTAAAAGAACCCAAACAAAAAAATAAGCAAATGTATAATAGACACCTTACAACATAAGTTAAAAAGCCAAGGTATAGATGACAATCATGTTCTTTTATTTAGGTAAGACTTCAAATAATGTTAAGATGACATTGTCAAAACAGCAACATTTATCTGTCCAGCTAAACAAAAGTCTGACTCAACCTGATATAAAGTTGATATCATCTATAGAATCATCTTCCAAAGTGATGACATCCATATTTTCCGTCTATGCACTGAAGGGCAGTTTCAGTGCACAAAGCTGCATGATCAGCACCGACATATCCATGTATCGGTTGCAATCCTTTCTAAATCAACCTGCAGAAAATTCAGTTTTCCTTAAACTGCTGAAGACAGCAAAGATGTGAAGTTGTATTGGGAAAAAGAAAGAAAGGTTGAATGTATAACTTACATTGTCAAGAGCTTCATGTTCTTAGTATGAATGCGAAGAACTTCAAGTCTGCCAACTTCATCTAGAACACCAATGTCAATCTCTCTGTCAAACCTTCTAAGAGCCGGATCAATGCTCTTTGGTCTATTGAATCAATCTCATCAATAAAGATGATTGATGGAGCATTCTTCTCGGCTTCTTCAAATGCATTTTGAAGATTGCTTTCACTTTCCCCATCCATTGATGCAAAAGCAGAAGGCCCTGGTCTCATTAGCAACAGCTCGATCAATGAGTGTATTTCCAAAACCTGGAGGACTATATAGCAAAATACCTTTGGGAGGTTTCACACCAATTGATATAAAAAGTTGTGGGTGTCTAAGCGGGAGCTCCACCAACTCCCTGATCTGAGCCATTTCCTTGCAAACACCAACCACATCATCATAACCTATTTCATCCAGCCTATCTTCATCCTCTGTTCTCATTGGCTCCCTTTCACAGAAAATTTCAGTATCTGGGGCAACCACGCAGACACAGACAAATGAACATATTTACCCAAAGTGCTTTAATGATCTTGGTGATCTAGAGATTATCTACACATATTCACCCCGCAAGTAAATTTCTAGGAAAATTCACACAACTTGATCAAGAGATTAGATGCAGACACTATTTTATATTGAATTAAAAATTAAAATTGTATTTTATTACATCAAACATATTATCAATCCAAACCAGCTAGGTCTGTGAAAAGTTACAAACTGAGAATTGAAGATGAAACAATGAAAAGAGAGAAGATGAGAGGAGAAAACATGATTGAGTAATTTATGTGTATTGAATGAATTCTCTGATGTACAGTACAAGCCTTTAAATACATGTCAAAACCAATATTTACAACAGACTTTGCCTAACTACAGACTTTGCCTAACTAACTCCAACATCCCCCCTCAAGTTGGAGGGTGGAGAGAATTGGACACCCCCAACTTGCCAAGTAAGTAATGATGTTGCTTGGGGTTTAAATTCTTTGTGAACATATCTGCGAGCTGCTCTTTTGTAGGTTGATATGAAAGACTGATCAAACCATCTTGCAGTTTCTCCCGCACAAAATGACAATCTAATTCGATGTGTTTCGTGCGCTCATGAAACACTAGGTTGCGAGCAATATAGATAGCTGATAAACTGTCACACTTCAAGGGAACAGGAGTAATGGATTCCACAGTTAATTCAGCTAATAGCCTTGTCAACCAAGCCAGCTTAGCAGTCACTCGCCTCATTGATCTATACTCTGTTTCAGCTGAAGAGAGCGCAACGGTAACTTGTTTCTTAGATTTCCAAGAGATTGGAGAACCTCCTAAAGTAATGAAATAACCACTGATGGATCTCCTGGAGCTAGGGCAGGCAGCCCAATCTGAATCGCAAAATGCCTGCAAAGCATATGAAGCACTGGTATTGAAGAAAAGACCCTGGTTGGGATTGGTTTTGATATATCGAAGAGTATGCATAGTTGGCTCATAATGTGGAACACGAGGATCCTGCATAAATTGGCTTAGGTGCTGGACGGCAAAAGCCAAATCAGGTCTAGTGTGTGTCAAATAGTTTAATTTGCCAACCAATCTTCTGTATATACTGGGATCGCCCTCACCAAGTTTGAGTCAGACTTGTCCAGGCAGGGGAGTAGAGGTGGGAGACATCTTGGAACAATTGAAATCAGAAAGTAAGTCCTTGGCAAATTTCTGCTGAGTGAGAATAATCCCATTGTGTTCTCTAAGAATCTCCAGACCAAGGAAGTAATGTAACTCCCCAAGGTCTTTGATCTTGAATGATTTGTCCAACACTTGTTTCAAGTGTATAATCTCAGTGACTTCATTCCCTGTGACTATAATGTCATCAACATAAACAGCCACGAACACAATAGAAGTTCCCATTCTCTTTACAAACAAAGAGTAGTCATTTTTAGAACTTTGGTACCCCTCCAATCTCAAAGTATCAGCTAACTTCGCATACCACTGTCTAGAGGCTTGTTTGAGGCCATATAGAGACTTCTTGAGTTTGCAAACAAGTCCTGGTTGAAGAAGAACCAGCCCTTTAGGAGGGGTCATGTAAATATCTTCATCTAAATCCCCATGTAAGAAGGCATTATTAACATCTAATTGATGCAATGGCCAATGTTTCTTAACTGCAACTACTAACAAGGCTCTTATTGTTGTAAGCTTCACAACTGGGGAGAAGGTTTCATGATAATCAATCCCTTCTTTTTTAGTGTTCCCCATTATCACCAAACGAGCCTTACATCTTTCAATAGTACCATCTGCTCTGTGTTTCACCTTATATACCCACTTGGAACGAATTGGTTTCTTACCATGAGGCAAAGCAGTGAGTTCCCAGGTGTGATTAGCATGCAGAGCATCAAACTCTTTGCTCATGGCCTCTTGCCAAACAGGCAAACTAGCAGCCTCCTCATATGTGCAAGGTTCAGAAACATGTTCAATTGCACTTAAAAAATTTTGATTTTGTGGAGAAAGAGAAGAAAAATAAAATGAGTGTAATGAACTGTCATTTGAAGTGATTGTATGAAAACAGAATGACTCAGCAGCAGGACAGCTGCAAGCATTATGACAAACATAATCCTTCAAATAAGAAGGAGGATTGTGAACCCGGGAAGATCTTCTATGGTCTGACTGAATTGGTTGAGGTGAGGACTGAGGTAAATATAGTGGACTGTGCTGTGTTGGTTGAGCAGAAATGAGGTATGCATTAGGTGAAGAACTGAAATCTGTAGTAGGTGAAATGTCAACACCAACAGGATGGCTAGGAGTGGGGTTTGCAGCAGGTGAAGTGTCAACATCAGCAGGATATGAAGGAGAGGGAAATAAGGGAACAGAAGAAATGGGATTGGTAGATTGTTTATAGGGAAAGATGTGTTCAAAGAAGGTTACATCTCTAGAAATAACTATTTGCTTGGTTTCAAGGTTCAAAAATTTGTAGGCCTTTTTACCAAAAGGATAACCTAGGAACACACAAGGAGATGCCCTGGGTTGAAATTTGTCTCTTCCCCTCTTAAGAGTGGATACATAACACAAACAACCAAAACTCCTCAAATTGTCATAGGAAGGTGGCATACCAAACATGACTTCATGTGAAGTAGAACCTTGTAAAACTTTGGAAGGAAACTTATTGATGAGGTAGGTAGCTGTGAGCACACATTCACCCCAATATTTGATTGGAAGGCCGGATTGAAATAATATGGCTCGAGAGGTCTCCAAAAGATGTTTGTGTTTACGTTCAACAATGCCATTTTGTTGGGGTGTGTCAGTGCAACTAGTTTGATGAATGATTCCCTTTGAAAGAAATAGAGCAGTAGCCTCTTTGCTCAATCCTAGTTCAAGAGCATTGTCTGAACGAAAAACTTTGACCTTCTTTTGAAATTGGGTTTCAACCATGTTGAGAAAAGATTTTATAAGATCCAGGGCATTACTTTTGCTACTCAAAAGATGTGTCCATGTACATCTGCTATAGTCATCTACTATAGTAAGAAAGTAAGCAAAACCATTGTAAGTCCTCACATGATAGGGCCCCCATATGTCAAGGTGAACAAGGTCAAAAATAGCTGAGGTATGTATATGGCTGTGGGGAAAAGGAAGTCTATGTTGCCTAGCTTTTGGACACACATCACAAGGAGCAGAAAATGTCATATTCTTATCAACATCATTAGGAAATACCGAAATACAGGTAAAGCTTTGATTTTATTAAATGGCAAATGACCAAGTCTATTATGCCAAAGTATTATGGGATGACATGAATTGACATTACAAGATATAGAATCATCATGTAAAACTTCTGAGGCTACAGAGGAAATAGAAAGGAAATCAGAACTGGAAATATCAGGCACAGTAAGAGCATCATGTAACAAGTAAAGTCCTGCTCTTGCTTCACCAAGAACGACATGCCTCTTCATTGAAGGGCCCTGCACAAAACAAGAATGGATGGTGAAAGTGACTTGACAGTTGAACTGAGCAATCGGTTTATGAATGAACAACAGATTATAGTGAAAATGAGGGACATATAGCACATTTTTAAGAATGATCTGTGGGAGGACTCTAACAGATCCAATTAAAGACACTTTAAATTTCATGCCATTAGGTAAAGTAATCACATATGGTGAATCAAGGGTGGAGGTTTGCAAGAAAAGACTCAAGTCATGACACATGTGGTCCGAGGCACCACTGTCAATGATCCAGGTTTTGAAAAAAGAAGGTGAAATGCAACTGAAACAAGTAGCTAAACCTTCAGAATTTATGGAAGTACTAGTAAGGTTACCTGCAAAGTTCGCCGAAGCCACACCAGCAGTTTCAGTGTCAATCTTATCATTCTGCTTGTTGCTCAACAAAACCATTAACTGGTTACATTGGTCCTGTGTGAATCCAGGTAATACACGAACTGAGTTCTGCAGCTTGTTCTGTCCACCAGCAGATGTTGCAATTTCAACATTAGCAGCAATCCTTTTAGACTTCTCTTTGTTCAGCAACTTGTAACATTGCTCATAAGTATGTCCTGGTTTCTTACAATACTTGCAAGACAGATTAGTTCTCTTTGAATCATTCCTTTCCATCTTGAAATTGTATTGAGGTTTATGTTGCTGCTGACCCCCTTTGTAACTATTTGCATTAAAAGAAGCAGAATCAGCTAGAAATTTACTTGTAGCAGAGACTTCTCTTTGTTTCTCCTCCTGAAGTTAGATAGAATATGCCTGAGCAATTGTTGGTAAAGGCTCAAGCATCAAGAGGTTCCCTCTGATGGTCTTGTATTCCTCATTCAGACCCATCAAGAACTGCATCAATTTCTTATCTTGCTCATATTTAGCTAGAGCTGCAGAGGCATTACATGTGCACATTGGCAAGGAGATGACAGAACTCAACTCGTCCCAATGTCTTTTGAAAGATGTGAAATAACCAGCAATATCACTTGAGCCTTGAGAGATCGAGCACATTTCTTTCTGCAATTGAAACAGCTTAGGTCCATTTGCTTGACCATATCTATCATTCAATTCCTTCCACACATCTTGGGCTGAATCCACATATATCACACTTTCAGCAATATCTTTCTCAAGAACGTTAAGGATCCAAGAAATTACCATGTCATTGCATCTTCGCCACTTAGAGAAATCTTCTGAAGTTTCTGCAGGCTTCTTGTATGTTCCATCAATGAAGCCAAGCTTATTTTTGGCTGATAAAGCAATCAACATCCCTCTTCGCCATGAAGCAAAACTCTTACCAGTAAACTCTTTGGACACCAATATCATCCCTGGATGATCAGATGGATGAAGGTAATAACGATCTGAACTATCTAGTCCAGCCATGTCTCAAGAGTATTCAGAGGATTTTCTTCAAACACCTTAGGTGCTCACTACAAAATGAAAAACAATCAAAGAGACTGATCTCAAGAATGCTCTGAATTCAGCTCAACTCCTTCACTCCAACAACACACAATCTCGCTTGGAGATTCAAGAATCCAGCAGGAAACCTTCCCTCGCTCGTCCTATGTCACTCCAATCAACCTTTCAAAATGGCTGATTCCAGCAATGGCAATGGAGGATCTGGCTTGGTTGCGAGCACTTGGATGTTGAACTTAATGACATTGGGCGACAGCAAGCAGCTGCAGTTGCTGATCGATTATCAAAAGAACCTAAAATTTCTGCAGTATACTCATCTGATTTGAAGAGAGCTCTTGAGACTGCTCTGATACCATGAAAAGTTACAAACAGATAATTAAAGATGAAACAATGAAAAGAGAGAAGATGAGAGGAGAAAACATGATTGAGAAATTTATGTGTATTGAATAAATTCTCTGATGTACAGTACAAGCATTTAAATACATGTCAAAACCAATATTTACAACAGACTTTGCCTAACTAACTCCAACCGTCTGCCGGCCTAATGGAATGAAATGAAAGAAAGGTTCAATACTCATTAACAAAGAAGAATAACTGTTGGCTTGATTCACAATTAATGACTGCTCCCAACCGAGGTGCTGAAAATTCTCCATACTGTGCTTGGGAAATTTCCTGGTTCCTGCGCGAGTCTTCCTCCAATAAATCAAAGAATGAAAACAATAATACCTCGTCGCAGCAATCTCCAAGCATATGACTGCCTTACATGTCTCCCCCTAAACTCCACAACATGTAATACCGGTACTGGTAAATAAACAAGCAAATCTCAGAAATGAGTAGGGGCTTACAACTCCAATTATAGATGAATCAAACAGAATATCACTCAAACAACGAAGCTCTTCCGCCTTTCCAACTACATGCTTGGAGTTTGAGATCCCAACCTTCTTCCCATGTCTGAGATGTCCATTTCTGATTGACCGAGAGAAATTAAGAGAAGAGAAGGAGCCCCTGATTAGCGAAATCAAAATTAATCAACGTACAGCTAGTTAGTGGGTGAAGTGGAACTCTAGTCCATCTCCTCGCATAGAGACTTGCTTTCTCTCCGATCTAGTCCATCTAAGCAGCTGCATTTAATACCCGAAGGGTGGAGCAAAAATGCTCTTAATAATCGGGCGAAAACCCACAAAATCCTAACTGGTGAGTCTCGAACCCGCGACTTCTCACAAGGAGAGTGAATGTCTGACCAACTGAGCTACAATTGGTGGACTAGGTTGACAATATCCGCCCCGCCCCAAATATCAAAAAAAAAAACTTGTGTCCTTCACTGTCTCCAACTCCGCCTCTTCTTCCTTTTCATTTTTCCTCAAAAACTCACATTTTCTTCCCACAAAATTTTCCACCAAACATCTTTACCTCCCCATTTGAACCAAACCCCAAACCCAATCTCATTTTCAGTCCACTCCCGACGACCCTTCACTTGCAGAGCTGCAACAACAAGGCACTAGGTCAGTGAAGAAGAAGCCACCACCATCGAAGAAGAAACAATCATGTTGTGATCGATTTTACGAAGCTCTACCACTTCTTGTGTGGCTTTCCATCTGACCCACCACTAAGTCCTGGTTTAACCAGGCCATCGTAGGCGTAGATTAGGTAGGAGATCTTCATGGAGATCCTTATCTAATTAGGAGTCGTGCTGTAGGAGGAAAATTCCATGTTAGCTCCATACTCCTAGATATGCGGGAGATAGTTCCCAATCCGAGAGGATTCCGTGGAAGGGAATTTCCCTGTGTGGAAGATATTCTGGTGTTTGCTTTCTAGTTAGAAGCAAAGAGCAGCTGTGGTTGTCCGCCTAAAACAGATTCTTGAGATACTTGCTTGAAAAGGACTTACGGGTATCGAGGATAGTTGTGAGACGTGTGGGCTTAGCATGCTGTGAGATTCTGGGCCCGCCTGGTGGGCTGAAGTAGAGCGAGCTAAGAATCGCTCGGGTTGGATCCGTGTTGGGCAGTTGCTTGAACTCGTAGTTCCTCGAGATCATCATGACACGTGTACGGCTCAGGAGTGTGACCGTTTTTATGTATCATCAGCTACTCCCCCCGAGTTAGTCGGCCGTCACATCGGTTCGCTAAGTCATATCTGGAAAGGATGTGTCGCTCAAAATGATTGAATTTGAATTGTTGCTTGAGCCGCGCGATGCATTAATTGAACGTGCATTAGTTCGAGGAAAAATAGGCGGGAACCCATCGCCTACATAGGTCATCTGCAGTGCAACGTCTGGCTTTTCTACTTTTCTTGCTTTCGAAGATATTGTTCTTATTAGAAGAGTTTGTTCGTCTTCCCCATGGCCCGAGAATATCTTCTTGATGATGTTGTCTTGGTCGAGGGCCTAGAGTTTTTTTAAGACATGTTGTTGTCTGAACCTAGCCTTGCTGAGATTCGTACTAAGTTTGGAGTTCCGGAGGATCTGCCGTTGTACCTTCTAATGAGCAACCAGACACCAATGTTACATCCGGATGGTCTTATCTATTTACACCAGGGGATACTTCAAACTGGAGTGCTTTTCTTGGTTCTGGACGTGATCTGGGAGTTATTAAATCTGCTAGGGATTCCCTCGGCTCAGTTGGGATCCAATGGATACAGGGTTATCCTCATGATTTTGCTCCATGCTAAGGAGGCCGACATTAGTATGACATCACGGGTGATCCAGTTGCTTACAGCTCCTCGGCAGCAGAGCAATATTGTTTGTAAGTTGAGGACACCAAAGTGCTTCGGTAGACTGCCTGATGACTTCAAGTTCTAGTAGAAGTTTTGTTTCTTGGCCCCTGCAGATTTGAAGTATTTCTGATGCAAGGGTTGTCCACTTGAACGATAGTTCAGACCGCTTTGTAAGCTCGACTCTTTTATTGCAACTCTGATGTGCTTGACGATAGATTGACTAACCATTTCTCATGTTCTTCTGCAGGAAGGTTCTTCACTACTCCTCTTACTTTGGAGAAGCGAACCACCATGGAGAAATTCCGTGACTTGCCTCAAAGGGAGGTGATTGATGTAATCATAATTTCCAACTTCATCTGCAGTGGGTTGTGGGACAATTGACACATAACCCCCACGTTGTACCGAGATGTGCGCATTAAGTCGGAAGACGGGGCCCCTTCTAGAAAGAAGAAGGCTGCTAAGGCCAATGCTCCCGTCCTGTCTTATGTGGAGGAGCCGTCTGAGACGTTTGCTTCCTTTATGAAAAAAAAGTCTCGTGTTAGAATTGGTTCATCTTCGGCACAACCCGCTCTACCAAGAAAGGATAGTGAGTCTGCTAGGTATGTTGAAACGGAGTCTAGCGTTCCCAACTTGGAGGAAGATTATCTGCAGTTGGCGGGAGTCACAGATTGGTCGAAACTTAGTGATGCGCAAGTCGAGGCTTTGAATTACCGCCTGGTGCGGGTTGCAATGGCGGCTTCTGCTGGCGTTGATTCGTGTTGGGCCGTTTCGATAGAAGGCCCTTTGTAATATTCGCCAGAGGTAGTGGAATCTGATCGCCCCATTGATGATTTGCCTGAGAGTGGTCGTGGTATTGATCGTGTTTCCTGTAGTCCGCGTGGTTCACCGTCTCGTCGAGGGCCACGGTTAGAAGTTTTGGAAGGCCTTCTGGAACTTCTCTTCCTCCTCTGTGTCCGGATCCCGTTGAGTCATCTCGCAATAAAGGGTCGGCTGCTCTTGATAAAGGAAAAGCCATGGAGGAGAGTCTGATGACTGTGGTGACCGTGAAGGGTGGTGCTGTCGTAGTTCCCGATCAGGGGAAGCTTCATCCTAATGCACAGATAAGTCTGTTCACACCGGACTTGGTGAAGATAAGCTCACATGTCTGGCACCAAGAGATGGATGTTGAGTATGCTTCGAGGAAGCATATAAACAACGTCACAGCTGGTTGATGGACCATGCTCCGAAACCCGATGAGGATACGCTGGAAGAGCGTGTGGACAAGGGTTTGAAGTATATTATACTTGGTATGTCTCATATAAGCCACGTGGCCGTAGCTGAAATGAATGTCGAGGTGGCTCGTGAAAGAGTGTACACCTTGGAGCGTGTCTTCTCGCATGTGCAAACACTGTATTTTGATGCACTCCATGAAATTGAGCGACTTAAGAAGCAGGCCGAAAAGAAGCAGTTGGATCAATCAACTATGGCCGTTGAGGCTCAGAGGGCTCGTCTGGAGGACCTTGAGCACAAACTGGCAGAGGCAGTGTCCGAGAGGGACGGACTCAGGTAGGCGCTGAGCCAGATACGTCGAGAAGTCGAGGTTGCGCAGGAGGCTACGGGTAAAGCGCGTTCTGAGCTGCAATCCTTTGCTGAAGAGAGTGTTTCAAACGAAGCTGGTTGGGCCGTTGAGAAGCAACATTTGGAATCCGATGTGGATTTGTATGCTCGAGAAGCGAGGAAGGCCCATGACCAACTAAAATTGGGATGGCATGAACTCAATGTTGTGAAGAGCAGTCTGGCCACAGAGCAGTCTCAGGTCGATAAGCTAACTGGCAAGTTGGAGCTACTGGAGCGTGACCTTATTGATGCAAATGTGTGAGAAGAAGAGCTTCTCCATGAACAAAGCAAATGTGAGTTCCGCTGAGTTGTTCATGGCCAGCTGGAGCTGTTGGCGCTGATGAAGGATGAGCATGTGGAATGGGACCTTGATCATTATAAGAAGGTGTCATATGTAGACTTGTTTGTCTTTTTTGCGCCGTTGGATGAGGAGGATGATTCGATCCCAAACATCCAGGTTGAAGCGCATATGGATGCAACTTCCGCCCCTATTTCTACTAGGCTTAACTCTTCCATTTTCGTGCCTTCTCCTGATTAGGAGCGATTTTGTGTGCTTGTACTCTTTTTGTCTTGACCATTAATGAAAACAGTGTTATCCATTTTATGCCCTTTGTCTCTATTGCATGCTTTTCAATTTTGCCTTATCGTCTTGTTTTGGCATAGGCTAGTTGAATCAATAGGACGTTGACTGGTCTGTCTGCGGTAGAGGACTTGATCGCTTTGTATTGTGAATGACCTTGGTCATTGCTTGTTTATCTGACTAGTCGATTGCAGCTGTTGCGTTGGGCGAGCTGTGGTGGCCGAGTGTACATGTCAGAGCGTTCGTGCTGAGTCAGGCACCGTAAGCTCGGGTCGGCATCCCAATCAGCTTTTATGCGGGCACCGATCTATCTTTGTATCGGCACGAGTGGCCTTTTCTAATGTTAGGATGCCAATCTGTTAGAGCGTGAAGGTGTTGACTTTGCTAGATTCATACTTGCATCCGCTGGTTGAGACTCCCACCATCCGAATCATTTATGAGCGAACAAGACGGACGGCAGATTCGGGGAGTAAGTCCCATAGCAAGCCGCCGAAATCAGTTCGAGACTGACTAGGCTTCCACCATCCGAATCATTTATGATCGATCAAGGCGAACGACAGATTCAGGGAGTAAGGGTTTGGCGACCAGGCTGAAGAGCCGTGGTCTCATGGCAAGCCGTTGAAATCACTTTGGGACTGACTAGGTTCCCACCTTTTGAACCGTTGACGCCCTCCCCACGCGGTGGGGCTAGGATTTCGATAGGGGTTTGATGATCATGCTAAAAAGCAGTGGTCCCGTGGCAAGCCGTTAGAATCAGTTTAGGACTGACTAGGCTCCCACCATCCAAATTATCTACACCTGAGTGCACCGGGCTACAAATTTGGGAGTGTTTCGGCGGCCGCGCTAAAAAGCAGCGGTCCCGTGGCAAACCGTCGAGATCAATTCGGGACTAACTAGGCTCCCACCTTCTAAACTATCTACACCCTTGCGCCGAGGCTACAAGTCTAGGATTGGTGATTCGGCGGCCGTGCTGAAGAACGGTGGTCCCGTGGCGAGCCATCGAAATCAGTTTGGGACTAATTGGGCTCCCACCTTCTGGATTATCTACACCCTCGCGTTGGGGGATACAAGTCCAGGGTTTGATCAGAAGCTTTTGTCGCTAGTCGTCACCAGCTAGGCTTACATGATTAGGTTTGACGATCACTATCCGCCAAGGGGGCAATGATCCCTGGCAAGTCGTCGTCACCAGGCATGATAACACTGATTAGACTCTCACTTCCTAAACCGTCGATGCCCGTGCTAGGCGGACTAGGTGTCGAAATGAATCGAAAGTTATCATCATCAGTCATGGCAGACTAAGCTTGCCTGGTTTGAAAGGAGGTTCCATCTGCTAAGGGGCGCTTGAACCTGATCCATCCGCGTGGCACATGGTGTGGAGGAAGTTACCTGAAACCGACTGGTGGTCTGCAGGTACGATTTGTATGCCACGGTTGACTAGGATCTTCTAGTGCTCGTGCCATGCATGCGACGGGGTGTTGTTCAATTATCAGGCTAAGCCCATGGGCCCGCAGAGGAAGGGCTAAGGTTTCCTGCACGGTGCATTGTGTGTACATGAGGTCCGGCAAGACTCTCCGAGAGTACATCACACGCTTCAACAACGAGCTGACCTTCATCGATGGGTGCAACAATGATACGGCTTTGACGGCGTTCACTGTGGGCCTCAAAGAGGGAAAACTCTTTGAGGATCTTACCTTGGAGCCCCCTTTGGACATGGCAGAGCTTCTCAAGAACGTCCCGAGACACATCACCCTGGAGAAGTCAAGGCCCGCTAAGAGGGAGACCGAAGGCAACATGAAGCCCTTAGCTTCTAAGGATAAGAAGGAGAGAAAGAGACACTAGGATGAGGGGCGGAGCAAGAAGAAACACATTTACAACAGACTGGATTCTGATCATCCCATGCCAGAGAAGTCATCCAACTACGTTGGATCTAGAGCAATGCACCCCGGAATGCTAGTCTGTCGGATGTACTCAACTTTATGAAAAATTGGGAGGAATTGAAGTGGCCCCCAAAGACACGCGAAGACCCTGCCAGAATGGACAATGGCAAGTACTGTGCGTACCACAAGGAAGGCGGCCACAATACCAATGACTGCAAAAGCTTGAGGTATGAAGTAGAGAACTGGATCTGCAAGGGCAAATTGAAAGACTTTCTGAAGTTTGAGAAGCAACCAGAATAAACCAGGGACAAGGGGAGTCAGTCAAAGAGGTAGAGAAGGAGACTCATGGGATGATATACGCGATGAAGACATGTGTTTGCTATTTGAAAATTCAGAACCCCATTTCCACTTTGACTTTCACGGACAAGGACCTCGATGGAGTCCAAGCACTGCACAACGATGCCTTGGTCATCTCCGTTTCCATCACAAAGTGGGAAGTAAAGAGTGCTCTCGTTGACACAGGAAGCTCGCTCAACGTTATGTTCTACAATGATTTCCGCAGCATGGACCTCAAGGAGGAAAACCTAGTGCCATCAAAGAACCGACTAATCGGATTCGACGGGAAGAAATGTTTTCCCACCAGAAAGATAAGATTAGCCACGGTAGCTGGAGAACAACGGCTGAAGAAGGCCTTATTTCTGGACTTCCTGGTGGTAGACGCACTATCGTCCTACAACCTCATCCTGGGAAGACCGTGGCTACACCAAATGGAAGCAGTCTCTTTACTTGTGTGTTAAGTATATTGCTAACAACTCAGAAGGGACAATACGTGGAAACCAACCTACGGCATGAGGTTGCACTACGCCGCACTGAAACAGATAGAGTGCTCCCAGATCTAGCTACATCATGCAGAGCAGCCTGACCCAGTGCAAGGCCTAAAAAAGGAAGTGGCACCAATTTCGAGCAGTATAGGAGAAGTCAACTCTCCCTCACAGTGAGTCATAACAGCAATGGCAAGCGGGAACACATCCTCCCAACATTTGGTCGGTGCGGTAATCCACCCCTCTGCTAGGTTTGCTCTTCAGCAACCTATGTAACGCCTCAATAGAACGCTAAATGATCCGTGAAAGCTTTCCGAATTCGCTTCAAGGCCAAAATCAGTTTATCTCCATCAACAATTAGTTTGCGTTAAGTTGTTTGTTTCCCTTTCCGTAGTCAATATTGAGTTCTTAAGAGACTTATGTCATTTAAGAAATAAAACAAGGATTTTAGAAACAAACTCTATTGATTATTGGAAAGATGTAACAACAAGCACCTTGAGGCGGATACAAACGGCTACATACTACGAACGCCCTAAGGCGGGTTCAAAAGACTGAGCACTACAAGCATCTGAATACATTGCGAGTTGAAATAAAAGACTTGCTTAGACAATTTTGCAAGGGACGGGGTCCGACGAAAACCTGCAAACCCTTCGATATGAGTACTTTGCAAGTGAGAGCAAAGATAAAAGTTGCTCGACCCCTTTCAAAGATGACAGCAGAGTTAAGAGAATGGGAGATACTCAACCCCTTCCCAAGATAAAGACAAAGTGTAAGAGGGGATTGAAAGGACTGAGTGGTCAGACTGCTCCATCAAATCACTCCAGGAAAGTGCTCTCCTTACAACATCAAGGACCTCACGACAAGCAGCTGATTTCCTAAAGAGACGTCTTACCATCTATCCAACCTCCTCAAAGGGTTTAAAAGAAGGCAAATGAGGATGGCCATCAGCAGTGACTCAGTTACGGTCCCATAATGCTTTCAAGAGAGACCACTTTTCCCATATGTGATGGCAGGTGTGACTGAGAGCTACAACACAAGGAGACATCGCACATCGACTAACACTTCGATCAGCCATTGGTTAAAAGCGGGATCCGAGCACATGAAGACACAAGTGGTACGGTGTGACACCAAGGCATCTCCTTTGGTAGAAAATCCGCATTGTTTCTCCGTGGTATGAGAAGAGATTACGAGACCTCAGCGGATTAACTACATGCCCACTCATATCAGGTGACCACGCATAACGACAACTATCACCATGCTTGAATGGCATAAACATCAGAACACTCGGAGACTCCAGACAAGGAGATACAACTTCAACCTTTGGAAAACCCAAAACATCTTCTTCAGCCTTTGGAAAATCCAAAGCGTCTTCTTCAAACAAAAACATTACAAGAGATAAACTTGGCAAAAAATACTGCCTACAACGATTGGGAAACACCATTATATTGACGTAATGCTTCACCAAATAGGCATTCAAACATTAAATGCCAAGCATTGAATAACGTTTGAAAAACATGAAGACGACGATTTCCAAGGAAACTACGCAGAACACATCAATCAATTAATGGCGTTGCACGCAACCTTATCAATTGAGGGGGAGTAACCGATACTCAACCGTCACGCAACCTGCACTATACACGTGTCACTGCGCGATCTACGTTGTTTGCCTTAGAGAGAGTATGTAGTGCAAGTTGTTTTTCTGAAACGATGGCTTCCGATGAAACGTGTCAAGAATTCCTTCGCCAATGTTTTGAAGGAGTCGATTGACTTCGGTGGAAGGCTGTGCAACCACATCAACGCAGGGCCTTTAAGACTGGTGGGAAAGGTTCTGCACATGACGAATTCAGATCCTTCCTTGAGCGCCATTAGGTGTTGGTAATGGCGTAGATGATCGAAAGGATCGGTGGTTCCGTCATAGGAATCGAGCTTCGGGGGAGTGAACTTTCTCGGAAGTGCTTCACTCATGATCTAGTCCATAAAGGGTGGGACGTAGAGGCAATGTACTACTTTCGAATCATGGACTCATCTGCAGAGAGGGTTCCCGGGACCAAGCCTCTTTGTTCTGGGGCTGGATCAGTGTTAGCCGCACAACTTCCCTTAGTTCAATAAGAATTGGCAAGGGCCCGACTCTCCTGCGCTTGCTCCTTATCGTCCACAGGAGGTGGAGATCTGTGTTATTCCTGATCTCCATCAGCAGTGGGTGGATTTCATCTTGTGAGTGTCTCCACCGCCTTGATAACCTAATGTATTTGGGATGCAGCACCTCGATTCTAGGGTTTGCCGTTGGTGCAGGGGCTTGAGTAGGCTGCTCGTTCATGGCAGGAACTGATATAGGAACAACCAGAGCATTGGATGTGTCCCCTAATTCGTTGTTGTGTGACCTAGTGGTCACCATCTCTCTAGGATTTGGTAGGAGACAACGCTTAGTGTAAAGTTAAGAACTATGTCGTCCCCACGGACGGTGCCAAATTGATGCAGTCATTTTTTGCTCCTTGTTATGACCTAGTCCCGCTGACCTGTTTGACTTGCACAAGTAGCACACGTGAGCCATAGACCACCGTGGGGTGGCTGATGGCACTCCGATGCTAAAATCAGACAAGGATATGAGGATGGTGTAATGTTGTAACATAGAATTTGTAGCGTACCTTAGCTTACCAACCTCATGTCTTATTTATAGTGCGAGGAGTCCTGGTTTAACCAAGCCATCATAGGCGTAGATTAGGGAGGAGATCTTCGTGGAGATCCCTCTCTAATTAGGAGTCGTGCTGTAGGAGAGAAGTTACATGTTAGCTCTGTTCTCCTAGATACGAGGGATATAGTTATCAATCCGAGAGCATTCCATGGAAGGGAGTTTCCATGTGTGGAAGATACTCAGGTGTTTCCTTTCTAGTTAGAAGCAAAAAACAGTTGTGGTTGCCCGTCCGAAACAGATCCTCGAGATACTTGCCTGAAAAGGCCTTACGGGTATCGAGGATTGCTGTGAGACGTGTGGGCCTAGCATACTGTGACAGTCCGGGTCCGCCTGGTGTGATGAAGTTGATCGGGCTGAGAACCGTTCGAGCTGGATCCGTATTGGGCTGTAGGTTGAATCCGTAGTTTCTCAAGATCATCATGACACGTGTACGGCTCAGGGGTGTGACCGTTTTTATGTATCATCAATTAGAATAACAAATTTTTATTTGCTTAATATAGACATATGATAATGATGTTGACATGAATGATGACCGAACACTAAAGTGGTAGTTGATGATGGCGATTTATTTATTTGTTTAACAAGTTTATTAGTGTTCCTAACTTCAATATGCATTATTTTTTTGTATGTATTATTATCGAAAACGTTCTTGATAGCTTGGTGTCAAGGCGTTGGTAGAGATAATAACATAGTTCTAATTATCACAAAGTCAACCCGCTCATAGCAGACATAAAAGAAGGATCCACTTGGGATGTGAGAGGGGAGAGAAGCTCAAGAAAAATCAAAGGCAAAATTAGAGGTTGGTCGATCGACCAATACAAAAAAGTGTGGGTGCCCATTTCAGTTGAGAGGGGTGCCATAAGGTAATGATCGTTGGAAGTTGTAAGTGACATGTGGAACCCATAATCATCCACAATTAAAAGCTTTCTTGGTCATTCCTTTGCTGGCAGACTCAACGAAGCAGATATTGCATTTTTGCATAACACGTCAATATCTTATGCAACCCCTTGCAACATATTGCTCGATTTGAAAGATATGTTTCCCAACAATGTGTCATATTTGAAGATTGTTTATAATGTCCTTAATTAGCTAAAAACATTCCAATTGAAAGGCAGAACAACTTTACAAGCCACAATGCACTTGTTGAGCGAGAATGGTTATACTAAGTGACATATAGTCGATGATCAGAATAGAGCCACCAATATTTTTGAAATGCACCCTGAGTCAAATTTACTAGAAAATTGTTTCCCAATGGTGAATGCTTATGGACTGCACCTACAAAACCAATTTCTACAAGATGTCACTATTTGAGGTTGTGGGTGTCACGTCGACCGACAAGACTTTCAATATTGGTTGTTGTTGTATGCCTTCTAAAAATGAACAATCGTACACTTGGGCATTGGAAAAATTACTGGGAGTGTTTGAGTCAAACAACTTGCCAAAAGTGTTTGTGACTGACAGAGAGTTGGGGTTCATCAATTCCATTGAGCGAGTCTTTTAAGAAGATTTGTGGTTGTTATGTAAGTGGCAAATGTGGAAAAGAATTACAAAAAAGACTTTGAGGATAATGAGAGGTGGAAGGAGTTTATTGAATCTTTATCGGATTTGTATAAATCAACTACATAGCAAGAATGAAATAAGGGCTCGAGAGAAGATGGGCATCACATCCCAAGTGTTTGGACTATCTGCGGACTGTTTGGTATCCGAATAATGAGTTTTTTGTGAAAGCATGAACTGACACTTTCATTCATTTTGGCCAACAGACAACCATTCATGTTGAAGGCACACACTCCAGGTTAAAGAAAACGTTGGAGAATTCTCAAAGCACATTTTATAATGTATGGAAAAAAAATGGATGACATGATCCAAGTCCAACTTGTAAAGTGGAAGCGTCCTTAAGAAAAATTCTGACAAATGTCAAGAAATAACTTATTCTTCCCTTATTTAGAAAACTTTATGGGTCTGTGTCGCATAAGGCTCTTGACCTGATGCTATCTGAAATTCGTAGGTTTGAAGCTGAATTTGTGGCACCGACCTAGTCAAGTGTCGATGTGTGATGATAACAACTCATGGGTTGCCTTGTGCTCATGAAATGGCACAATATTTCACCTACATGACAACTTTCATTGTCTATCTTACACAAGCATTGGATGCAACTTGACAGAACACTTCTTCATGCAACTGCGAATGTGATTATAAATCCAGTAGTCAACGCCGTTAAGCAAAAATTCTTTGAATTTGCTCTTGATCAACAGTTGGTGTTGAAGAGGAAGTTGTTAGATTTGAGTTGGCCTGATTCAAGTGTCATGATTGAACCAACTGAACCTATAAAGGGCAAGGGGAGACCTAAAAAGAAGAAATTGTATAAACATGAGAAATCAACAAAAGGGACCCCTCTGGTCATGAGTACACGAAGATATAATAAAAACTTAGAAGTCAAGAAAATGTTTCTAAGCCAAAAGAGAAGGCGTCAAAGTGGAAAACTATGTTTTTGAAGCAAATTCCTCTGTGGATTCGAGATTATGTTGAGGACATTCAGAATGTATTCGTCGATGGCCATTGTGGATTCAGATGCATAGGCAATTTCCTAGGTTACAACGAAAATAGTGGTTGGAGGGAAGTGAAACGTGAGCTACTAATGGAGATAGAAAGTAACCATGACTTGTGGGTTTGAATATGGAATGAGGGAGAGGTGAACATTGTGAAAGATGTTTTGACAATTCTTGAAGGCACTGTACGCATTACAAGACGAAACTGGTAGATTCAACTAGATATGTTAGAGCTGGCGACGAACCATTATGTTTATGTGTTATGGGAACCAAAGTCCTACATGTTTTCCATATGTTTCATCATCGTCAAACTTGAACAACATACGATGTTTTATGGCACACCTTAGACAAAGTTCCCAATTACTTCGTCTTCCAAGAAATATGTTTACAGTGTATCTAAGCCATATGAATTGAAAAAAAACCAAAAATAGGCTCAAATAGAAGCAGTTGTTATGATTATGGCTTAGAAAATAGATGCAATTTTGAATTTGACTCAACCCTCACCTCCCACGAATGTTTCATCCAAGGTTTATGCTGCATGTTCGAGTCTTAGTCATTCCACAACTGATTGTGATTTGCAATATGATTATCCTTAATATTTTACTGAGCAAGTCAATTCTTTTAATGTTATTTGGCGACCTGGAATCCACAGTCTAACTATTACAACCTTGGTTTTGCCAATCATCCAAATCTCTCCTGGGCTTCTATCTCACACCAAGAGGGACATGTTTTCTCCCAGGCTCCTCAAGCCCCTAGCCCTATTATGCCCCCATTTAACCAAGTTCCTCCATCCAACACATCCAATTTAGAGGAAACGATTAACTATTTTATGCAGCGCACAGAACGAATGCTTGAACAGGATTCTCAGGCTATATTAGAGTTAAAAGCCCCGACTCAACACAAATCACCATCAATAACTTGAGATAGTTGTGAGCCAGATTGCTCAGACATCCTCTAAGAAATAGACATGAAGATGTCATAGTCACCCTGCTCAAAACCTACAGGGTCAATTCATAATTGGTAGCATATCAGAACCCGAGTTAAATGATGTTTTTGAGGATAATGTGATTGAAACTACTTTGCTTCCTGACCTATCCCCCTCTTCATATTTTCATGCTGACTCATTGGATGGATGCTTTTCCTAGTGACTTGTGCATGAAGTCTGATTCTCAGTATTCTTTGGAGTCTTGCATCAACTATTTTCGCAATACGAATGACCCCATAATTCGAGAAATAGTCAGGGCGTTATCGGAATATGCATCTAATGGGAAATTTTGTACCAAAGGTAGTGTTAATTTCAGGTTTGGAGGTGTTGTTGAGTTGTCTAGCTCACATTCTTTGTGTAATTCATTTTGTTATGATGAAGCCTGTACCACTCGATGTATCTCTAGACATACCTTTTTGCATCCCTTTCACATTGATTGATGTTACTTATGTGGATCCATTGTTTTTAAGGGATGATTTCAGTCTTGACCATCCTATTGCGAAACATATTCAATCTTCTGATTTGACACCTGAGTTAGAATGTCCCTTTTTAGGAATAGGTAATAATCATTTGTTGGATATCACAGTTTGTGACTCCTTTATGCTCCAGGTCCCTAAGGATTTCTTAGGAATTGGAGCTCATTTGCATTTTCTTTATGATCTTGCGTGGTGCCTTAGTAGTTTTTGGGGTGGGTTGATAGATGTTGTGCCGCATGTAGTTGCTACTATTTATTGGACGGATCCTCAATTTTAGGTTGTTGCTATACGATTCTTTCACACTTTTTGACTAGGTGTTCATTATGTTTTTCCTCGTCATTTTATGGTACATCATTCATGAGGGAGAATATATATTAGGCTGACGACGTTAAACCAAGTACTCCTGGGAGGCAGCCTAGCTTCAGTTGTGTCATTATGGTTAGTTTGAATTGATTTTCAAGTTGTTTTTAGTTGTGATGATACATAAAAATGGTCACATCCTTCAGCCATACACGTGTCATGATGATCTCGAGGAAATACGGGCCCTAGCGTCAGCCCAACACTGATTTGGCCCAAGCGATTTCAAGCCCGCCTAATCTAGTCCACCCAACAGACTCGAACTCTTACAACATGCTAGGCTCACACGTCTCACAACTATCCTCAATACCCGTAAGTCCTACTAAGACAAGTATCTCGAAGATCAGCTTCGAACGGACAACTACAACAACTCTTTGCTTCCAACTAGGAAGCAAATACCAGAGTACATTCCACACCGGGAAACTCCCTTCTACGGATTGCTCTTAGATTGTGAACTATATCTCGTGTATCTAGGAGCACAAGGTTAATAGGGAACTTCCCTTCTACAACACGACTCCTAATTAGAAAATGATCTCCACGAAGATATCCTTCCTAAACTACGCCTACGATGGCCTGGCAGAACCAGACTCCTGCACTATAAATAAGACATGATGTTGGTAAGCTAAGGTACTTTATAAATTCCCTGTTTACAACATTACGCCTTCCTCAGATCCCTATCTGACTTTAGCATCGGAGTGCCATCGGCCACCACAACGGTGGCCCGTGGCTCACATGCGTTACTTGTACAGGTCCACAGGTTAGCGGGACTAGGTCAAAATTACCAACCCTGAACTTGTAGCCCCCATTGCGCGTGTGTAGATGGTTTAGAAGGTGGGAGCCTAGTGAGTCTCGAACTGATTTCGATGGCTCGCCATGGGACCACTGTTTTTCAACGTGGCCGCCGAATCACCAACCCTTGACTTGTAGCCCTCACTGCGCGGGTGTAGATAGTCTAGAAGGTGGGAGCCTAGTCAGCCACGAACTAATTCCGATGGCTCACCACGGGACCACTGCTTTTCAGCTTGGCCGCTGAAAACTCCCAAATTTGTAGCTTGATGCGCACAGGTGTAGATGATTTGGAAGGTGGGAGACTAGTCAGTCCCGAACTGATCTCGACGGCTTGCCACGAGACCACTTCATTTCAGCCTGGTCGCGAACCCCTTTGACTCGAACTTGTAGCCCCCATCACGCGGGTATAGATGGTTCAAAAGGTGGGAGACTAGTCAGTCCTCGACTGAAGTCGACGGCTCGCCACGGGACTACCGTTCTTCAGCATAGTCGCCAAATCCTTACTCCCTAAACCTGTAGTCCACATCGTTAGGACATAGATGGTTTGGAAGGTGGGAGCCCCATGCAACTCGCCACACGACCCCTGCTCTCTTTCGAAACACTGGCTGCAAAGACGAATCTAGCCGAGTCAACATTTTCACGCTCAAACAGACTGGCAGCCTATTACCGGCAAAGGTCACTCGAGCCAATACATAGATCCTACGGCCAGTGCTTGAATAAAAGCTACATAGTGTGTCCGCCCAAGCTTACAATGCCTGACTCGGCACAAACACTCTGACGCATACGCTCGGCCATCACAACTCGCCCATAGCAGCAGTTGTAGCCGACCAATCAGATAAGCAAGGCAAGCCTCAAACAGCTTACCTTGGGACAAGACACAACTCGGGCAACACAATCCCCAACTAAATTGTCCGCAACATGCCCACTATCGGACATGACTATAAAAACAATGATCCTGAGTCATTTGCAATATAAAACGGTTAAGCTCTCTACTACAGACAGATCACTCGGCGTCCTATTGATTCAACCATCCTATGTCAAAGCAAGACGACAAGGCAAAACGAAAAACATGCAATAGAGACAACAAGCACAAAACGAATAAAACAGTTTTCATTAACGGACAACAAAATGGGTACAAGAGTACAAAGTTCACCCCTTATCAGGAGAAGGTACAGAAAAGAAAGAACTAAGCTTAGTGAAAGAAGGAGCAGGAGTTGTGTCCGCACGCTCCACGTCTTGAGCATCAGGGCCCGAACTGTCCTCCTCGCCCGACGACGCAAAGGCAACGGACAAGTCTACATACGACATCTTATTGTAATGGCCAAGATCCCACTCCGGATGCTCTTCCTTTATTAGCGCCTGCAGCTCCAGCCATTCGTGTACAACCCAACAGAACTCGCATACGCCTTGTTCCTGCAAAAGCTCTTCCTCTCGCGCCTTTGAGTAAACAAATTCACATTCCAACAGCTCCAACTTGCCAGTTAGCGTGTCAACCTGAGACTGTTCAGTGGCCAGACTGCTCTTCATAGCACTGAGCTCATGCCACTCCAGTTCGAGTTGGTCTTCGGCATTCCTTGCCTCTCGAGCATTGATTTCCACTTCGAATTCCAACTGCTGCTTCTAAGCAGCTCAATTGGCTTCCTTCAAAGCATTCTCTTCAGCAAGAAACCGCAGTTTAGAACACGCCTTAGTCGCAACTTCCTGTGCAACCTCTACGTCTCGGTGGATTCGGCTCAACTCCTGCTTGAGTTCGTCTCTCATAGACACCGCCTCTGCTAGATCAAGCTCAAGGGCCTCCAGACGAGCCTTCTGAGCCTCAGCGGCCACGGTTGACTGATCCAACCTCTTTTCCCCAGCTTGCCTCTGCAGCTACTCAATTTCGTAGAGCGCATCAAAATATAGCGCCTGCATGTGCTAGAAGACACGCTCCATGGTGTATACCTTCTCACGAACCACCTCAACTTCTATCCCAGCAACGACCACCTGGCTCAAGTGAGACATACCCAGCATAAGGTATTTTAAACCCTTATCCATACACCCTTCCAGCATATCTTCCTTGGGTTTCGAAGTGCAATCCATCAGCCAGTTGTGATGCCTGCTTATATGCTTCCTCGAAGCATACTCCACATCAACCTCTTGGTGTCAGACTTGAGAGCTCGTCCTTACCAAGTCTGGTGTAAACAAGCTTATCCGCGCATCCGAATGAAGCTTTCTCGGATCAGGAATCATGCTGGCACCACCCTTCGCAGTTGCCACTATTCCCAAACTCTCCTCCACGGCCTTTTCCTTGTCATGAACAGCTGACCCTTTAGTGCAAAATGGCTCGACAGGGTCCGGAGGAAGAGAAGGGAAAAAATTATCCAAAGGACCCCCAACACTTCTAGTTGTGGCTTGGAATGAGACGATCAACAACACGGACTGCAAGAATCTACAACCTCAGACAAATCTTCACTAAAACCTTCCACAAGAACAGTCTCGCGTGAATCAACACCAACAGAAGTCGTCATTGCAACCCGCACCAGGCGCTCATTCAAAGCTTTGGCCTGTGCATCACTGAGGTTCGACCTGTCCCCTACAAACCGCAGGTAATCCTTCTCCCAGTCGGACACATCAGTCTCCGCCCTAACAAGTCGATCAGACTCTCGCACTTCACCCACTAGAGCGGATCGTGCTGAAGGCAACCCAGTCCTAACACGGGACCTCTTCTAACTCACGAAAGAGGCAAGTGTTTCGGACGGCTCCTCTGCGTTAGACGAAATGGAAGCTTTGGTCCCAGCAACCTTTCTTTTTCTAGATGGGACCCCATCTTTCGACTTAACTCGCGACGCTCGGTAAACAGTAGGGGCCACGTGCCAATTGTCCCACAACCTACTACGAATGAAGTTGGGGACACTTATGACATCCACCACGTTTTTCGTCGACAAGCCGCAAAATGTCTCCATAGTGTTTTGCTCCTCTAGGGTTAAGGGAGTAGTGGGAAACCTTCATGCGAAGAAACACAAGCAATGATCAGCTAGCCTGTAATCAAGCATATCAAAGTCAAGAGAAAAAGTTGAACTTACGAAGCGGCCTGAACTCTCATTCGATCGGACGACCCTTGCACCAGAAATAATTTGGATCTGCAGGGGCTAAGAAGCAGTACTTCTGCCAGAACTTAAAATCATCCGACAGGTTCATGAAAAAAGCCGACGACGTCATCTTACAAACAACATTACTCATCAGTTATGAAGAAGTCAACAACTGGATTACTCGCGGAATCACCCAGACGCTAGCCTTATTCACTCTAATCAGGATGAAAAGGATGATCCTGTATCCATTAGGCCCCAACTGGGCTGAAGGAATCCCCAGAAGATCAAAAAATTGCCAGATCACCTCCAGAACAGGAAAACACACTCCAGTTTGAAGCATCCCACGGATGAACGGCCGCCGGTGGTGACATTGGCGTCTAGTCACCCTTCTGGACATATAACAACAGGTCCTCGGTTACCCCAAACTTCGTACAGATTTCAGCAAGGTCAGGCTCAGAAAAAAAACCTGTCTTCGAAGAATTCCAGACTCTTGGCCAAAGTTGCGTCATTAGGGAGGTTTTGTTGAACCATGGAGAAGATGAAAAATCCTTTCTAATCAGAAGATGAACATAGAGGTAGCTTCAAAAGCAAGGAAAATAGAAGAGTCAGACTCAACACTACGGATGACCTAAATAGGGATTAGGTTCCCGCCTCTTTTTGGCTGAACTGACGCACGTTCAATTAATGTAGCGCGCGACCCAAGCAGCGATTCAGACTCAATCATCATCATAAACAGTGTATATTTTCAAAGAAATGACTTAGCAAACCGATGTGATGGCCCACTAACTCGGGGGGAGTAACTGTTGATACATAAAAATGGTCACATTTCTGAGCCATACACGTGTCACGATGATCTTGAGGAAATATGGGCCCTAGCGTCAGCCCAACAATGATCCGGGTCAAGCGATTTCAAGCGCGCCTAATCTAGTATGCCCGACAGACTCGAACTCTTACTCAAGGAAATACGGGCCCCAGCGTCAGCCCAACACTGATCCGACCCAAGCAGTTTCAAGCCTGCTTAATCTAGTCAGCCCGACGGACCCAAACTTTTATAGCATGCTAGGCCCACACGTCACAACTATCCTCAATACCCGTAAGTTCTACTAAGGCAAGTATCTCGAGGACCAGCTTCGAACGGGCAACTACAACAGCTCTTTGCTTCCAACTAGGAAGCAAATGCCAGAGTTCATTTCATACAGGGAAATTCCCTTCTACGAATTGCTCTTGGATTGGGAACTATCTCCTGCGTATTTAGGGGCATATGGCTAACATGGAACTTCCTTCCTACAGCATGACTCCTAATTAGATAAGGATCTCCAAGAAAGTATCCTTCCTAAACTACGCCTACGATGTCCTGGTAGAACCAGGACTCTTGCACTATAAATAAGACATGAGGTTGGTAAGCTAAGGTACGCTACAAATTCCTTATTTACAGCTTTACGCCTTCCTCGGATCCCTGTCTGACTATAGCATCAGAGTGCCATCAGCCACCACAACGGTGATATGTGGCTCACGTGCATTATTGTGTAGGTCCGCAGGTCAGCGGGACTAGGTCAAAGCAAGGAGAGAAAAACGACTGCATCAAGTTGCTTTCCACTCATACTCGTTAGCCCCGTAACAATTATACATACAACTGATGCATGTAATTTTTTCGTTTGTCCATTGTTTTTTTGTTATGTTTGTGTTTTATCAATTTCTCATGATAAGTCTACGGTTCTTATGTTTTTGAGCTTTAATTGGTGAATGATCTCTTCGAAATTTTTAAAAACTTTACTATGGTAATATCACTCTAAGTCTAATTTTTTCTTTTTCCTTCATTTGTCATGGTTATTCCTTTTATACATTACGGACAATGTTTTTTTTAGGTTTAGGGGTAGGGTGTATGAGTTTTTGTGCAATTTTCAAAATTTTGAACTAAAATGTATTTCACAATTATACTGATTAATTATTGTATTCTATTCAATCTCCATTGAATAAGTAAATGATTTTGGTAATTGTGAAAAATCTTTGATTTGAAAATGCATACAAAATCCGCAGTTCCTTTCTAATGAAGAAAATATGCTTTCAAGTATGTTTTTAATTTTGAGAAAATACATGCTATCACTTATCACATTGATATATTAATAGGAAGACATAAGGTTTGATATTATCTTTAAGTTATATATTTTACGAGATTTTTCAACTCGACTATTATTGCACTATAAGAAAAGCTAGCACACTTTGAAGTTGATGAGTGAGATACTTACTAGAAAGTCTTGCTTAGAAAAATAGTGGAGATTTAACCCTTGTGAGTTTTGAGCCATTATATTTTTCTTGAGAGTTATATAATAAATTTTGATTTTTCTTGAATCCGCATTATCTCGTTGATGATCTCATTATTGTTTTTCTTGAGAGTTATTATTGTTTTTCTCTTATTGATTGTTTTTTTGGTTAAATTATTGATTGCTTTGATAATGACATTAAAATTTGATCATTACACTCGAACTTCTTGGTTTATTTAGTTGAGATGTCATAATACCAACTAGAACTTAGGAAGTGATAGACATTTTTTTTACCTTGACCCGTTCTCTAGCTTTGTAGCTTACTCAATAATAAATATCCATTTGTAGCCCTTTGAGCCTTTGAATAACTTTATCTTTGTTAACCCCATTCACCATTACCTACTCCAATTATTGAGTACCCCATATTATTTTTATCCTTACCCAATTTCTATGAGAATGTGTATGAATGGGCAAATAGAAAGAGTTGAAACTAGATATTCCATGAATCCTTAATGCTGAAATGTTTCATTGCGTAGAAAAGGAAAAACATGTCATAAAAAAATGATGCTTAAAAAAAATATGAAGAAAAATTTGGAAGGAAGAAAAATTAATTGTGTACAACATTGGTTTATTCTTCAGTGTCTTATGTGTTTATTAAAGGATGTAACCATTTTCAAATAATTTTTGTACATCATTTTTTCATTCTTGTTGGCCATAATCTTTAACCCCATTACAACCTAATAAAGACTTAATTGATCTTAAGTAAAGGTTCGGTCCATAAATGTGGAGATTGAATAGACAAGAACTATATGGTGTTTGATTCAACATTCTCAAAAGTAATTGATATTCCTTTCCATGATAGCATATTCATTTCATTTTTTTGAAAAGTATGTTCTTCATGATAATTATATGTGAGATGTTTGTGTTTTCATAATCTATTCTTTTCCTCACATATAAACTGAGCGATAAATATTCAATCTCTGAATGACATGAGAGATTTGTAGTCGAAGTGTACTTTCTAAAGGTTATCTAGTTGTATCTTTATTGTGAAATAGAGAGTTATGTTGATGAGGCTATGCACACACAAACTTCGAGTTGAGGATGATAATGGAATTTATCTAACCTTTGGATACTATTAAATCATTATCAAAGTCAGTTGATAAATTACTGTGACATTGTTAGTTGTTTTTTGAATTTTTTTGCAATTAGATGATTAATTTGAGGAAAATAAATAAGAGTGATAATGTTTTTGCAATTGTTTTAGAAAGTAAGTTTTATTTTATTTAGTAAATAATGTTTGTAGGTAACATTTCTGAACATACCCACCATTCCAGCCCTCTATTTACATAGCGAAGAAAGGCAAAGGCTCTTGCTCGAAAGCCCGAAGTGGTGTAAGAATGTGGAGTTACGCATATAATAGGATGCGGTAACAACACAAGGTTATGGCAGTATCCATGGCACCTCATCTAGCTTGCTTCTAGCAAAGCTTTTAGCTTTTAGCAATAGATAAGAAGCATTATGGTATGGTAGAAATACTACCTTTTAGGTCGACCGCTACATAGGAAGGCGGGAATCATGGTAGTTGATTTGTTGAGCATAAAAGCATATACATTTCTCCATTTAATTCAACTTCGATAGGTGATTATATAACACACACACACACACACACACACTTCATTGCAATCAAAATCTCCTCTCTAAAAGCCTCTAGCATATTTTAGATATAATTATTTTCTTAGGTGCATCACATAAACGGAAAAAAAAATGTATACTCAAAATGTGGGAGTAAAATCAATGAAAGTGGAATTTTTTTATTTGAATAAAATTAAAGATAAGTTAGGTATATCGATATATATCTAATACTAATGAATTGACTTGTGCATATAGACAAAAAATGAATCAAAGCAAAAAAAAGGAAGATAAAAATCTCGGTATTTTGAAGTTATACCAAGATATTTTAAACCATGGTTTCTATTAAAAAAAACACGTCTAATTATTTATATCAAAGTGTTTCATTTCCAACTTCCCTCTTAATTCCTTATGCAAACATGGCTCCATCCTACTAGTTGGAACTCCTTCAAATATCTTCTTTTATATAAACATTATCCATTTTTGTTTCTTTATTCTCTACAACTATATTAATTTTCGCATTGATCTCAACGAGCTTTTTTTTTTCTCTGATCTCACGACACGTGGTTGTTGCAACAAACGTTGGAATTGGCAATACATCGGCCTGTGTATAATTGTACCAGGCATTGGTGGCTTTGTCACCTTATTCCTCTTATTTCGTTTAGGAATCTTTGGTGTGGAAGTTTTCATATTGGACATTGTTAATGCTTCACTGAATTCAACCTCGCCACCAACAACATAGTTGTGTGGTACTTCATTATAACTTCACACTCAACATTTATCTTTGAATCCAAATGATCACCTACAATCGAAATTGGAGCTTATTACAAGAACAAACACTTTGATGCCGAGTTGATGAATACTTTCATCCAAGATCGTTGGCAAGACTAACATGCTAAGTCCGGTTTTCCAAAGGGAATCACCAATACTCCTAGGGAGTTCAAAGCTTAGTGATTTTGCAAGAAGAGAGGGTGTCTAATGAAACTTTCGACATTAATATTAAGTGGTGTTTTTTCGATATAAGACCCCTGATAGCCAAAATCGCCTTGTGACTTCCAACAAAATAAGAAGTGTAGTTTGAAAGTTCTCTTGCATTATACTAATGGTAGATTCACTAAATTGAATAGCTATGGAGATTCTTAAACCTGTAGCGCCAAGGTTCTTGTTCACGTGGTTGCATATTTCCATTTATTTGTTTTGAATTTGATTGTGTGGGTACCAGATCTTGTACAACTGAGTACCACCACACGAAAGGAAAATGGGCTTTGGGCTCAGCTAAGATAGAAGGCTGAATATGCAAAGTTTAGTAGAAAATTCTGCCTATGGGCCTGAAAATAGAACTTGGCCCGTAGGCTCAAATAAATAGGTGCAAGGAAATATCTTGGATTACTAATAGCATGTAAGAAAAATCATAATTAAGATATTTATGTGTAAAGCATTATTCCCTTTTAGATATTTTTGTAAATTAACTTAAGAGTGAAGTTTCCTCAGCCATATAAGGGAAGAGAGCATTGAATATCAAAGTTGTGAATTACTTTGGAGAGGGTGAATCTTTTGTAGAAGGTGGAGAAGTAATTGAGAGCCTTGAATATGTTTCACAGTTTGTGTCGTCTGTGGAGAAGCACTAATACCATTAAAGGCTCACCACCACTTATCTAATCTCTTACAGAAGAATGTCACCTAGACTGACCGCTTCAAGAATGTCTATGCATCTTGCGCAGTGTTCTCAGGCAGCCGAAATTAGTGGAGTGAGATTAGGTGATGATGCACAAAGAATTCTCTTTGTACCCAGTCCTTCCTAATGAACAACAATTACAAAATCTAAAAGCAAGCACGCTACGTCTAGAAGGACTCAAGTTGTAGATGTTCGTCCTGCCGAGCTGACTCGAATTGAGAGACAACCGAAGTGGGCCCAGAAAGAGAATGACGAATTAAGAAAGCAACGATTGGCAAAAATGAGCCAAAGGGAAATCATGGCTCTAACAGGGGACAAGACGAGGAGGACATGTCAAAATCACAAGACAATGGAAGATCACACCTTCTCCCCGTCCTCAAAGGACGGATGCTTTTGCGCTAGAAATGGTCAAAAAATTCATGAGATCAGAGAAATAGAGTTCCAAAGACTCTCATCTTAGTGATAAATGGGTTGGTGGATCTTCAGTAAGAAAAACCCTAAAAAATCTCAAGACTTTCCCATTGTCAATCGAGATCAGGATAATTAGGGGTGGGAAAACGAGTTGAGGAACCACATATCCAAACCGAACCGACTCATTTCGCTCCCAACTGTCTGGTTCTTATTGTGTATATTAATAAATGATTCGGATTCGTAGTAGAACAGTTCGAGTTCGGTTCCAAATGTTTGAATTCAAATGGTTCGGTTCCAACCTGTTTTGTATAACATTATACACAAATCTTATCCTGATTGGGGATTACAAAATTTTATTATGTGCTCAGCCACACAAATCTTGAACCTTAAAAATCCCAAATGCTTCATTGAATCGATCGATCTATTCTTGCTGCCATCGTCTCTCTCAGTTGTTGTCGTCGTCGTCTCTCAGCCCTACTGTAAATTGTCGCCGCTATTACTGCCATGTCGTGAATTGTTTGCTGAAATGAATGATTACTAAAAAAGATAATTTCAAAAAATTCAGTGGAACCGTTGGAACTAGACTGTTCTAAACGATTCGAGTTAGGTTCGATTTCAATGTTCAAAGTAAGGGAATCTGGACTGGATCAGATCTGTTAAATTGAAATAGTTCGAGTTTTCAAATTTTGTAACTGATTCGGATCGTCTCAATCTTTAAGGAGAACTCAGATGTTGCCTGATTTCAGGTGCTCCAATTCGAAATGTATGATGGAACTTCTGACCCAGTGGACCACCTCATCCATTTTCGACAGTCACTATGCCTTGGAACACACCAGAATTTCAAAAACTCATATGCCTTCTTTTTTCTTCGAGTTTGAAGAAGAAAATAGGCACTTAGTTTCTATTTTTGTCGCTGAGTTGCATCCAAAGCTTTGAGGATATGGAAGAAGCATTTATCACTAATTATATTCATCAAAAGAATAGGGAGTTAATGGTACCTTTTGGCTTTAAAGCAAGGGATGAATGAGACATTCAAGGATTTTCTCACGAGATTTAATGCAGAGGTAGTTCGAGTACATGATCTAGATTAGGGGTAGGCATCCCATCCCGCAATCCCGAACCCGTCCCATCCCAATTTTTTCGGGTCCTTTTGGGATTGATCAATCTCAACCCAATCTTATCCCGTCCCGATATAGAGCGGGATGGGATCGGATGAAAATTTTCAATCCCGCCCATTCCGTCCAATCCCGAACTTTCAAATTTAAGGCATTTATTGGTTTTTGTCAAGTAATTTCACCAATTGGTGGCCATGTCTAGAAGCTAATACAACTCCTTATGGGATGGAAACACTTCGCAAACTATTCTTTGATGGATCAAATAGACACACAAGACATTAGAAGATTAGACTATTATTTTTTTAAGATTTGAGTTGCTTGTTATGAAAATAGGCACAAAATAAAAATAAAAATAAGGTTCCATTAACTTGAGAAGATTGCAAGAAGCATTTTATGTAAAATGCCAAATAAAAGTGCAAATTTCGGAGCATGACATCATCCATGAAAGTTAACCATTGTTTGCGCCTAAATGTTTCACAAGATAACCCCAAGAAGTTAACCATTGGAGGTTAGATGAGCTTTGTGCCTTTTAGTATATATTGTTTGCATCAGAAGATTGTGCATGTACAAGTTCTTATCCTATTGGATCAAGAAGTCAATGTTGGCACACTTGGCTCCCATTGTGAGAGTTGAACTTGGATTCCCCAAACAGCAGACAGTGGGAGGTCATTTAATTTCCAACTACAGTGGCTAGCTTCTTAGATCCAAAAGAATAAGAACATGTACGTCCACATCTCATGTAAACATTTTCTACCAAAGAATTTCTAGAGTGCAAAAATTCAATCATTTATTTCCCACCAGTTCATATTGTTTGGGTCCAATTGCTCAACACAAACAAAAAATTATGTGGCATGTGTCTTAAACAATTAAATAACAAAAAGAACATATTCCAAAAATGGAAATTAACTGATTCAAAATGTCAGTGTAATGTATTTGAGTTACCCCATTTAAACCTTTCGATATGATACTTTCTATCACTTTTTCAAGGGCGATTATGTTGTCGATATCATATTTTGAACCATGGTGTAACTGCAGTGTCTCAACTTCATCAATACAGATAGAAATAATCAATAATTGACTAGAACTAGAACTTAAAGTAAGTGTTATGTGATTCAATGCATGGCAGACGTCATTGCCCATGTACATATCTTTTGTCCCTATAGAAAATAATCCTAGCTTGAGCTTCATACAAACATCTATAAAGGGTAATGGTGTAGATATGTAACGCCAAATCTGGAGAATGAATTTGTCTCTCTAAGGAATCTGGATGTAATCTACTTGGTGGAAACAGAATGTCTGAAAATCGATGAAAAGTTGCCTACCTTTTACCACACAAACATTTATTTCTCAAATTTCTTAGGATGAATGTCAAAGATAAAAAAGAAAAACATTGGGTTTTGTCATCGTCATCCCTGGTGTATCCAAATTAAAAGGTGCCTAATATATGAATCTAAATCCATCGGTCAACTCTAACCCAACTAAACCTTCATTTTGAATTGCATTTTACTACCAAAATTCTATATCAGAAGGAACCTGCTCATCCCGTCCCATCCCATCCCAAACCCGTTTGGGATGGGACGAGGTTTATCCCATCCTGATTTCGAAAGAACGGGATGAGATAGGGATAAGGTCCATCCCGTCCTATGCCCACCCCTAATCTAGATGGGAAAATAACACTTTATATGTTAAGAACTGGAGTCTTGCCAGATTATAGAGATGATGAGCGACTGATAGAGATAGGCACCCAATGTTTGGAAGTGGCTTGTGCCATTTTAGAAGTCACCATTAAAATTGATGAAGGTCAGCTAGCTCTGAGAAGCGACTAGTAGAGGCAAAGTGAAGACACATCTGTTATTATGGAGAATGCAAAGAAATACACTATTAACCATAACTAGAGGAAATATGCAGAGAAGAGGTAGACTCCTTATGATACTCGTAGAGATGGGAGATCGGATGCATGGAAATAAGAGGAGGTCTGATCAACTCTCCATTCCTCTGTTTGACTTGCTCAGGAAAATCAATAATGAATCCTTTTTCAGATAGCCTAAGAAAGAGTTTACGCTGGATAGGGTGGATCGACCTTACTGCAATTATCATTTACATCCAACAAATAATTGTTTTGAACTCCAACACTTGGTTCAGGACTTAACTGAATGAGGTTTACTAAAAGAATATGTTCGAAACAAACCTCGGTGAGAGAAACAATTAGCAAATACATTACCCCCCTCTACCGCCAGGACATATCAATACAATCTATGCTAAATCAAAGTTATCCCGAGCGAAATGAGGGAGGAAGATCTAGAAATCTATGCGTGTGCAGGAAGTACTCGAAACCTCTTTGGCTCCCAAGCAGTAAAGTGCTCTAATTGCAGTATTGGGTTGTCAAGTCAATATGTGGTTTTTCTGACACAGATGCAAAATGGGTCATTCATCCACACGATGACCCATTAGTGGTCACTTTTCAAGTTGGTGACCATATGGTGAAAAGAGATTTGATTGACGAAGGAAATGATGCAGTAGAGATTTTTTTAAAGTAGTTTTTTCAGTCATGAGTGGATTTGCATTGAAGTCGAGTAACTTCACCATTTATGGATTCAATGAGGCACCATCTACCCTATTGGAGAAGTAGAAATGCCTATGGTAGTCGGTTCTAGGTGCGTGGTGTTAAGCTTTCTAGTAGTTGAGGCACTACCATTCAATGCAATACTGGGAAAAAGATCGACCAGGGCTATAATATTGACCTACTATCAAGTTATAAAATTTCTTGCTCCAGTTGATTGGTATGAATTGCATGGGGATCAGGCTACAACCTGGAGGTGTATTATGAGTTTGGCCACGATAAAGCATTCCCAAACTGAATTAAAAGGCCAGACGGTTCGGTTAATACAACTTCAATTGAAAGGGATACTGTGCAGGTAGAACAACAAATGCCTAATTCAGATTCCTTGGAGCAAGAGAATGAGATAGATTCTGGTTGCCCTGAGGAAAAAATCTGCAGAAACCATTGAGAACTCACCTAATCGGCTTCCTTGCTGATCACCTGGATGTTTTTGCTTGGAGTATGACTGACATATTAAGGATCATGATCGAATATGCGCAACATCAATTGGATATTTCACCGTGGGTGACTCCATTAAAACAAAGCCTGAAGAGAGTAATTCCCAAACTAGAAGATGCAGTAGCGGACTCGCTCAATAAATTGTTAAAGGCAGGTATAATCCAAGAAATTAGTGCTCGATGTGGTTATCTAACATAGTTGCAGTTATGAAATATAGGAAAGTTAGAGTATGCAATGACTTCATTAATCTGAACAAAACATAACCAAATGATAGCTACCCGACGCCGAGAGTTGAGGAATTGATAGACCAAACAATGGGGTTTGAAATTCTATTTTCATGGATGGATATGCAGGATATAATCAGATTTTGCTGGCAAAAGAGAACCAAGAGATAATTGCATGTATTACTGTGTCGAGTACCTATTATTATACCAAGATGCCTTTCAGTCTAAAAAATGTAGAAGCCACGTATCAAATATTAGTATAAGGGATGTTTAAAGGTTTACTTAAACAAATCAATGGAAGTTTATATTGCTGGCATGTTGGTTAAAAGCATGAGCCGAGATGATAACTTGAACCACCTATTGACGACTTGTTCAATTCTAAGACAATTCCGAATAAAACTAAACCCTGACAAATGAATCTTTGCTGGGTTTTCTGGAAAAGTTTTAGCTTAGTTGGTTACCAAAAGAGGAATTGAGGCGAATCCAATTTAAATTAAGGCACTTTTAAAGATGTCTTCCCCTTGTACTAAGAAGCAGTTGTAGAATTAACTGACATGATTGCGTTATTGAATATATTCATATCCATTTCTTTCGATAAGTGTAACCATCTATTCCAATTATTGAAAGAGCATCATCACGAGTGGACTTTTGAATGTGAAAAGACTGTTATTGACCTCAAGGGTTACTTGGGAAGTCCTCCAATCCTATCGAAACCAAGATTTGATTAACTGTTATTCTTGTACCTCTCAGCATCCGATTTCACAGTCAGTTTAGATTTAATCTGAGTAGGGAACAAGATGGAACACCCAATTTTATTTCTGAACCAGAGCCTGGTGGATGCTAAGACTTGATATATGAGACTGGAAAAGTTGGCTTTGTCATTAATCTTTTCGGCTCATAGGCTTCGACCTTATTTCTAGAGTCATCCTATCTTAGTGCTAACTCATCTGCCACTCCAAGATGTGTTGTAAAGGGCAACTTCTAGGATGGAAAGTTGGGCAGTGGCTCTCGGTCCATTTGACATCTATTATGTTCCTAGAACGATGAGAAATGTCAAGTTGTAGCTGAATTTTATCAGTCTTCTCTGTTGATGACCCCTCATGGGTGACCGAAATGGATTATTCATAAATTCCTTCAATGTTGAATTCTTTAAATCCATAGGATCCCCGCCATGGGTGGCGTCTTTTTTTCAGATGGTTCGGCTAGCTTAACTGGATTTGGAATCGGGGCTGTATTAATGACCCAAATAATACTTGTTTTGCGTTAGCCATGTTCTCGGCATTTCTTGCCTCGAATAATGAGGCCGAGTATGAGGCCTTTTTGGCTGGTTTATGCATGCTTCCTTATTGGGGAGTTTCACAAGTAACTATTTTTTGTGGTTTTCTCCTCATTGTCAGACATTTATCGAGAGAGTATGAGGCACGTTCAGAGAACATGGCATGTTACTTTACCAAGGTCAAGTAGGATTTGGAAAGTTTGAAGGTCGAATTAGGGGTTGACATCCCATCCCGCAATCCCGATCACATTCCGACCCGGGTTTTTTCAGGTCCTTTATGATTGATCAAGCCCATCCCCATCCTGTCCCATACCGATCTAGAGTAGAAGGGATCAGGTGGAGTTTTATAACCTGCCCATCCCTTCCCGACCCGAACCTCTTTATTTAATATTTATTATTATAGTTCCTACAACTCATTTACCGAGAATTTCATGCACAAGTCATCCCAAAAAATTGAGTTTTTTTTTTTTTTTGAAAGATAAGCTAGGATTAGGGTAAAATACACTTACAGTTTGTGGGATCTATGAAAACAATGATGATGATTAGGGGCGACATGAATGAATGTAAATGTTTAACTAAGAAGAATGTTTAGGAATGATTGATTTATATTAAAGATTCATCCAAACATGTGGATTGGGTTGAGCCTTGGTGATGCTATGACATAATACCATTCAAACACTCAAATTTAACTTACAAAAGTTAATCTAAATTTACAAATGGTCTCGTAGCTAGATGAGTTATTTCAACTATTTGATGACACATTAAGATGGTAATATGAAATTTTTATTTAACAATTTTTTTTGGTGTAATTATGGATCTAATACACCCTCATGAATAACAACTATGACATTCTTCAGTTTAAAGCATCGTAAATTTTTTAGTGGACGAAATATGTAGTATTATGTATAAATGAGTCTAAAAATTTTAGTCTCAAGTTCTGAAACCCATAAGAGTATGTAAAGATAAAATATTTGGATCCTCCATGGTCCCTAATGACTCGACCTCGCCTGTTCTATTGAATCTATTCTTATTTTTTAGTTTACAATATAACATCACATGCTACTATTTTAATTTCAGATACTTTAGGACTTCATAGCAGTCTGTAATACCACTTATTTTGCCCTCTTTTGTAAAAAATATTCATCATCCACTGAATGTGCGAACAATGTCTAAAATATTTTCAAATTTGGAGTCATAAAAAATCGTGACAGTCCATATCCATCCAGATTTTAATTAGGACTTCAATTTTTTTCACCTCGCTTTGCTTTGTGGTACCATAATTTTCGTTTAATTCTAAATGAGGATTATAATCATGCTCATCCCATCTTGTCGCTTCCCGGACCCGTTTGGGATGTGATGAGGTCTATCCCGTCCCGAAAATAAAGTAATGGGATGGGATTGGGATGAGGTCCATTACGTCACATGCCCACCCCTAGTCGAATACACCTGAGTAGCACCATACGAAAGGAAGACGTTTCATTCAAAATATGTTGAAAAAATAAAGGAAAAACTATATATCAATCTAGATAAGCTTCATGAACTTTATAGTATATTAATTATGGGCATGATGCATATGCAAAACATGAGACGTTCAAATGATTTTAGAAATGAGACTTTTTTAATTTAATGATATTGTGTGTCGGTTTTCTGTTTAGATTTCTCTTAAGGTTTCACCAACATTTTAGTTTTCAATCACTATGTATGTGAGATGTGTTATGAAACTTCATTCTTTCTAGCAATTTTGAATAAATTATTTGTTCAATCAAGTTTGTATCATATAATGTGCCTTTGAAAAATTTTGGTGTTCAATCAGGGTGTCTCTAGATTTTAGTTAATTGTTTTGTAAAACTTAGATAGTTGGAATTTGAAAATTGTATAGTTGATTGACATTGTTTATTAGGGTATTATAGTGTTGCCGTTCCGGTGTCCAGGAGTACAAGAAATGATGGTTAAAAAAAAACTTAACTTTGTTTAATTGTAACACAAAATCCACTTGCTTTTCACTCAAATAAATTGATAGAGACCATGTTTGATTTAAATCTTCTGCAATTTTCATCAAATTCCTCCATTTACATAATATTAAAATAAAAATCTCAATTCTTCGTTGTTGCCTGAAGAGCTTGCAAATTAAAATTAGAGTCAGATTGGATTGGAAGATTAATAAAATTTTATTCATATGAAAAATATGGAATCAGGAGTTATCACCAGTGTCTTTGAGATATTGCAATTTGTCTCGTTAACATGCATATTAAATTCTCTTAAATATCTATGTCATTTTAGATACTTTGGGTCATTCTAATAGTTTGTTTTAGATTTGAGTACCTACATGCAATCAATTATTGAAGTTCCAAGATGTCATCACGATTTAATTGAATAGGAATGATCATTTATAGGCAAGACTTAATATATTTCCACTACTTCATTTGCACCACCGCTTTAGTGGTTTCCTTAAACCTCTTATAAAAAACTAATTATTGAATCCTTAAAGACGCAAAATAGATAAGTACTTTATGGAGAAAACATAATAGTGATACACTTTTTGTTATGCAAAATCCTCTGAATGTTGTGTCCTCGACCTCAACAAAAAGTTCATGCATATGTGACATCATAAGACACAACTAAGTTTACATATTTATCTGAATAATAAAGTACATATTCACATAATTGACCTATAATAAACAATTTTCTAGATTAACAAAATTTATAGTCTTCAATTTGTATTGGCACCATTGCTCACGTTTGGATGTTTCACGTGGTGGTGGTGGCAACATTGCTCACGTGATATAAAGAAGGTAGAGAAGTGTGGATGGTTGGCGGAGAAGAGGGATAACATAGTAGTCGTTACAACTTTATTATGAGATTATTATTGGGATGATTTTTTGTTAAGCACTCTATGCTAAGTGATCAACAACCTTATGTTGCTTATTTCTAACATCTAATCAAAACTAAAAGGTGGTTTCTAAATAACACCATCATTTATGCTGAAGGACACCGCTACTCTGATATTTTTTTGAATTTAATGAAGGACACCACCACCTTCTCTTCTTTCTTCACCGGAGCAACACCACTTCGGAGGAGGAGGCAGAGAGGTGACGGGATGGTGATTGAAGGAGAAAAATAAGAAAAAAAAAGAGGAGGATGAGGAGAGGTGGCGGTGGTGGGGATTGATGAATGAGAAAAAAAAAGTTGATGGGGAGGAGGAGGAGAATAAGAATAATAAGATGGGAGAGGTGGTAGTGGTGGGGATTTATGGAGAAGGAAAAAAAAGAAGTGATGGAGAGGAGGGGAAAATAAGAAGAAAAAGAAGAATAAGAAGAAGAGGGAAGAGGAGGATGAGAGGTGTCAGGGTGGTGGTTGATGGAGAAGAAGAAGAAGAGGGGAGGAAGAAGAGAGGTGGCAGTGGTGGGGATTGATGGAGAAGAAGAAGAAAAGGTGGCGGTGGTGGTAAAGGGGAGGAAGAGGAAAAGAATGAAAGGAGATAAGAGAAGAGAGGTTGTAGAGTTTTTTTTTATTGATATTGGCGGTGTTTTTCAACGGGTAGTGTCTTAGAAAGGTGGTTGTATCTTTTAGAAAGTAGGACACCAATGATGTTCTTCAACGGAAATAATGGTGTTATTTAGCAACAGCCAAAATAAAAACAAACCCCCTCTTACTTTTGGCTCGCTCACTGGCGAACACAAAGCACAACAACACTGTATCTCTCTCTGGTTCTCTCTGAACACAAAACCCTAGAGCGTACGAGAGAAGCATCTCATCTCTGCAACATAACAATGGGTAAGCTCTCGATTTCCAGATCTTCTCGATTTGATTAATTTCCAATTCAAAACAACCAGTTCTTGAAGAGATTTTGTTGATTTTTTGCCTAATTTGCTGTTGTTGCAGACGTCGAGGAGGAGATCCAATCCAGCATCCGCTCGTTGCAGCTCGACTCAGCAGGTGAATCTCCTTTACCGTTCGTTCGTTTGTTCTCTCTTTGTTGCTACCGTGTTTGATGATGTTCTGAACGTGAGGTATTGGTTGCCTTTTGTAGAAGAGAACAACGGTGTGGCTCCGATGGATGAAGTGAAATCTGAACAAGTTAAGTCGAAAGAAATTGAAAAATCGGAAAATACGGAAGAAGGTATGGTCTAGTTAACCTAATTCTCATTTTCGCTAAGATTGAGCTTATTTCGATTGCCAAAACTTTGTATGTTCGAGGCGAAGAAGTCGATTTGTAGGTTCTAGTAGTCTTTGGTGCTTGAATTGGATTAAAAGATGTTCTGTTGAAGTGTAAAAAATGATTGGAGGAATTGTGTGGAAATTTTTGTGTAATAAAATTTTATGCCCTCTTTATGTTAATGTTTAACATGTTCAAGATGTCCCTGTTATTTGGCGAAAATCCACAATTTAGATTCACTTACTTTGGTATAATACATTTTTGTCTAATCCGAGTTGAGTAAAACTCGTCATTGTATTTATTTAGAACAAGTAGCTCTTGTATTCACTTGGGAAAGCAATGTTTTTTAGAGGAGTACAATTTTTTTGTAGCGATTGGTGCTACAATTGCTAGATTTGCACCCTTAATAGGTAAATATTAAGATTCTGGATTGTTGAAAACTGAAATTTATCTAATTCTGTGTTAATATCCAGTATGTATGATTTGATGTTCAATATTTCCATTGCATATACTTCTTCTAAATTATCAATAGTGTTTTCACATTCTGCACGTGCTTCTATCTCTATGAATTTTTTATTTTTATTATTTATTGCAGATATCAAGGAAGATGTACAACCTGTTGGCCAACCCTTAGGCCCCTCACATGCAGAGATTAAAGGTATCTTGCGGTTATATCCATTATATTTTGCTAAGGAAACACAGACTCTTTGAAAACTTGCCGTATTCGTTTCTGACATGTATTTGACATTGACACTCACTCGACACGCCTCCGACACGCATTGAACACTTGGTCAACATGTCGGTAGGTGTTAGACACATGGTCAATGTGGTTGACGTGTCGGACACGCCTCTGATACACTCTAAACTTGGTCAGGACATAGTCAAGACACGAAAACCAACTTTATTTTATTTTTTACTTTTAGATGTTTGCAAATAACAACCTAATTTAATGGTTGTTGATCAATCTGAAGTGAATGACTCTTTCGCTTGTGATCTCAAATAAATAGAGTAAAAAGCCACTAAAGTATAGAGGTAGTCTATGCTTCTTCCTAATATATTTTTTTTATTTTTTTTTCTCTTCTACTATACTTTTTTTTCTCTACTTTTTTTTTTTTATAACAGACAAGACACTCTAGGAAGACATTTTATTAGATTAATATCTATGCTTATATGACTTATTAAAAAAATAGTATGATGTGTCGACATGTCCCCCAATCCTAGTTTTTGGAAAATTGTCGAGTCGGCGTGTTCGTGTCCGACACGACGTGCATATCTGTGTCCATGCATCCTTGTGTTTTGCTTTTATACTTACTTTTTGTATTGCTATATGTAAGTAACTATGTTGTTTATTGGGTTTTCAGCCAAAGAAAAGGCAGCCGCAGCTGCTGCGAAAGTTGCTGAAGAAAATGAGAAGGAAGAGTCTAAGAAACGACACTTGAATGTTGTTTTTATTGGTCATGTTGGTAAGTGGTCTGACAATCTCTTTTTCAATGAAGCATATATCCAGCTTCTCAATGTTTTGTCATGTTCACACTTGTGTTCTTGCTATGTTGTTTGGTTTATAACACTGAATCTGCCAGCTGGCTTAAATTTCGATGATTTCTCATTTGACCAATGGTGTATTGTTGTTTGATGTCGTGTTTATGTTAGTTCATGCTTTATGGCTAGTATCCAGTTAACTTTTGGGTACTCTTGAGTTTATGTGATGAATTGTGATTGCAGGAAGATATGAGAATAGAAATGGGTGGGTGAGAGGTGGAATAATAGTGCTCCTTACTAGGATGGGTAGGGAGTATGATATAGTGGGTGAGTGAGTGATTGTCAGAGGTCCTTATGGTATAGGGAGAGAGGAATATCGTGATCGGGTTGGAACAATTCAGGATTTTTTTTTTTCAATTTAATGTAGGAATAGGAAGTGGGGATTAGATTAGGTTTAGGAAGGATTTGTTTGTGCCTTACATTCAAACATAAATGTCATTATTTTAAAAAAAATTGATTATGTGTGGAAGTTGGGTGTAAGAGGGAACACAAATTGGAATTTTCTTAATTTAATTTGCAGGTAGCTACTCTTGAATTTTTGGTTTGATCGGCCTGTCTTTTGTTTTTTCAATTCGAAGTTGGTAGACTATCTTTGTTTTTAGTGCTCTTTCACTAGCAAGGTTTAGTCTATCTCTTGGAGTTCGTTGGAAGTTTTTCTTCTTTTGGATGTTGGAATTTTGATACCATTTAGTGGCATCTTGTTCCTTTTTTCTATTAGGCATATGGATGAGACCAATAAATGTGATTTCACAAATTATTTTGAAAATTTATGAAATATTTTGAATTTTCAGGTCTTACTTGCAGGGGATTGGCCTATCATTATGCATTTAAACTGGATGATACGAGTCATTCGATGAGTGAAATCATAGAGAGTGTTGTAGGCATGACAGTATGGGAAAAACATTAGTATATAAATTACGGAACATATTTAAGTAGGCGAATCATATTATATTCATATTTCAGAAGTCGTTGTGCCTTGGTGCATTCAGATTTATTCCTTTCCTCAAACCTTATATTTCCAGTGCTTCATGGCCTTGGTGCTTTTTGGTTTCGCTTCTTTGGTAACTTTGAGCCAGCCATCATTGTTCGTTGTGGACTTCGAAATTTATATTATTTACTAATAAAATCCATTTCCTTTTTATAAATGAGACAATAATCTTAACGCATGATTTGTATAAATGAGTTGTGACTGCTAATAATGGAAAATATTGAATTTTGGTTGCAGATGCTGGTAAGTCCACCACTGGAGGGCAAATTCTTTTTCTTAGTGGACAGGTTGATGATAGAACAATCCAAAAATATGAGAAAGAAGCAAAGGATAAGAGTCGAGAAAGTTGGTAAGATCTGGTTTTGGTCCATATTAGGATGCAAGGTTTTTTAAAGATCAATGGCGAATATGATGTGTTTTGTTTATTTCGGACTAGGTGTTAGGTAGAATTTTCTTGGAGTCGTAAGCCTTATTTTCTATTTCTTCTTACTCTACTCCATAATTTATCAAAATTTAGAAAGAGCCGAATCATAAAAATGTGAGTCAACAAAATTTATTAACATATTTCTTAGTTATCTATCAAACCAAAATTTTTCGTTGATCGGGTGTCGTTGTCACTAGCTGACTAGCATATATCATATTCCTTATTGGTGACTAGCATTCTTCGCCAGTCATCATTTCCATTTGCGAAACAAAACAAAAATTCGAAAAAAGGGCAAACAACTGCAAATAAAAGTATAAATTCAACATATGAATAATTTGATAGAAAATCTTATTTTATTGCAACAAAAGAGACGAAAAAGAAGGGAAAACAATAAAAAATAGTGATAAACTAGATAAGAACTTATTACAATTGTGTTTAGAAGCATTGCAATCACTTAGATAATCCAAGAGGAGATCATGATAAATCTACAGAGACATTGACCATTTGATCGGGACATTTGATCGGGAAGGTAGTAGCCAGGTTAATAGGGCAGAACAAGTAGATGAATGGATATGGATTTGACAAGGAGAAGATTCTTACTTTTACCAAATATATGCGGATCCAATCACGATCTTAATCTTAAACAACCGACCGCTCTCCCACTGAGCTAAGTTATAAATATGATTACAATAAGATAATGTCTCAACCTTCCATATCTTTGCTTTCCATGTATAGAAATAGAAAGAGATAGGCTAGAAACGAGATAGATGATATTGTGGATCTCTTGGAGGTATTGCGTCTGGTTGCTGCACTTAATTACGATAATGATTGGAAGCTCTTGCAGTAGGCAACTAGCAGCTTTGTGATACACCTTCTGAATGATCACTTCATCAAGACAAAGCTTAGCACTTTCGTGGTATGTACGTAAGTTTATGACCAAAGTAGTGTGGAAAAAGTTCATTCCATCTTATCGTGATTCTTATACTAGCAAAGGCATGCATGTTGTTGATGAGTGTTTTCCTGTCTCTGACCTCTACTAAACTTCTGTTTTCAATGGAAATATACTCCATTTTTTTGGCCCCTCTAGATTAGTGTGTGGTCATGAGTACTCCTGACTCCTTAGATTGGTTGTCATTATTATGGATAAAACGTAGATCTTTAAAAGCCACGCTGGTTATTATCTCAACTTCGTTCCATATTCCATTGGCTCTTTGCCTCTTTGTAATGTAAAGAGTAACAAATGAAATGTTCCACAGTTTAGTGTGTGCTCCATATGTTTTAAGTCCTGTTTTATTTGTTCACTTTCTCTACCAAGAATGTGTTAATTTGACCTCTTAGGAAAAACACATCCTGTAAGCTTTTACCTAAAATGGAATAAGTTCAAGCTACATACAAGTTATGATATTATTTTATTAGTGGTAAAAGAAGGAAGATATTCATAAAAGTTTCGGAAAGACATTTTGCAAATGGAGTAACGCATTGCTGGCCGTTAACATTTTCTTCCTTTTCCAATTTATCGGAGAGAAATAAGCCGCTCTTTGTTTTTGACTTTTTGTTGCTGTGAGGATTTAGTTGTGACTTTCCATTGGAGTGGCTTTTTTATCGAGCATGTAGTTTGACTGTGGACAATGAGCTATTTTAGTTGTTTATATTTTTCGTTTTTCCTGTAATCTAACTACCTTGGTTAAATGTCCCAGGTACATGGCATATATCATGGACACCAATGAGGAGGAGCGTGTAAAGGTACTTGTTTGTTTTTTTTAGTTGTTTTTTTTTACGTCTTTGTTCAATATAGCATAAATATTGAATCTACTTAGAGCATTGTTCAGTTCCGTGTATTTATGTCAGAAGCAACTAAATATTGATATTCTTTTATTGCTATTTATATCAGGGAAAAACTGTGGAGGTTGGTAGGGCGCATTTTGAGACGGAAACAACAAGATTTACAATTTTGGATGCTCCGGTAATTTCCCAAATGATGTGTCTGCTTTTCTTCATATCAGTTGCAGTTGTTAGGTCTAAATGAGGTCTCTGTTGTTTGATACCAAACTCTGCTGGAATGATGAATTTAACACATCTTCATATTGGTTTTGCACCAATTGATTGTAAAATTTGTTCTTTAAATGTCCTTGTTTCTGACTTTTGTTTTTATCACGATCCACAGGGCCACAAGAGTTATGTTCCGAACATGATCAGTGGGGCATCTCAGGCTGACATTGGTGTTCTGGTATGCTTGGCTTTGTTTAGCTTTCCTTGTTATTTTGTGTAAAATACGTTTTATATTGGTACTTTATTGTTACAGGTAATATCAGCTCGAAAAGGAGAATTTGAAACTGGATATGAGAAAGGAGGTCAAACCCGTGAACACGTCCAACTTGCCAAAACATTGGGTGTGTCTAAATTACTTGTTGTGGTCAACAAGATGGATGATCCTACGGTAGAATGGTCCAAAGAAAGGTGCTTTCCTCAATTTAGCGTTTCTTTTGTAATTTTTAAGCCTTCAAATCAGATTGATTGGTGAGAGTTCTTATAATGATTTTTTTACTATTATCAGGTATGACGAAATAGAATCAAAGATGACACCCTTTCTGAAATCGTCAGGATACAATGTGAAGAAAGGTAATGCCAACATCCATCTAAATTTGTTTTTAAGGATATCTCACTTTTCTTATATTCTGCATCATGTTAGTGTGCTTTTTGGTCCCAAAGTTTGACATTTTCGGAGCCATGTGCAATATTGGGATTTCCAAACAACATTTGAAAATACTCTGCTCACATCTCAACAATTTGTCTCATCCTTATTACTTTTAGGTTTCTCTGTGAAATTCAGTTTTTTTTTTTTTTTTTTTGGATTAAGCAAAACAAAGCTATTAACTAAAGTAGCATTGAGCTACATTGATGGAGCTGATCACACAGATTTACCATGTTTTCGTTGATTTAAGTCATTTATGGAATTGTGGCAAATGCATTCAATTACATATTTGATTAAATTGGTATTTGTTAATTTGTTGGGTGATATAAGTTTCTAGTCATGACTTCATTTATTGTGTTAATTTGCAGATGTCTTATTTCTCCCGATATCTGGTTTGATGGGCTCTAACATGAAAACTAGAATCGAAAAGACTACATGCTCATGGTGGAATGGTCCATGCCTCTTTGAAGCCCTAGATTCTATAGAAGTTCCACCACGAGATCCTAAAGCTCCATTCAGGTAAACTAATTTAGGGGATGATTTATTGTGCCAGTTTCAAAGGTGAATTTAATACATAGCCAATATTTTGCATATATTACACTAATGTGGGTATAGGTGACAATATAGAGTTTTGAGAGTATGCATACCCTCGGGAATTTGGAAAAATATATTGTTTAATGCTCCCTCTGTGGCATTCCAATATTCTGTAGATTTAAGCTACTAAGCATTTGCTGTTGTAATAAAGGCCAGTTTTCATCATACATCTTAAAAGTTCCCCTATTCCTTGTACACCTTTAATAAACGGGGCAACATGGATAATGAGTATTTCCAATGATGTTATGGATTGTGTTTTAACTTTTAACGGTGATACTGAACATTTGATAAGTTGCATTGCTGTGTTGCATTTTTGTGTTATTGAATCACTCATCAAGTGTTGCCGTCTTAAATGCAGGATGCCAATTGTTGACAAATTTAAAGACATGGGAACTGTTGTCATGGGAAAAATAGAGTCGGGTACTGTTCGTGAAGGTGACAGTCTGTTGGTTATGCCTAATAAGGTTTCCTTCTTCTTTGAGCTCTCTTTTTAGTTTTATTTTGATGCAGTAGTACATGGGTCAAATTTCAAATGTTATTTGCAGGCTCAAGTGAAAGCGGTTGCCATACATTGTGATGAAAATAAAGTGAGTCGTGCGGGACCTGGTGAAAATGTCCGTGTCAAATTGCTTGGGATTGAGGAAGAAGACATATTGTCTGGTTTTGTTCTGTCAAGCGTTGGTATGTTATCTTCCACTATTATTTGAGTGGTTGAGTTTAATGTTCTTGAGAGTTTAGTGCTTGGTACGCTATATGCTTTATTTTACCCAGTGTATCAGTTTCAACACAATGAGGCACTGATACAAATACTAGATACCCTACACATGCTTTTCTTTTGGTCTGTACTTCTCGTGTCCCGTTGTTTTTATTATTAATAATTACATAAGTTGAATATTTTATTAGAAACAAGGGACTACTGATACACAAGGAAATAAGGATAATATAGCTATTGATCCGTTGCTACAGGGTGGCAATTGAGAAAGTATTATCTTCATAATTGAGAAATATACGAACATTCTATTGTAACAGAAGTAGGGGTGGGCATCCCATCCCGCGATCCCGTCCCGTCCCGATTTTTCCGGGTCTTAATGGGATTGAATAATTTCATCCCGATCCCGTTTCGTCCCGATTTAGAATGGGATGGGATGAAGATTTTCAATCCCGCCAATCCCGTCCCGAGCTAATTTTTTAATATTTATTATTAATATTTTATTTATTTATTTATTTTTATTAATATAAACTTAAAGATGACTGACAGAAACTCATGGTGTTTGCATTTGAATCCTTTCTGGGATCTTCATCTTTTGATGTTCAAGATTGCATTTGAATTTCATTAATTTTATTTTGGGTTTTATATATTATGTAATATCGATTTAGACTATATATGAGTGTCTCTTGAGGCTATCATTTATGAGTTTATCTGAAGTTTCAAGGAGAAAACAGATGAAAACAAAAGCAAATTGAACTCTCCCAAACATTCCAACTAGATTAACACTTGAGGGAGGTTTGCAATCAATCACGTGCTCGTTACGTATACAATGTTATAAGCATCTTGAGATTAGCACTTGAGGGATGTTTGCAATCAATCACGTGCTCGCTACGTATACAATGTTATAAGCATCTTGAGAGACATATTCAAACATGTCTTTTTTATCCATTATTAATTTGGTTTAAGACTAAAGCCTGCTAGGTAATATGCTACTCACCCTCGGGCAATATGAGTTATCTTGTAGTGTTAGAGAACGTATATTCAAGAGCTGATCTGGTTTACGAGACCTTGAGTTTTCCATGGGGCCGCCTCTATATTGGTGGGTATTTCACTGCTTAGGTGTTATCCATAACTACTTGTAGTTGGCAATGATTTGGGTTTCTGAATTAGCCTTATGTTGCACTGGACTGGATTTCTGGTCTAATCTATTCAAAGTTTTAAATCAAGTTCCGGATCAGATTGATTGCCAAGCCTTAGTTTTGGGAGTCCGTAGTTTTGACTCTGCCATGATCTTTTTCATGTTTTCGTTTCCAAGAAACCAATTAATTCAGTTGAAAGTTTTGAGAGTTCCTTTGAACCTTTCTTCATCTTTCTTTTGCAGCAAAACCAATTGTTGCAGTCACGGAGTTTGATGCTCAGCTGCAGATTCTTGAACTGCTTGATAATGTATGTGTAATAGTTTCAAGAGGAGTGCACTAATTATTTTTTGCTATTGCTTAATTTGCTTCTCGTGTCGTGAAGTGTATTATTCTCTTTTTAGTGAAACACTGTTGTAATAATGTTTTCCAGGCAATTTTTACGCCTGGTTACAAGGCGGTATTGCACATTCATTCTGTTGTTGAAGAGTGTGAAATTCTCGATCTACTACAGCAGATCGATTTTAAAACAAAAAAGGCGATGAGAAGGAAGCCACTCTTTGTGAAGAATGGCGCTATTGTTATGTGCCGCATTCAGGTTGACCCAGTTGCCTATTGTTAATCTCATAGCGTTACACTCAATTGATAATAATATCCTCTTTTTTGTCCTCATGAAAATTGTGATTTTCAGGTTAGTAACTTGATATGTATTGAGAAATTCTCCGACTTCCCACAGCTTGGAAGGTTTACTCTTCGGACAGAAGGTGACAAATGAAACCAAAACCGCCTACCATTGAAACTTGTACCAACTCTCTTAAGCTGTATTGTGACATTGGTCCGTCTTGTTTTTTCAGGAAAAACGGTTGCTGTTGGAAAAGTGACCAGTCTTCCATCTGCAGGGTATTCAAATTTTCAGCATAATTAAATGGTAAGGAATGATTAATTAGTCTATTATTATTGCTTTTAGTTATACTTTATTCATTGTAATTTTTCCGTTGCAGCAGCAATCGTTCTTTCAATCAATATGTAAACCGTGCGTGAATCGTAGCAAGGAAATGAAAAATGCATATACAAAATCAACTCCAATATGATTACTGAAAATTTTATAATAAAAATTAGGGGTGGGCACGGGACGGGATGGGACGAGATATACCCATCCCTATACCATCCCGTTCATACGGGATCGGGACGGGATGGGAAAAACCCCATCCCGACCTCGTCCCATCCCAAACGGGTTCGGGACGGGACGGGATCAGTGTGCTGCTTATGACTGCTGCGAAGATTATCATCGTATAAGAGCGTGAAAAATAACTTTCTTATAATTATATATAGATGTGGCATGCAAATATAAGGATAGCCACTAAATCCCCTAACAATGAAGTAGAGTGGGCTGACTTTTAGAAAATGACATGATAAATGGGATCCACTAAGAGTATTGTGTCGCTATGATGGCCTTCCAACTGATTTTACAATTTCATTACTGTGAGAAACAAAATTCATGGTTCATTGACAAAATGACATTTCATCTTTTGTTAGGGAAGAAATATAGACCTATTGGTGATGCTCTAACATATTCATAATGGTTTACCAACAATACATATATATCGTAATTAAAAAAAAATATTTTTACAGTCCGGGGCATCTCAAATTCTTGGCTCCGCCCCTGAATGTTCCATTCTGAATATGTATTACTAAGTTAATTGTTATTTTTCATCTTCACCTGGGTATTATCAATATTTGGAAGTTAAATAATTGGAGCCATTTTTATTGGGAATCCAAGCAACAGTCTGCTATCTTTCTCTTGCTTAATGAATATTTATTTATTGAAGTAACATTTCTGTTACCACTGCAAACACCATGAGTTTCTGTCAGTCATTTGTAAGTTTATATGAATAAAAATAAATAAAAATATTAATAATAAATATTAAAAAATTAGCTCAGGACGGGATTGGCGGGATTGAAAATCTCCATCCCATCCCATTCTAGATTGGGACGGGACGGGATCGGGATGAAATTATTCAATCCCATTAAGACCCAGAAAAATCGGGACGGGATCGAGATCGCGGGATGGGATGCCCACCCCTAATAAAAATGATTTGCAACATTAGAAGAACTAGATTTATTTATTTATTATTATTTTTTTTTCCTAAGGTGCATAAATCTTTTGTTAACTAAGTCCACCATAGTTATCAACATCTTACCATAAGATATGTATCATATCTAAGCCTCATTGATATGTTGCATATATATTTATGATATACCCATATAAAATGATGCAGGGATGTACTGTCCTTGTACAAGTGACGTGAATGAATACATGGATGATAACCAATAGCAAGCTATTGTGAGTTACATAAGTTGTATATTAATGGAAGTATTTCTGGACCTCCTTGCTTGAATAAGTCTGATTTGTCTTTTATATGGTTACATATATAATATATATGTTTATATCTATAGATTGATGTTTGTACTGTATATTACGATAAAGTTACGATATGTGTATCTGAAATTTAGGAGGCTGATGTACGATAAATGTTTCGATAACTATGAATCCCACCTATTTATGTATTATTACAAGCATTACTAGATGGTTAAGCAGAGTTTCAAAATGCCAATCATCTGCAATATCTCGAGTCTAATAATAGTGCAATGTATTTGGTGCCATACCCAGTCCACCTCCATCTCACTGAATATTGAAGTAATTTCATAACATTCCGAGAGTCTCCTAGGGACACTCGTCTCTAAGTCGGTAGCAAAAATAAGGGCATCTCTAAGTCGGCAGCAAAAATAATAGTGTCGATATAATCCGTTGGTAACTGCTGTCGGAGGGTACTTCTGAACTGAAAACAATAACTTTAAAACCAGCCTATAGGATAGAAAGCTGAAAGCAGCGTCACAAATAATTTGTGGATATTTCATTGTTGATCTTGTCCCTATCTTACGTTGACTTTAAATATCTTTCTCAAGCCTTTATTGTAATGATCAGCCAATCAAATAAATACCTTTCCCAGGAGTGATCAGAACTAAGAAAAGAGAATGATAAAAAATGTATATTTTGCTAGAACAGTATATTAATACCAATTGTGAGATTCTATGAGCCAAATATTCAAATACAGATGTCAACATTAGTGATAACTGGCCACTCTTCAAGTTGTCTTGGTTTATGTCTTCTGAGCATATAGGATGTTTGGTCTGAAGAAATCGCAGTAATAACATTAATCCTTGAATATATTTGTATCTGTTTTCATGTTTTAGTTGTATGTACCTCGTGTGACATCGTATCCCTAAAATTATCAGCTACAGGAAAATGAGGCAGTTGGATTTCAGTAGGGACTAGAGCAAGCCATAGCATTTTCGAGATGATAGACATCACATTTGAGGAGTTAGCACAATTTCACCTTGTGATTTTGGCATGATATTTTTGTTGGGCAGATGATCTTGCTGGTATCCAATTCATTTGGACACATCGCAACAAATTTTGATGATCTAATTTTTAAAATGGATGCTGTCCATGGAAATTGTAAACTTTATACATACCCCATTGAGTTATATATTATGGTTACCTTTTACAAATTGTGAGGTGTAAAATGTATTGTAAAGGGTGAGAGTTATACTCCTTTTTGAACCAAGAGTTCTGCCATTTGTCTGTTGGTTTTGGATTCAATATCAAGTCTATTTGGCAACAAATGAATGCAGTTCCATTAGTTTCATATGTTTGGCTTCCAAATAAAGTAAATTTGGAAATTAGTTATTTGGTTTTGGCAGTGATTAAATGACATCACCAATTCTGTTGAAGAACATCACCATTGCCTTACTTTTTTTTAAGGACACCACCACTTTATTGAGGGACACCACCACCTGTTGAAGGGTATCATCAATATAAAACAAAAAGAATCCTTACCACCTTTATCTTCTCTTTTATTCATTTCTTCTCTATAAAGCACCACTACCACCACTCTGCAACTGTTGCCTCTCTTCTCCTCTATTCTACATCAAGCACCACCATCACACCCCCTCGCCACTGCTGGCCGCAACTCTTTCTTTTCCACTTTTCATCTTCTCTCTATCTTTTTCTTCAACTCTCATCATTTTCTTCTTTTCATCTTCTTTTTTTCTCATATCTTTTCTTATTTTCCTAGTTTCTCAGGAGAAGCAGAGGGGAGAAGAATAAGAAGAACAAAGGAAAAGATGAGATGAGAAGTGATGCGGCTGGTGGCGGCAGTGGTGCGTCCTTTAGCAAATAAAAAAAAAGGTGGGGTGGTTGATCATTTAGCAGATAAAAAAAATTGAGATGGTGGTGTACAGTGGTGGTATCATTTAGTAGCTGCCATTGGTTTTATGCTGGCCTTTGCTTGAGCAATGCATTGTAATGGGAATGCATCTTAATGTTGATGTTTTTGGGAACCCCATGTGTTTTGAACCGTGGAACAGTGATTGTGAATTCCTGTGCATTACATTCCATGTTATACCTGATTCAGGTGCACTAAATTCCTTATTGGACCTGATTAGCTGACATGTTTTTAGGTTTTGGGTGGACCATGGAATAATTACTTTTGTAAAATTGGAGGGGCCGCACCCATGCACCATGGAATAATTACCATGCAAAAAATGCAGAAGCACAGCTAGACTGCCTATATTTAATTGATCTTTCTGACTTTTCTTCAATCGATCTTTCCAAGACTTCTGAACGTGCTTGACTTCCACTGTAAATCTTGAATAGCATTTATTGAGGTTCTAGTGTTCAATCCTCTTACGCCCGACCATGTGAATGCATCCTTAGTTGCAACAACTAGTTTGTGCAGTTGTGGTGAACTTCACTGAGGTCGGTATACCATCTAAGTAGGTTGAAGTGACTTTTGTAATTTGTTGATTCAGCAACTCGTTGCCTTGTCACCGACTTTTGCACCAATCTTCCTACGATTTCTGTCACCGACTTCTTCAAGTTTCTTTGGGAGATGGTTGAGGCCTATCCTCTTACCTGTGATAAGATGCTATCCCAATTTGTGGCCATATCCTCTAGCAAGTTAAAAAGAACATTATTTTATGAAAACATGAGTTTTCCATTCCAGATTTTATTCGGGCAACCAACCACACTTGGTCCCCTTGGCAAAAACAATGGTTCCTTACCACTCACTCCAACAACCAAGATAACTATATCGCATCCTTGCACCATGTCCTTGAAACAACAATATGCGAATACCGGACCCATGCCACGACTAACCTTGTTACCATCCCGGTCTCAGAATCTCTATCTGAGGATCAACGCTCCCAACTTCACATCATACATGACCAACTTATTGCTGCTAGGAACCACAGGCTTAACTCCTTATCCAGAACCATCCCTACCATTCTTTCCCATGATATGATTGTGGTATCTTATGATGCTTGTTTCTTTGCATCCTCACAGTAGGGAACTTTTGAGGTCTTGGCGATGGATGCTTTTGGAAGGATACGTGCTCGGTTGGCAGACACGATACCTAGTCGGGTAGCGGATAGTACCATGGTCGAATGTTTTGCTGTGGAAGTCGCTCTACTACTCATCCAAGCGAGGAATTGGCAAACAAGGTTACTACTTGGGGTCGCTGGGAGCCTACACTCTCTTTTGCAGGCTGACATTGGGGATAAGCGGACAAACTCAAACTGAATGTGGAGACCGTTAGTGTGTAGTATACGGTCACTTCTTTCTTTTCTTCCTGGATGGTCATGTAATTTTATTCCTAGAACCCTTAATCAGGAGGCACATGGTTTAGCCTCTACTGTAGGGCAAAGAATCTGTAACCATATCAATTATCTATAATATTAGCCACATGCATTACAAAAAAAAAAAACTCGTTGCCTTGTTTGTGGGTAGGAACTAGTTATGAAAGTCTGCTTGACTGTATTTGCTAAATGACACTACTATATTTTATTGAAGGACGCTATCAACCTTCTACTTTCTGAGGGACACCGCCACCTTTTTGATGGACACCACCATTTACTGAAGGACACCATCAATATAAATTTTAACCCTCCTAAAATCCAATTTTTTTCCTTCTTTCTCAACGAAATGGTCACTCCCTCTCCTAAAATTTGAATCTTCACACCCTCTTCCCACTGTCATTTTCCCTATACTTTCTACTCTCTTGGTCTACTCTCTACTCTTTCCCTCTACTTTCACTGTGCGATACAAAATTTGGAGGTTTTGGGGTGCGATTTGTGTTGGACTAGGAGGTGTGCGATTGTCTGCAATCTGAGGTGTGTTGGTGTGCAATTCTAACTAATAAAAGACTTTGTTGGTGTGTGATTCTCTCTAATTTGGTGTCGATTTGTTGCGTGGTCATCTTCTTTGCTTATTTTTGTTCGATTGTTGCTGTGGGAGTTCGTCTTTGCATTCAACCAAACCCACGAAGTTAGGTAAACTCTAAATCTCCATTTCAAAACTATAAATCTTCATGACTCATTTCTATTTTGTTTTAATTGTATCATATTGTTTAAAATGTTTAATATGACAAAGATAAACATAGACGTTGCGTCTTCTTTGGTGGTTGGTGTTGGTGGTGGTAGTAATGGGGATCACCCAGCTCAAAGATGACCAATGAAGCGTCTTTGAGAAAGGTCATTGGAAAAAAAAGATAGATGAGAAAAAAGATGCAAGAACTGAGGGAGAAATAAGAGATGATATGATGAAATGGGGAATGAGTTGATTGACTCGAATGAAGCGGTGTCACTCCTATTGTTATTGCAAGGTCAACGTAGTGTGGTTGATGAGGATGAGGAAGTAGAGGAGGGTGAGGAGGATGAGGAGAGTGAGGGCGATGATGAAGGTCAAAATGAAGAGGGTGATGGAAATGAGGAGGTTCAAAATCAAGAGAAACTAGTTATTTCTGTCAAACCTGGTTCTGATGAAGATGAAGAACATGACAAGTTTCTTATCTTGGTGGGCCGAAAGATGCATCCATATTAGAGGATTATGATGGCCATGTTTCTCGGTCCATTTGGGTTGGTGAGGAGGTAATTATAATATTTTTAAGTTTTTAAAATATGCAACACTTATTGTTTTTATAATGACTAGTTTTTCTTATTGCTTGTTGTATTTAGGAATGAGGTAAGTTGAGATGTCAACATCAATATAAGAATTTTATAGTTTGGAAGTTGAGAGAGGAGCTGAAAGAAGTAATTTCAATGGCCTATAAGAGTGGTATACGACCGTTGATAGACCATTGTAAGGATCACGTTGATAGGGTTACAATTTGTGTTTTTACTGAGCGTTGGCAACCTAGACCAACACTTTTCACTTCCCTTTTAGAGAGATGACCATTCCCATCGATGATGTCTATCGTATCCCTCAATTGTCAATTATTGATAAGCCGGTTATGGTGAAAAAACTCAAATGAAGGCAGATGAATGTGTGCAATTGTTGGTGAATGGTTTGAGGATTCAAAAGAATTAAGCACAAAATCATGTCCAGAAGAATCTTAGTATTGTGGAGATGAAATTTATTAAGGAGCATTGTTGTGGGACGTGAGTAGAACTGATTCTCTTCAAAAGAAACAACAAGTGCTAGGGGTTACTTGTTATTTCTTCGGGGCATGATTCTTTTTGCTGACAAGTCTGGAACTAAGGTTCGCACTGAATATTTGAAGTTTCTGATGAAGGTGGATGTTGTTGGGAAGTTCGCATGGGGAGTTGGTACTTTAGCGTTCTTGTATCGTCAACTTGGTTGTGCTAGCAGAGCAGGTACCAAACAAATATCTGATATCTGCCGCTTTTGAAGGTATATTTTTGGGTTAATTTTTCAGTTAATTATCTTTTTAGTGTTTCAGATATAGAATTATTATATTGACGTGTTTAATTTTTTTTTTTCACTTTAGGATTCGGGGTACGACCTGAGCCTCGTGGAATGATTGTCTTCCCATCATGGCTAAGTGGGTTGTCCCCAACTTAGCGGGGTCATGACTGAAGAAATCCTGACTCTTAGGGAACATCTCGACGACATGTCTCCTGAAGAGGTAAAAGTTAGTTATTTAAGTTCATGTTTCATCATAAGTAATTGTTTTCATTTTTCATCAATAATTTAATAAGTTCATGTTTGTATTGTCAGATCATTTGGGACCCTTATGAAATCCAAGCGAATAACTCCACTTTACAACATTATATGGTTCCAAGACTGCTTGTTATGCCTTGATATCGAAGAACCCTATCACCCAGATTGAGTGATGAGACAGATGAGAATGGTACATGTCATTCCAAATCCCCCATATTCAAGCCAAATGAAGAATATATGTCGATTTGGCCATAACTACTCGGTAAAACACAAGATACTGTCTTTGTTCGTTGTAGCAGAATCATCTCGTATCAATTGAAAAACAAGGTGCACCAGTGAAGCTTCTATGTGATTTCAACAATGACACTTGAAGTGGTTCATGACACTTGGACGCCTCTATTGAACAAGTCGAGAATGTGGATAAGGTTGTTTTTACTTATGATGCAAAATAAAGTAGGTGACCTGCTAAGACAAATGTCTACGCATGTCACATTCAGAGATAATGAGGAAGAGAAGCAAACATGTCAATTGGTGATAGTGGTGGTGCTCCAAGTGATGGTGCTCCAGGTGGCGGTGCTTCATGTGGTGGTAGGGGAAGTGGTGATGGCGGTGCTGGTGTTCCTGGTGGTAGAGAAAGGGGTGGTGGTGCTGGTGGTAAAGGTAGGGGAATGGGGTGGTGGTGTTAGAGGTAGCGAAAGGGGTAGTGGTGGTGGTCGTAGAGAAAGGGATGGTGGTGGTGGTGATGACATTGAAGAAGTCTTGGTTGGTGGAGGAAGTGAGTATAGAATGAAGAAAAGACATGACAATATCACTCCAACTCGACCTCGGCAAAAGACTAGAGGACGTGATTATACAATTTTAATTGTTGTAAACTTTGTAGTTAATGAGAATGTATTGACTATACGTTTATGAAATGAATTAGAATTTCACGTTTATGATTCTTTTCAATATTTATGTATAAATTATATCACTGTAATGGTTACAAAGTTGACTGTACTTCAAGTAAACATAATAAATTTTATCAATTAACCCAAAAAATTGGATGCCAAGTCAAACTTTAATCAACACAAAACTTTTTGACTGCAAACACAGGAACCACTGTGAACATAATACTCACACTCGCAGGATCCTCTGCGAAGCTGATAAAAACATTTGCAGGATAAATTGCGCCAGAAACCGGAAGACCAAACACAGAGGTCACAACGAATGAAATATAACAACTCGCAGAATCCGCTGCGATGAGAATGCAAAAAACCGCATAATCCACTGCGATGCGAGTGCAAAAAATCGCAAAATCCACTGCGTTTGGACAAATTCCAGACTCTGTCCAATTTTGTGATATTTTTTGTTTGATTTATTTTCAATTCCTATGGCTTAGATATACTTTTGGCATATTTGAGTTATTACAAACTTCAATTTTGACCTTCTCAACTTACATAGTTCAAAATTGGAATTTTGCAATAAATCAACTATGTCAAGAGTATATCTAAGCCATAGAAATTGAAAAAACAAAAAAATAAAAAATAAAACACAAATAATTAGATAGCTGGACATTGTCTATAATCTGTCCAATCATAGAGGCTCATTTGAAGGGATAACTAGACTTGCAGGAATATCTGCGATTGGCTAGATTCCAGGCTCTGTCCAATTTTGTGATTTTTTGAATTTGATTCTATTTTTTAATTTAATTTTTTCAATTTCTATAGTTTAAATACACTCTTGGAATATGGGTTTTGCAATAAATCAAATATACCAATAGTGTATCCAAACAATAGGAATTGAAAAAAACTAAAAAAAAATAATCAAACACTAAAACTAAGATAATTGGATAGAGTTTGGAATCTGTCTAATCGTAGAGGTCCATGCGAATGGGATAACCAAACTCGCAAGAACCTCTGCGATTAGGACCGATTTCAGACTCTGTCCAATTCTATTTTGGTGTTTTCAATTCCTATGATTTAGTTACACTCTTGACATATTTTATTTAAGGAGTTGCTATGTGTACCCGGCTGTTTGACTCGATGCTCCCAAATTGATCTTTTCAAAAACACTTTTAAATTGCTTGGTGTACCCAACCAAATTTTGTGTATGTTAAAAGGTAGAAAATATGTTACTCCTATTGTTGACTGAGGACTTTGTATAAATGATTCTTAATGTAAATGTTTGGATTTCAAATTTTTTTAAGGTTTTGAATGCAATTTTTTTGAATTTGATAGAATTGTTGCAACAATTTGGAAAATTATGTGTTGATTTATATTTTTTATATGTTTTATTTTTAATACGTATTGGTTTTGTCAACCCATGTACAGTTAATAAACACAATGAAATTTGATGAATGCTTGACTTAATTTTAGTTTTATAGTCTATAGATGATTGTTACTATTGTTCTTTCATTCAATAGCCAATTAACGCTCATAAGCGAGAAAATTTTGCACCAAATAATTGTTATTATTACAAAAAAATGATAAGTCGGTGTTACATACATAAGTTGGTGCAACAAAGTCGAAACATCCAAAGCTACCGGTGCAACAAAGAGTTGATGCAACCGAGCCAAATAGTCAGGTACACGTAACAACTTCCTTGATTTATTGCAAAACTCCAATTTTGACATTCTCTGAATTTTTTTCAATCTGCAAAGGTTCCTGCGAGTCTGGTTATCCCATTCGTATGGGCCTCTGCGATTGGACAAATTCCACACTCTGTCCAATTATTTGATTTTTTGTGTGTTGACTCTTTTTTTTTTTCCATTCCTATGGCTTAGATACACTATTGACATATTTGATTTATTGAAAAATCTCAATTTTGATCTATACAAGTTGAGAAGGTCAAAATTGAGGATTTGAAATAAATCAAATGTGCCAAGAGTGTATCTAACCATAGGAATTGAAAAAAAAAATCAGAAACAAAAAAAATCAAAGAAATGGACAGAGTCTAGAATCTGTCCAAACACAGCGGATAATGCGATTATTTGCACTCCCTTCGCAGCGGATCCTATGAGTTCTTATATTTCGTTTGCAGTGACCACTGCGTTTGGTCTTCAGACCTCTAACATAATTTATCTTGCGATTGTTTTTATCAGCTTCACAGCGGATTCTACGAGTTTGTGTATTGAACTTGTAGTGGCTTCTGCATTTGCAGTCAAAACGTTTTGTTATCATATACTTTGCGTGTTCAATTTTTTGGGTTGATTGATGGAAGTTATCATGTTTAATTGATTATCAGTTAACTTTGTAGGCATTACCATGATATAAATCATCCATATAACTTGTCATCCATAAAATGCAAAACTAAAAAAGTCATTATGAAATGTAAAATATAATTTGTTGACATTTAATGATACAAAATGTAAAAGAGTACAAAAAAGTTTACTTCTTTTACAATTAGATCATTATGTATACATGTTCTTTACAAAATGTGTAAAAAGTTACAAAAAGTGGATCAATCATCAATGTAACAATGATGTCACCTATCTGCAGCTGGCCATCGAACGAAATCTTCCATGATACTGCTTTTGGAAACACACGAGAGGGCCAAGTCGGTATTGTTTGATGTAACGGTGGTCTTGGGGTCATATGGAGTAATATTAAATGGGAACTCTAGGCAAGGTGTGCCATGAACGATGTTCAATTTGACAGTGGTGGAACAAATAGATAACATGTACTATTTTTGTTCCCATAACACACACACAAACAACCATAATGATTCGCCGCCAACCTAACATATTTGGTTGGATTAACCAGTTTTGCCTTGTAATGTGTACAATGCCATTTGGAATTGTCAAAGTATCCTTCACAATCTTCACCCCACCATCGTTCCACATTCGAAGCCACAAGTCATGGTTAGTTTCTAGCTCCATTAGTAGCTCATTTCTTACTTGCCTCCAACCACCATTCTTGTCGTAACCTAGGAAGTTGCCAATGCATCTAAATCCACAATAGCCATTGGCAAGTACATTTTGAATGTCCTCAACATAATCCCGAATCCATAGAGGAATTTTCTTTATAAACATAGTTTTTCACTTTGTCGCCTACTGTTTTGGCTTAAAAACACTTTCTTGACTTCTAAGGTCCTCTTGTGTCTCCGCGTACTCATAGAGAGGTCCCTTTTCATGGACTTCTCATGTTTAGACATTTTCTTTTTTTAGGTCCCCCCCCTTGCCCTTTACAAGCTCATTTGTCTTAATCACGACACTTGAATCAGGTTAACTCAAATCTAACTTCCTCTTCAACACTAATTGCTGATCATGAGTGGATTCAAATAACTTTTGCTTAATGGCATTGACCACTGAATATATAGTCACATCCGCAGTTGCACGAAGAAGTGTTTTGCCAAGTTGCATTCAATACTTATGTAAGATAGATAATGAAAGTTGTCTTGTAGGAGTGAAATATTGTGCAATTTCATGAGCACAAGGCAACCCATGAGTAGTTCTCATCACATATTGACACTTCATTGGGTCGTTGTCCACAAATTCAACTTTAGACCTACGAATTTCTGATAGCATCAAGTCAAGAGCTCTATGCGACACAAACTCATGAAGTTTTCCAAATAAGGGTGACAAATGCTCTTCTTGACATTCGTTAGACTTTTCTGAAGGACACTTCAATATCTATAAGTTGGATTTGGATCATGTCATGCATTTTGTCCATAAATTATAAAATGTGCATTGGAAATTCTTCAACATTTTCTTTAACCAGAGTGTGCGCCTTCAACTCGACCAATTGTCCGTTGGCCAAAATGAATGAAAGTGTCAGTCCATGCATTCACAAAGAACTTCTTATGCGGATACCAAATTGTCCGCAAATAGTCTAAACACTTGGAATGTGATGCACATCTTCTCTCGAACTCAACAACTCCCTTGTTCCATTCTAGCTTTGTAGTTGATCTATACACGTCCGAGAAAGATTCAATAAACTTGTTCCACCCCACATTATCCTCAAAGAGTTTTTTGCAATTCTTTTCCACATTTATATTTACGTGCCACCTGCACAACAACCTCATTGCTTCTGAAAAGACTCGCTCAAAGGCTTTGACCAACCCAAACTCTCTGTCAGTCAAAGGCTTTGATCTATACACGTCCGAGAAAGATTCAATAAACTTGTTCCACCCCACATTATCCTCAAAGAGTTTTTTGCAATTCTTTTCCACATTTATATTTACGTGCCACCTGCACAACAACCTCATTGCTTCTGAAAAGACTCGCTCAAAGGCTTTGACCAACCCAAACTCTCTGTCGCTCAAAGGCTTTGATCTATACACGTCCGAGAAAGATTCAATAAACTTGTTCCACCCCACATTATCCTCAAAGAGTTTTTTGCAATTCTTTTCCACATTTATATTTACGTGCCACCTGCACAACAACCTCATTGCTTCTGAAAAGACTCGCTCAAAGGCTTTGACCAACCCAAACTCTCTGTCAGTCACAAACACTTTTGGCAAGTTGTCTGGGTCAAACACTCCAAGTAATTTTTCCATTGCTCAAGTGTATGACTATTCATTTTCAGAAGACATAAAACAACAACCAACATTGAAAGTCTTGTTGGTGGATGTGACACCTATAACCTCAGATAGAGACATCTTGTAGCGATTGGTTTTATAGGTGGAATCCGTAAGTATCACCACTTGGGAACACTTTGCTAGTTGAATTGACTTGGTAATTCTATTATGATCGTCGACTATATACCATTCATTATAACCACTATCGCTCAACAAGTGCATTGTGGCATGCCTTTCAGTTGGAGGGTCTTTAGCTGATGAATGACATTATAAACAATCTTCAAATATGACACATTGTTAGGAAACCTCTCTTTTAAACCAGACAATATCTAGCGAAGAGCTACACCAAATGTTGACATGTTCTGCAAATATGCGGTCTTTGCTTCGTTGAGTCTTCTAGCAAATGAATGATTAAAAAGAGATTTTGATCGTGGATGATTGTGGGTTCCGCAGGTCACTTGCAGTTTACAATGATCGTTACCTTGTGACACCCCTCTCAACTGAAATGGGTACCCACACTTCTTTTTACTAATCGATCAACCAACTTCCAATTTTTGCCTTTGATTTTTCTTGAGTTTCCCTCCCCTTTCACATCCCAATTGGATCATTTTTTCGCGTCTGCTATCAATGGGTTCCAATTTTCTGATAACCAGAACTATGTTATTATCCCTACCAACACCTTGGCACCAAGCTATCAAGGACGACTTCGATGGAAATACCTACAAAAAAGTAATGCATTAGGAACACTAATAAACTTGTGAAACATGATTAGACATTAATGTCATGACTAGAATTAACCTTATCTCTTCCGTAATAAATAAGTCTCCATCATCGACTACCTCTTCCAGTGCTAGTTCATCATTCGTGTTAACATCATCATCCTTCTACATTGAGTAAATAAAAAATTGTTATTCTAATCATATATGAAGACATATAATGAATAAAATGTTCAAGGCAAAGGTTACCTCTAGAAGGTTGATATCTTTCAAATACACTTTAAGTATCTTCGGGTTGTCAAGATTATTTGAAGGTGTCTCGAAATCTATTAGATCGATGATGACATCCTATGCACAAAACGACAACAATCAACAACAACGATCAAACTAACTTTAAAAATATAAATAAACAAGTTTTAGAGTTCAAATATTTACAACTAACCCTAAAAATAACAATGTTGCTTCAAATGTAAATGAAAAAGGAAATTAAACAAGATATTACAATAATTACACAACAACAACAACGATCAAACTAACCTTAAAAATATAAATAAACAAGTTTTAGGGTTCAAATATAGTAGTGGTGTCCTTTAGTAGATTCAAAATGGTAGTGTCATTTAGCAAATGTCTTTTGAAATGAAGTTCTAAACTAGACCCACCTCTTCGAGTGCCGGTGTCAACGAGCTCAAATGGAGGTTATGAAAATTGACCTAAAACGAAAGTTGTGAAAGTAGCCATGTCCTTGTGAAAATGTCATTTTGTGAAAGTCAAGCATGACCTTGTAGAGGCGATCGTGGATATCTCTGTGGTATACTTGGGGTTTGTGATCTACAATGATCGAATAAAGTCTTTTTTTTTTTAAAAATGCACGAGCCCTTCCAACATGCCACGAATGGCACACAAACAGGAAGAAAATGGCTATTGTTGAAGCCTTGTGGCAGGGAAGGTTATAACTTATATTAGGGCAAGACAGGCAACGAAAATCGGGACTTGGTGCTTAATAACATTGTGGACAAAAGTGTGACCTTTTATTGGCTTTTGCCTTTGTAGTGGATATTTTAGTTATTTCACGTGAGCATAGTTTCACATGGTGGAGTTTTTAGCGAATCACATGCTATATTTGTATATTTTACTTTCTAGTTCCTACTATTAAAGCAGATTCATAATCTATTTGAGTCGATCCAAATTGAATAAATGATGATATTGTATCCTTTATAGTCGCTAAGTGATAGTTTGAAGATGATATTACACAAAATTTTTCGAAGCACTTTAACATTATCTTTTACTAAAAGAAGACAAGTTACTCATTTAAAATGTTGAGCAAATTAAGGTTTTCGAAGTTGCACAAACATATTTGATTCAAGGTTCTCGGAATCATCTCAACATGTACCACTTTTTTCTCCATGTAACTTAAGACACGACGTTGAACGTTGCAGAGTCTTACTCTAACATCATCTTAGTTCAACCATTTTGTTTGGGTAGTAGTTGAAAGTATGACCTTCCTTGATGGTCATACTCGTCCTTTAATGAATTTCGTAAATGTAAAATATTTTTCTTCAATTAGGTAGTTTTTTTTATGTCATCCTGCAAGGAAATAAATAAGTGCATAAGATATGTATATATATGATGTTATATTTTTATTTTTTCGAAAGACGAGAATAGGGTTTTTATTGGATCCCAGAACCATTAACGCCGGCAGGGTTCGAATCCTAGACTTGTGATTTCATCCCTCATAAATCTACCAGTTGAGCTAGTACCCCGTTGGCCTGATGTTTTATTTTCTTTCTATATAACATCACCTAATTTCTTAGTTTGCAAAGTTCGGTGTGAAGCTACCACAATCATGGAATGAGTTTTCGCGAAATTTCACCAAAATTTTCGTTATTTTAATTACAAAAAATGTGAAATATAAATTTACATTTTTTTCTTTCGTAAAACTCAGTTTTTTAGCCAAAAACACATAACTCAGTAACCGAAATTTCATTTTTCCGACAAAATTCAGAGTTATTTCGGAAATTTTGAGTTTTTCTAATTATCATTATTCTAATTATTTATTGATTTTTGAAACAACCCCTCTGAATTTATAATTATATATTGATTTCATTTCTTGGTATTTAGGCTTCATTTAATGTGTTTAATAGATTTATTTACCTTGCATTTTTTTCACATATTTCATATGCCCTCGAAATGCATTATATATATTTCATGTATCATCGAATTTTTTTACGTTTTTTTTAGACACTTAAATATTTCTCGAGATATTTCTTAAAATCAGGAGATCGAAATTAACCCGAAAAACGAAATCACATTCCTTGGCCACAATTAGATGCTCAAGAATTTTAAGTCTAAGCATAGGAACTTTCAGGTTTTTAATTCAACCTATAAATGATAAGTATATTAACATGGCCTTTAATTCCACGGACAAACATGAAACTCTCATTTGATGTCAAAAGTCTTTGGCAACCCCCTCGCAATTCCCATACACACCACCCTTTAAATAGGGTATCATCTTGATATAGCTTCACATCTCAACCAAATTTTAAAAAAATCTTGCCATTGCTTCTTGTGGCCAATGTTGTTGGACACTAACCTGCATCGTCACATTTCTAGTATTCTTTGGAGGGATTATTGCTGTAATTGTCCTAAGTGCATTGGGAGTCATCAGCGGATTAACCATAAAGTATAACATAGTTAACACTTCTCTCACCGTATTCAACCTCATGAACAACTCACAGCTTCATTACAATCTTGCGCTCAACATCACTCTTTTGAACCCAAGTAGAACTAGAGTATACTACCGTGAGATTGAGTTTCAAGCTTATTACAAGGTTAAAAACTTTGATACTACATCAATGGGAACTTACTTCCAACACTTTAAGAAGACAAACATGGTAACTCCGGTCTTCCAAGGGAAATAACCGGTACTCCTAGGAGGATCAGAACTTAGTGATTTTATGATGGAGAGGGTTAATGGAACTTTCAATATTGATATCAAGTTATATCTTCGATATCAGATCTATAATGCGGAAGATGGTGTTTGGAAATATAAGCAGAAAAATGAATGTGGTCTAAGGATTCCTTTGCAATCTAATTCTACATCTGTTGGTAATTTTGTGTATTGAATTGTAAAGGTTAGAAATTTGAGAATGGCCTAATATTTGACAAAATATTAGTTAATTCTGAAATTTCTAATCCTATCCAATGTTGTAAAGAAAATAATTGGACAATTGTATTATTGTTGTTATTATTCATTGACTAAATACAAAGTTATATAAGCTAAACTTCTACCTAACCTTGTGGAAACATGAAACTTAAAACTTCTTATACAAAATAGAGTCTTATTTTGACTTTCATATTCTAACTTTTCTATTTTGACTTTACTTCTTTAACTATTCTAATTTTCATATTTTAACTTGCATTCTCCTAGAGGTGAATTAATCTTGAACTTAGGCTTGGATATGTTGAGTGCAAGCCCTACATATTCTAACACGCCCCTGCAAGCTGGACATGTAGACGTAGATGAAATGTGCAACTTGGAGGAAACTTTAAAGTCCAATTTAGTGAAGAAATCATGGCTGTCGAGTAAAAAAGCTGCGAATGGTTCGATTTGAGTCAGCATGATTGTCGAATTCTGATAATTCTAGATGCTTTTGGATAATTCTGAAATGAAGAAATCATGACAGTCGATTGAACAACTAGTTGTTCGATTCGAGTGGTCAACATGACTCTCCAATTTTGGTATGAAGAAATCACAACTGTCAAGTGAACGACTAATTGTTCGATTCGAGAGGTCATCATGACTATCCACTTCTGGTTTCTAGTATGAAAAATCACGACTGTCAAGTGAACGACTAATGGTTCGATTCGAGTGGTCAGCATGACTCTCCAATTTTGGTATGAAGAAATCATGACTGTCGAGTGAACGACTAATGGTTTGACTCGAGTTAGTATGACTCCCCCTCAGCGCGAAGGCTAAAAATATTTCACAACACAAATGTTGGTATTACTCAACATTTGTGCTGAATTGCTCAGCAGTTGTAACGACCCGATCCGCACAGTAAGATGTTGTCCGCTCTGGGCCCAACCGGCCCAAACGGCTTTAAAACGCGACGTTACTATGGGGATCCGACCTTGCACATAAGTAGCACATCCCCCTCCCGTACCCAGGCGATGTGGGACTGTTTCCCCCTTTGTAGCTCGTCCAACCTCTTTTGGGCCTATTGGGCCTGTTGGGCTTATTGGGCTCCAACCCTCACCCTCACCCTCAGGTCTGCCCACTCTAGGGTCTCACAGTCCACCCCCTTAGGGCCCAACGTCCATGTTGGCACACTTTCGGCTGGGTCAGGCTCTGATACCATTCTTAAATGACCTTATCCACAGAGTACTATATTGTCCGCTTTGGGCCCAAGGTCCGCACGACTTTAAAACGCGTAGTACTTTGTAGATCCAACCACGTACATATATAGCACATCACCATCCCACACCAAGGCGATGTGAGACTATGATCTTTCCTTGGTAGCTCGCTCAACCCCTTTTGGGATCCACGGGCCTATTGGGCTTCTCCCTCTCCCTCACCCTCCCCCTCAGGTCCGCCCACACAAGGGTATCACAATCCACCCCCCTTGGGAGCCCAACGTCCTCGTTGGCACACTTTCGGCTAGGTCAGTCTCTGATACCATTCTATCACGACCCGATCCACACGATACAATATTGTCCGCTCTGAGCCCAACCTAACTATCCGCACGGCTTTAAAACGCGTTGTGTCATGTAGATCCAAACTCGTACATATATAGCACATATCCTTTCCTCACCCAGGCGATGTGGAACTATAATCCCCTAGTAGTCTGCCAGCCTCTAAGCCCGTCAGCCTCAGAGCCCGCCCACTCAGGGTATTACAGTGGTGGTGCTGTTATTGCTCAGCATTGATGCTGGTATTTTTTTTTGTTCTTGAGGATGTTTCTGCTGCCGTTGAGGATCATAAACATCACTAAGTTGTTGTTGTTAATTGATTGAGGCAGGCTATTGCTGTTGTCCTCCCTTCCCCACCTTTTGCATCTACGATCAAAATGTGTAGTCGTCGGATGTGGGAAAAAACTTGAAATCCCTGGAATCTTAACTCAACAAAAAAAGTTGTTGTGATACCATGTTAGAATATGTAGGGCTTGCATGATGGTGAGAGTCATTGAGCTCTTAATGATTCCCTTCCCTGCCTCTTGCATCTACGGTCAAAGTGCATAGTCGTCGGAGGCGAGGAAGAGCTTGAATCCCCGGAGTTTTAGGTCAACAAAGAAAGTTACTTTGATACCATGTAAAGAAAATCATTGGAGAATTGTATTATTGTTGTTATTATTCCTTGACTGAATACAAATTTATATAAGCTAACTTCTACCTAATCTTGTGGAAACATGAAACTTAAAACTTCCTATACAAAATAGAGTCTTATTCCGACTTTTCTATTATAACTTTCATATTCTGACTTTACTTCTTTAACTATTCTAACTTTCCTTCTTGTAAAAGTGAATTAATCTTGAACTTAGGCTTGGCTATATTGAGTGCAAACCCTACATATTTTAACAAATGTAATAAAGGTAACAATGAAATTAAAATTATTGTTGCTTGAGAGATTTATGTATTTGCTTTGCATTTTTATGCGTTTCAGTAAGTTAGCACATTATTGTATCCTAGGGGTGGAAGTGTATTATGTGGGCGTAAATAGTAGATGTAAAGGAAGAAGGAAGTGAGATGGTTGCGAAACAGAGAAAGAAGAAGGCGAGGGAGGAAGAAGGGGGTGGGGGTGGTTGCGAAACAGAGAAAGAGGAAGAAGGGGGCGGCGGTGATTACGAAACAAAAAGAAAAAGGTGGGCGATGAGGAAGAAGGGGTCGACGGCGGTGAAGAAGAGGAGGAGAACAAATAGGAAGGGAGATGACGAGAATGTGATGTACATTGTTTTATTTGGGCGATGGTGAAATTAAAAACTGAAAATCAGGTTGATAACATATACCTTTAATTGTTCATTAATCAATTTTTGAAAGGGATGATTTTGATTGTAAAAATATAAATGTGGAGAAAAAAATGGAAAATCAAAAAAATTAGTTGTAAGGGTATTTTTCTAATTTATAAATAATTGGAAGACTTGAAATGAACTACTTAAGGGCTTAGGTATAATTAATGAATGTTTACATGGGTTGAGTTTGATGGAAAATAAAAAAAAGTTAGATGTGAGGAATTTTTTTATAATTTACGTATAAATTGGAGGGCTTTAAATAAACTATGTTATAGCCTTTGGGTGTAATTAATGAATATTTAAAGAAGGAAATCAAAAAGTTAGATGTGAGTTTTTTTTTTATTTTAATAATTTACAGATAAATTGGAGGGCTTGAAATAAGTTATATTAGGGCCTTCGGTGTAATTAATGAATATTTGAAAGACCTGAGTGTAAATGTAAATAACAATAGTTTGCAAGGGAAAAATTGACAACCCGAATATCAGGTTAAAGACACTTTTTTTTCTTCTTCTTAATTTTATAAAGGGAGCGTGAGTTTTGTAGTTTAGATTTGTACACAATTAGATAAATAATTTGTTATAATTTTATAATTGTTAAAATATATTACATCTATCTTTGTGTGGCTTGCTTGACTTTTAATTCAAGTTAAGGGTTATAATTAAGGTTGTGAATGTGTGACACCACCAAATCTCCTATTTGACATCACCATTCTCATCTTTTTTTATCCAACACCATCACATTTTTTTCCCTATGTTTTCTTCTCCACATAATAACAACAATGGTAACAGTTGCATCGCTACCACGCCGCCATTACTTCTCTCCTGTCTCCCTACACCACCTCCGTTGCTTCTCTTTTGCTGCCACATCATCGTCACTGCTCACCTACCTCCTTTTTTTCCCCATCTTTTTTCTCTTCCATTTCTTTTCATCTCATCAACGACAGGTTGCAATAAATTCATGAAAATTAATGCCCATGCACATGGACCTCATCGTCACTGCTCACCAAGTTGCATGTACAACATTTCATGAAATGTGGATACTTCAGAAATGATTCAAATGAATATTTCGCAAAAATAATACATAATATAGTTTTGAATGGACTGCAGCAGTGAATCGAGTGGGTTTGGGGTTGAGTGCCAATTTTCTTTCTTGTTTGGACTATCATGTATTCAATGATAGCTTGTGGTAGCTGTTTGATTGACATGAAATTTTAGTAATATATTTCAGCTCAGATTAGAGAAGTGAAATGCATGCCTTCATCCACACATAATAACACCATGTTTAAAGGCTGTTGATTAACAATGTATATGAGGGTATAACGGTGTGTAAGTTGTCAAGGAGTCCGATTCTTGGAAGTTTAACCCAAAAACAAATCAACTTGCACCTCTCTCAAATTGATTCCAATAGATCTTGCACAATCTTACCATCAACTTCCTGCGCTTCAGTATTATGGGAAGATTATCACAGCTCTTCATTGTTGCCAGCTAGTCAGACTGGTTCAAAAGATTAGTGATAATCCTTATTTATGGAAAAATGTAGAATCACGTGTCATCACTCGGGTGCATGCTAAATCCTCCCAGATATCCGAATCTTGAGGTAGGTAACAAGAAAGACGGCAATGATGTAGGTAGCAAGGGGTATGGGAAAGTTTTAACAAAATTGTTAAATTGCCAACTTCATTAAAAGCATAAGTTGACTGCAATGAGGTAGGTAGCAAGGGGTATGAAGAAGTTTTAACTGAATTGTTAAATTACCAACCTCTCTAAAAGCTTAAGTTGACAACAATGAGGTAGGTAGCATGGTTAGGAGGAAGTTTTAACAAAAATGTTAAATTGCCAACTTTTCTAAAAGCTTAAGTTGATAGATATCTAAAAGCTTAAGTTGATAGATATGACATATCTAGCATATATCAAGTTCGGGATCTACGAAAGGGGTGGAGTGGACTTCTAGTCTCAATGGCTGAAAAATACCTCAGCAGTTTGTTTGGCGAGAATTAAAATCTCTGACCTTTTCGAACCAAAGCTCTGATATCATTTTAAATTGTCAACTTCTCTAAAAACTTAAGCTGCTAGAGAGAACATATCTAACAAATATCAAGGTCAGGGTCTACACAACGGGTAGAGTCGTCTTCTAGTCTCAATAAGAATGGTCATGCAGCAGTGACATTATATTGACTTAGTAAGAGAAAAAAACACATCAAAGCCCTTTTCCTACAAGTGTGGAAGACTATGAGCCAACACAATTAGAGCTGCACTGTCAAACCATATCCATTTTCAATCTGTTAGTCTCGATATAGACCAGTAGCAGCATGCATTGTACAAAATCAACGCATTTCCCTGACCGGGTTATAAGAAAATAGATTGCGAACAGAATATTTGATTCATCAGAAAACTGTGAAACAAAAGAAGTAAAAACAGGGATAAACAAAATCACCAGCTTGCCCACCTATTTTCACGTTGATGTTACTATCTATGTACAGAACCTATGGATAGAACGAAATAAAAAAAGAAAAGAAAAAAAGAGAGCTTCCCTCCACAAGGGGAGCACGGTATTTCACCGCACCTATGGGTTGCAGTCACTGCAGCATTGAAGAACTACATGAACAAAATGAAGGGTAGCATCACGTTTCCACAATTTTTGGGCCTCTGTAAATATCTCCAACTACACTGAAATCATCTGCTGGTTTGTCCTTCTCTTCGAGCCAGGCATACCCCTCTATTTCATCTACTGCAATAAAGCCTGCATCACCTGTAAAGTACAGTGTTATTATGTTCATTTATCATCCACATGCAAGTTTCACTACCTTAGACGTGACGAAAATGTCATTTCTGTGCATTATTTTTTGTGTTTGAGAACACCACCTAGAACTCTTTAAGGGTCACTTTTTATGTTTTGACCATACCAATGTTTGGCACGCTACAAGTCCCAAAAGTATTAACTCTGGACGTAGCAATATTAGAGAATCATTTCCTCAATGAATGAAACTCCACCAACTTGGATAAGCTGTGAGAGTTGTTGCCAAAACCACGCGACTTTTTGTCCATGATTTTGGAGAAAGTTGCAAGAAGATGGTAGGTGGCTTTCATGGTGTCATTCTAGAACTCATTAAAAATATGCTCTGCCATCTAGACAGTGTGTAGTCTGGGTTGATTTTTTGTGAGAGCCCTTAAACTTTCTCTTCACAGGGAGTTGCGTTTTCAAAAAAGTGTGTATGTGCATGTTTGTGCTTGAATATCAACTGGAAAATGGAACAGAAACGAAACTAACCTGAGAAATTCGCATATGGGAAGTCCTTGTAGTACGTACAGTGTCGGCCTTCAGGATCAGAGTACGGTGGACCCAGCACATCTAGTACGGCACATGGTGTCCTTGCTGTGAAACAGTGCATATTGCCACCAGAAGTTGGGTACAGAATGGAGGTGCTGCATGGTGCAGTAAACGTAGCATCATTTGTAACCTTTGCCAAACGAACCCCAGGAGGCTGAACTGAAAGCATCAAGTGAAGGCAATAATGAAGTTCAACTTAACTGAAACGAGAAAGGGTAGTGAAGAGGTTAACAAGAAACCTGATACTGGTAAACCTAATTGTCTCTAGTCTGGACTCATGACTTGCAACAGTTAAGAGTGGTACCCAATGGCCATCAACCCTGTACAAAATCTAAACCTCTGGGCTTATCTGATCAGCCTATGCATCAGAAGAATTTACTAGTGCAAACTGCCCTCAGCTAAGAACTATGGACACTCCATTTGGGTTGTTGTGTCCGAGTTGAACCTAACATTTGTTGATACTGCTCCCCATGGGTAGCATGCCTCAGACACTCCCGAGGCACTTTTCCAAATTTTTCTACTACTTCTTCATCAACCAAAAGGATAAATTAAATGAACAAAATCACAAAATGAACGATAAACTACGGCTAGTCTCACATAATCTTTTAACCTCACGAAGTAATTTTCAATTAACATTTATTTATATTGAGTTTTGAAACAAGTAAAAAATGCAAAGGAATGAAAGATTAACATGGATTTCATACATATCAGCTTATTATTTATGAATAATTTTATCTATTATTTATGATTATGTTTTTTAAATTTCAAAACCAATATCAAGAAACTAGGAATCAGATCCATAACTATTTTGACAGTACCACTCAGATAAATCAAACAAAAAATTATATGTACATTCATCTGTGATAAAATAATAAATCCTTGTTATTCACGCCATGTCAGTAAACCTTTGGTTCATAGGCCCTAGGAAGCTAACATTGTCATGCTCATGCAAACAAAAAAATGCATTGGCTGATTTTGTGAGGTTTATGTGGAGAATCAACCTTGAGACATCTCCAGAAATAAGTCATGATGGCAAGCCTTATGGACCAAGCATGCAAAACAGAAATCTTATCTACACCCATCATTTAATGAGGAAACCCACTTTTTGAATTTCGTTTATTTTGATTTTACGGATCAATGAGGGAGTAATTTTACTAAGACAACTAAAAACAACTACCATCCTTATTTTTCTCAAATCTCCCTCCTTTTTTCTCTCCATCTTCTTGTTTCAATTAGGGGTGTTAATCGGTTCAGTTGATTCAAAATTGGATTAGAATCGAACTGAACCGAATTTTCGGTTCAGTTTCTATAATTTTCAAACAAAAAAGGGAAAGCAAACAGGTCGATTCTGTTCAATTTCGGTTTTCCCTTCTTTTTCTTTTTTTCTCCTCTCTCATCCACCACCTCTGAGTGAATATGCACCTAACTCCCAGTCTGCTCCCTCAACCTCCTGATTGTACTCTGTTACTCTTCATTGCATATTTCATATTTTCAACTGCTTTCTTTTCATGGTGGAGAAGTCAAAATGAGTAGAATATTTTTTGTGCGAAGGACTGACTACTGAGGTGAGCGGAGAGGGAAAGAGTCATGTTTTCTAGTCCTAAACTTTTTGTTGCTTTCTAGTGGTTGGGTGTTGTGTTTCTTTCTAGTTTAATATTTTTTATTATTGCTTTGCTTTCTAGTGTTGGGTGTTGTGCACCTTGTCTTGCCATAATTGTGTTGGAGTGTGAAGCATTTTACATATTTTACCGAGGGAATGTTATTATCACATTTCACTAATATATATTTTAGGGCTCTAAGCCTTTGACCACAAAAATGAAAAGGAGAATTAAAAAAAAAAGATACTGTGTGTGTGAATGAGACACTCCACTTACACTTCAATTTATTTAATCCCAACCAAGACACTCCACTTACACTTTAATTCACTTAATCCCAACCACCATTTATCTCCATTAATCAAACTTCAACAAAGTATTAGTTAAATACTCGATGAAATAAAAATAATAGTAGGAATATAAATAAGCTGGTTTGGCCGGTTTTCGGGAACCAATGAACACATGCTTATTATCTCTGTTCAATTTCTTTTCATATCAATGATCAAATCGGATAGACGTAAACTCTATGAAAATATGTAATTCCATTAATGATCTCATAGATTGCAAAAAGTATTTTGACAAGGATAATTTGAGGGAATGAGATTTTCATCTCAAAATTAAGAACTTCTGGAACTGAAACATAAGGTGTTGGAGAGGACAACTCATGGTTTGAGAATCCATGAGTACTGCATGTGGTAAAGGTTAACTAGGATTCTAAAAGTTGCCACTAAATACATCTTAATGAGGGTTTATGGGTTTTAAGTGTCTGGGCTCAACTAAATTTTTCTTATTTTCAACTTTGTTTCCATATTTGTCTGTAATTTTGCATTAGAGTGAAAGAAGAAGATTTAACTCAATACTTTTTCTAAGATTTCTATTAAATTCCTTCGTACCTTCCTTTAACATTTTCTTCCTATTTTTTCTTGTTAATATTAGATTAAATCTTCAAAATTGACGTTACATTTTTTGTACGTAATTACCCTTTAGGCTAAGTTTATTGTGAACACAACAAACTCAAGTAATCAGAGAACCCACCTCATTTTGGGTTCCCTCATCGTTCGGTGGGTGTAGATAAGATTCCACATACAAAACTACAAACCATGCACAAAACGAGGACAAACCAACCATTGCTTAACATAAACTTGACTTGCATAATATCGTAAGTGCTAAAAGCATTTGTCAAAGACTCGCATGATGAGAAGCTTCGTTGTATTACAACATCAATTTTATCAAAGCAACCCCTCTTCCCTTTTTTTGATGAGAAGGGAATAATGTGGTTTGTAGTATTAGTTGTACCCAAAAGTGAAAAAAATTGGAGATATGGGAAGATAGATATAATGTGAGATGGAGACACATGATTAGACTTACAGTATGAGGGGTTGACATTTTCATTTGCAGTGGAAGGTAGATGAGTCACCCAATCATATGATTTGATGTGCATGGACCCAGAGAGAAGCTTACTGAAGACAGTCATGCCTGGATGATTATGAAGCGGAATAACACCAGAAGATGGCAAGCAGAAGATCCCAATCTGCAGGAATGAATGAGATTTATAAAGATAAAAATCTAGGTCCAGTGTAGATCAAAGAGCTTTCTTTCATGCATTAGCCGTAAGCAACCTAATAAGCTGATACCGAGAATCTATTGCAGTCATAGAGGTGTAGGTATGTTATTGGAGGGGCTTCATCATTCTTGATAGTACTGAAATACAATATGTCTTGAGTAAGGCCAACATCAACTGGTTTCATGTCATCTACACATGAAAGTGAGAGCAAATAAAGCAACCTAGTCAGAAAATTCATGCAATATCATGCTACAATAAAAAATATTCAGAGTACATAATTTTCTAGCATTATAAACTGCATCCTCAAGCACCATTACTTTGCCCATCAAATCCCACATGTGATGAACAATAACTTTGACCTCCAATGTGGAATGAACAGCTTGCCTATGGTGGCAAAGTCTATAAAAATTAATTTCTTCTTCTCAATCGTGGTCATAACCAACCACCGCCATTCTTGATCCACTCCTTCCCTCATTGCTTTATTAATATTATCTTCTTTCGTTCCCCGATTGACCAAACGTCCATCACCATCGAAAACCACCCGAGAAACTCTAGTATCACCTCCTTTCGTCCGCTCTTATTTTTATTTTCTCTCCACCATCTTCCACTTTCCCACTCTCTGCTTAAACACCCTTATTTGAAATGACCTTTAGAGACATTCCACTTTGAAATAACCTTTAGATCAGTGGTTGGAGGTGGCTCTGGACTAATTAGTAGGGCTGTAGAAATTAGTTTGAGGGTGGAGCTGCCTCTATTGCTGCTCTAGTGACTACCTGTTCTTCTTGTTCTTCTAGAAGAGCATGTTTTAGATCATCGGTTACGCCATAGCAGTGGTTGTGTTTGAGTTTTGAAGCTCTACCATGTTTTTGTTGAGGATGCTGCTCGGTTTGAGCGTGTAGTTAGTCCCGCACTCAGTCCAATATGGGATATGTCCGGAGGACGATAATTTCGTGTGCATGCTACATTGTAGTTTTGGAGGGTTTCGTGTGCTTTACCCCGGGTCCCAACTGTTTGAGGGTTTTTTTTTTTTTTTTTTTTGGGGGGGGGGGGGGGGGGGGGGGGGGGGGCGGGGGGGGTGGCAGGGGGCGAATAAATGAATGATGGCAGGTTGTAGGTTGTGGTGACTTGAATAGGAACAAGTAATTATTATTATTAATTTAGACTTTTCCCCCATGGGCAAGTTGATCGTTTACCAAGCTAGTCAAAGGTGCTAGGATTTATCTTTAAAATTAATCACTTCCCAATTTTTTGGGGTTGGGTTCAGGTTGCCCCACTCAAGTTATACTCCTATCCTAAACCATATAAATAAACTACAGTCCTAGCCTACTAGGACACCCACCACTAGTGAGACTCAAAGCCCATACCCTCCCACACCGAGGAGGGATGAGATAGTTTGGTTAACTTTATGAAGAATTTTCTTGATACATGGAAAATATAGTAAATACTTTCGCAACTATTCTGATGGAGGATAAGAAAAAGAAAACTAAGAATTTTGGTGGGCATTATAAGTATAGACAGGAGTTACTTTTGAAATAGACATTGGGCCCCAAAGATCTATTTTTGGTTTTGGGTTGTTGAGCATAACCCATTGTGTAAATTGAGGACACATCACGCTCTCACCCTCATAACGGCTCAACACTTCAACGTCTCCAACGTTCACACGCAGAGCAAGCTCTTCCTCCTCAGACACTCTATTAGATCTCCTCCTCAGATCTCTCCATCTAGTCTTGTCAGTGTGTTCAATTATCCCCCTCGACATGTAAATCCCACTGTGTGTATGGTTTATTGTTTGTTTTAGTGAGTTCACACTGTTGGGTGTAGTGAAGAAGTTTAACATGTAAACACAGACTTGTCTACCATACTGTTGTAGGCACATATTTTAAACAACCTGGAACATGCAAGTGTATGGTAGGCAATGCTTTTATATGCATCTTAAAGTGGATATTTATACAATGAATTAGAAGTGGATTTATGTGAGTGACTATCATGATCCATAATGCATTCTATGATTTACTGGCATTATAGTAGGCACATAGGTTTTAAACAACCTCGAACATGCAAGTAGATGGTAGGCATTGATTTTATATGATCTTAAAGTGTATATTTATGGTAGGCAAAGAATTACAAGTGTATTTATGGAGTGCCTACCATGATCCAAAGATCATTCAATGATTTACCTACTATATTAGCAGTATGGTAGACAGATGTTTAAAACCCGAGCTAAGTAGGATGAATGGTCTATTAATATCATGAAAGTGAAATGGTGAGGGCCAGCCTAGGGCGCGACACAAGCCGGTCACTCAGTGCCCATTGTCCTAGACCACCATCCGTAAAATTGTCTTTAAACATTCACGAAGGCTATTTATAGTTTGGGAGTTATTTTACATTTTTTCCTACCATACTAGCATGGTAGGTACAAGATCAAAATTCTTAAATTTAAAAGTAAGTCGTAGGGACTGATTTTTCATGCGTTTGCAATGAATTACAATTGTATTATGTGAGTGCATATCATGATCCAAAGTGCATTATCATTGGGTGTAGTGAAAAAGAAGCTTAATGTGTAAATACATATTTGCCTACAATACGTAAATAGGTTTGAAACATCCTTGAAGATGCAATTATGTGAGTGCCTATTATGATTCAGAGTGCATTCTATGATTTATCTATCATACTGGCAGTATGGTAGGCGCACAAGTTTGAAACAACCTCGAACATGCACGATAGGCAATGATTTATGATAAACAATGAATAACAAGTATATTATGTGAGTCCCTACCATGACCTATATTACATTATATGATTATGATTTGCCTACCATAGTAGGCACATGCATGAAACAACATGAAACATGCAAACATATGTGAGCAGTAGAAAGTGACGTGAACAGTGAACAATGACATGAATAGTAACAGTTACATGAATAGTGATGTGAAACGTGCAAAGTGACGGGAAAAATGTTTTTGTTAAAAGAGCACGAGCTTGGGTTCTTATTTTACAATAAAATGGATCCTGGGGTCAGTAAAAAACCTTTCTTGTCACCAAAATCCCGTTGTTCCTTATTAAATATGTAAAAGAAATAAATAACTAGTTGCTACTATGCACATTACATAGTAAAATTTATTATGAACTTGCTATGCACACACTACATATGAATTGCATGTATGCATAGTAAAAAAAGCCACTATGCACTCATTGTGTGAACATAGTAAAACCAAGGATTTAGACAAACACATTTATAGCACAACTAAGTTTAAGGTTGAAATATTATGTTTTAAAAAAGAAAAAATCTAGCCGGCTAAACCACCCAAATAAACCAACAAATGAAAATAAATAACACTTGCACCATAAAATATCCAACAGAACAAAAGTAAGATAAAATTGAAATGAAAATTTTATGATTATTATTGTCCATTAATGAGCAAACTTGGGGAAGAAAAAGATAACAAGTTTTCCTAACAGATACAGTTTCCCTTTCTTAAACAACAATATAAAAAAAAGTCTAACATCCATATACTATTGAGAATTTCGATCCTCAAATAATTTCAAATATGAAACTCCAAATCAACTTCTAAGCTAACAGATTCATATTTTGCAAATTTGAGACATACCCAAATGGTGAATACCATTCAACTAAACATCAACTCATTCATTATTTAATTAAAACTTCAACAAACTCGAATAACAAACATCAAATCCTGAAAAATCAATAGCAATATATATTATAACATACCTAGAACCAACTGTAAACGTTGGACATCTTCAGGAGATGGAACAGTTCCAGGTTCACAGTTAGCAAAGACTTCCTTACAAGTCTGGAAAAGCTTCTGCACATGGTATGGTTGTTTCGATTTGCTCGTCTTCGGCTTCGATGTGCTTGGCATCGATTTCTTCTGCCTCTTCCTAATGTTCTTTGGCATTTCACAGACACCCTTCTTCTTTTTATGATCAATCAATAAGCAGTCTTACAGTTTCATTCATACAAACCACTCACTGATTCACTGCAACCCCACAAGTATAAAAAACTTGGATAATCCAAAATGGGTATCTTGAAAAACCCTAGAAAATGCAGAATTGAGAAATGGGTATTACAAATATCATCGAAAAAACATGGTTCTATGGGATCTGTGGGAGATGAAAACGAGAGGATGTGAAGTCGAAGAGAAGTTACTATTATTAAATAATAAAAAGCGTGGAGAGAAAGAAAGAGATGGTAGTTCTGATCCTGCTGTAGACGAGGAGGGAGGCTTATATAGTTAGAGACTGAGAGAGTGAGTTGAAATATTTATTTGTTTGGAGAAGGAAAAACCAGGGGCCATGAAAAGCTTTCCAATGGGCTTAACAAACTGGGTGGTTTTCTATCCATTTCCCCTCCAAAAGAAGTATTTGACTTCTGGTCTTACCTTTTTTTTTTTTTTTTTTTTTTTTTTAAATAAAATCAAAATTTTCCATTTTTTAAATTTATAGCAATAATATTTTAATATTAATTCATTAATTATAAACAATTTTGTCTATGAAACATGGGGTTTCAAAAACTAATTATCAAAATCATCCTTAGAATCAACCCCATGCATTCAAAATGTTTGGAAAGTGGGGCATGGATACTTGAAGTAGCTAGGGTTTGGTTGCATAACAGAAAAAGTTTAATTTCTTTAATTAAAATTTGAATCAGAATTTCACATTCATATGTTTTATTTATATAAGCGGTCATAAATGTATACGTCGATTAACAATTAAAATAAATACTAGAAGACCAATCCAAATTAAACACTACGGTGGTAATGAAAAACTACATGAACTATCGTATTGCATTCACTAATAACGTTTAATGTCCCAAGTAATACATCATAATCTTTCATCATTACATGCTATCCACGACCATATTTAGGGGGACCTTGGCTTGTGAGTTTTTTTTTTTTTTTTTTTGGAAAACATGATTTGTGGTCTCCGACATGCAACTCTAAATAGTATGTCCAATGAATTGAAAAAAGAAATTCTTGTGGAAACCCCAAATTATTCTTAAGCGCTATAGTTATGTCTACACATACATCGTTATTTGTCATAGTGAGTTATATATATCCCGATATTTTAATTTAAACCCTAGAGTAACTATTGAGTACATGTATGAATTATTTTCAAACATATATAATGTATAATAACGTTTGTCAAGCCTTGTTTGATACACTATTTTCCTCTTTTACAAAACTATCACTAAGAATTATTTTAAAATATAAAAATCAGTGGTAAGAAAAGTAGCTTTAATTTTTTTTAAATGTTTATTCTAAAACAATGTTCTAAAAATCGCTAGGCAATTGGTGGACAACGAGTAGGGAACTAGCGCCTAGAGCCTAGACCTTTTTTATATTATAATTTATAAAAGTAAAACATAATTGCATATAAATACTTCCAATTCAATACCAAAATATATGCAAAATGTATTTAAAAAATAGTCTTAGTTTTTTATTTTTTTTCGAATTGGATATATATATATATTTTTTTAAAATTTGCCTAGGCGATTTTTAAAACATTGTTCTAAAGTAAAAAGAAAATTATATAAAACAGAAAATGAATTCAATAGTAATAAAAAAAAACCCTAAGACAAGTGCTAAAAGAGCATATTTTCTCGCCATGCAAAATGAGGAGATTAAACGATGCCCTTTTTAATTTAAAGCTTGATATGGGAGATTATAGTCCTTGTTTGGTTTATGCAGTATGATAGGAAGTGGGTCTAAATGGTTTTGACTAATGTTGCGAGTGCTCTTGGTGTAGTATAGGTGTCTCTCTCCCTGATCTTGGTTGCTAAAAGTGACCATATCATTCGCCTTTATTAAAATCATCTAATAAGAGAGCTTGTTTGATTTACAAAAGCAAGTACACTGAGTGATGACTTAGGATGATGATCATTCCAGTCAAACAGAATCAAGGAAAACCTAAAAAGGCTCAAGATAACCATTGAACTTAATCAGAAGTGTTTCCAGGTATCTAACATTTGTACGTTGGGTCAAAATATTATTGAAGACGAGTCTCAATCGCCTAAGGGATCTATTCCTCAAAGATCTTCTCGAATCAAAAAAACAAACACTAAATTCAGGGTATAACCAACAAGGATAAGTTAGATGAAGATCAATATTAGATGCTGGAATCTTTCAAGAATTAGTATATTTCTAGTTTTTAATTGCTTTAATTTTCGAGTTCATGTGTTTCAAGAACATGATTTTCGACTTTTTCTATTTGTTAGAGAAGGGGATGGAGAACCCTATCCTCAAGATGATTAAGCAATTGATTAGTGCCTACCAAAAACACGTGTTTAAGCTAGTGCACCAAGGAACCATCTTGACAACAATTCACTTGGTAAGTTTTAACGCTTAGCTTAAACCCCATTGATCCATCCTTTATCTTGTTTGAGGAGTTTAAGGAAATTTCACTCCTTGTGATAATGTAGTAGATGATGAAGGGATAACTGAATGGTGTAAATTTGATGCATTTTTATGCTCTTGTTTTTTATGACAAGATTTGGGGATCCTCAAAACCCCAACTTTCTTTAAAAAAATAAAAAAAAAGTATTTTCTCAGCAAGTTATTTCAAATATTGAACCTGGTGGGAGTCTTAAAAAGTGCACTGACTAGAGTTGAAGAGCCAAATAATCATCACTGACTGTGTCACATACACAACTTGGAATCCAAATTGGAATCGAAGAATTTCATCAACAGAATTTGGGCGGTAAAAATGGGCGCGAAATTCAAATTACTTATGTTTTGAATAGGAAGGTAAAGATGGAGTAATAACACCAATGGTTTTTAGGAACCCACATGGGGTGAAACACGTGTTAGCTTTTGATTGGTTAGCTTTGAATTTCTGTTGGAACTTTACTGTTAAATAGAGAAGAGAGGAGAATACAGAGGATAAAGAATTTGATTGTAAACAAGGACTGATTTGTTGAGTGGAACAGAGAAGTATAGTTTTCGTTGTTGTCTTTCTATCAATTGAAGTTTTCCTTTCAAGTTCGTCTGTTTTCCTTCCAAATTCATCTGGAATTGAATCCAGAAGTTACGACTGTGACATTTGGTATCAGAGCGGCGTATAATTCTCGGATCTGTGGAACGGGAAGATCAGGACAACAACATGAAAACAAGAGGGAAAGAGATCGAACACTTCATGAAAAAAGCAAGAAAGAACCAGAGTGAGATGTCTAGTCAGATTGAGTTTCTAAAGACCGAGTTCAAAAAATTAGCTCAGTCTAATGAAATTCAGGAGAAACGAATCGATACTTGATTCGATCACCTAATTCAGTTGATTCAAAGTCAATCGGGACCTGCTACAGCTATGGAACCAAGTTCTTCAACCTCTCATGGTGCAGGATCCAAGGATCTCCCTCCCCACTCCCAAACTCACTGGGAGCAGCAAGGTACGTACCCCCGATTACCTAGACTTGAATTTCCTACATTTGATGGATTAAATCCTAGGGCATGGGTGAAGAAGTGTGATCGATACTTCAAGTTTTTCCAAATTAGTGAAGAAAACAAAGTCAGCATAGCCTCAATACACCTAATAGGTAAGGCAGATATGTGGTTTCTCGACTACCAGGTGGGGAATGAAATGCCTCAGTGGACCCACTTTGTGAATGATCTCTGTGAGAGATTCGAGGAAGCTATATTAGATAACTACGTGGACTCATTTAACAAACTGAACCAGGTTGGATCTGTGAACGAGTTCTACGACAAATTTGAGGAGTTAAAATCCCTAATGTTATCCCATAATAAGCATTTAGATGAGACTTATTTTGTGTTAAGCTTCCTAAGTGGATTAAGAGCAGAAATTAAGGCATTGGTACAACTGTTTAAGCCAACTACTGTCACACAGGCCCTATCCCTAGCACGAATGCATGAGGCCTCAATACAACTGAACAATAGCTCTAAACCTACCAACTCCACAGCTTTTACTCCTAGATATAACACTTATTCAACCACTTCATAAGTACCTCACAAAGGTAGTCACACCAGTAACCTGCCCACTACACAACCTACAACTAGTTCATACAAAACTTACCAGTCAAACAGGAATATATGTACAACTCCACTGTTCCTACTAGCTCAAAATCCTCTTCTACATTACCATCTAACACTCAACCACCTATAAAAAAACTCACCTACGCCCAAATGAAGTTGGGAAGAGAAAAATGATTGTGTTACTACTGTGATGAGCAATATAGACCCAGCCACATCTGTAAGTCTCAGCAATTGTATATACTGAATTTAGAAGAAGAGCCAAATGAGGAAGAAGAAACTCACACCATGCTGGCAACTGAAGATTTAGTTCAACAAATTCCATCAGATATGGAAATATCTTTACATGCCTTACATGGAAGCCTCTCCACCAATACTCTATTGCTCAAGGGATTGATAAAAAAAGAAGCACATATCCATCTTGATAGACACCGGTAGCACCCACTCATTCGTAGACCCACGAGTTGTTAAGGCCACAAATTGGCCTACTTGTTTGACACCACAGATGGTGGTGAAAGTGGCTAATGGGGAGCAAATCATCAGCAATGCACTCTGCTAGAATCTTAAATGGACTATGCAGGGAATTCTCTTTGAGGGCAAGGTGCGGGTTCTTCCACTTGGGGGCTACGACATGGTGCTAGGAGGAGATTGGCTGAAATTATTTGGGGACATAACTCTGAATTTGCAAAAACTGCAGCTCACATTAAACCACAATGATAGGATTGTGACTCTACAAGGTGGGTTGGACACAGGTAATCTCTGTCTTATGGAGGCAAAAGGTATTTCTAGACTTATAAAAAAGCATGCAAGTTCCTTCCTATCTCATTTGTTTTCCATGAGAACCACAGGACAATCAAATTCCATTGAAGTGCAAAACATACTTGATGACTTCAGTGATGTGTTCCAGCAACCCACCTCACTCCCACTTAATAGATCCCTAAATCATCACATTCCATTGAAACCAAATCATCAACCTCCATCTCAAAACCCCTATAAGGTTCCTTACATGCAAAAGGATATGATCGAGAACTTAATACAAGAAATGCTTGCATCCGGCCTCATCCAACATTCTCAATGCCCGTTTCCTGCCCCTATTTTGCTAGTCAATAAAAAAGACGAGAGTTGGAGATTTTGTGTTGACTATAGGAAGTTGAATGAGATCACCATCAAGGACAAATTTCCTATGCCCCTCATTGATGAGTTGCTTGATGAACTCTATAGGGCCACAATCTTCTCTAAACTGGATTTAAGATCAGGTTACCACCAAATATTGGTCCACCCTCCTGATGTTCACAAAACAACTTTTAAAACACATCATGGACACTTTGAGTTCAGAGTGATGCCCTTTGGCCTAACCAATGCCCCTGCATCTTTCCAATCACTTGTGAACCAAATATTTCAGCCTCTCTTAAGGAAATTTGTGCTGGTCTTCTTTGATGATATATTAATCTATAGCTCTACTATCACCCTGCATCTGGAACATGTACATGTTGTGCTCTCTATTCTACGACACCATCAACTTTATGTTAAGCTCTCAAAGTGCTCATTTGCTCAGCCACAACTGGAGTATCTTGGGCACATCATTAGTGGCCAAGGAGTGGCAGCCGACCCTCAGAAAATTGCAGCAATGACCAACTGGCCTACACCCACTACGATCAAACAACTACGGGAATTCTTGGGTCTTACAGGCTACTACAGGAAGTTTATTAGGTACTACGGTCATATAGCTCAGCCTTTGATAGATCTCCTAAAAAAGATTGCCTTTAATTGATCCAAGGCAGCCACTATAGCATTTACTCAACTCAAGACAGCCATGAGCACATCCCTTGTCTTGGCATTGCCAGACTTCAACTTGCCTTTCACCATTTAAACAGACGCTTGCTCCAAAGGAGTAGGAGCAATCCTTGCTCAAAAGGGCAAGCCAATTGCATTTTTTAGCAAAGCCCTTAGCCCACGGAATCTGACACTCTCTACATACGAAAAGGAACTCTTGGCAATAGTAATGGCCGTCCATAGGTGGAAATCTTACCTTCTCGGATCTAAATTTCTTATTTTTACGGATCATCAAAGCATCAAATGCTTCTTGGCTCAAAAGGTTACAACCATGACTCAACAACGGTGGCTTTCCAAGCTTCTTGGCTTCGGTTATGAAATATTTTACAAAAAGGGGTCTGAAAATACAGTGGTCGATGCTCTGTCAAAATGCAATGAACAAGATAGCAACTGCTTAGCTATTTCTGTTGTTGTTCTAGCTCTGTCAGGATGCACTTAACAGGATGGTCACTGCTTGGCTATTTCTAGAGTTGCTCCACTATGGTTACAAGAAGTAATCTCTTCCTATAACAATGATCCAAAGGCTCATCAACTTATTCAGCAATTACTTCTTAGCAAGGACTCCTCTCCTCCCTTCTTTTTAGCAAATGGGATCCTAAAACACAAGCACCCACTATATATTAGGTCTTCAGGGAAGCTCCGCACTCAGATTCTACAAGAACTACATATTTCAGCACTTGGGGGACACTCAAGAATCAACTCTACTTATAAAAGGGTACAACAATATTTCTTTTGGCCCAAAATGAAAGAAGCAGTCCTACGGTATGTCACTGACTGTGATACCTGTCAACGAAATAAAAATGATCAATCTTCTTACGCTGGTCTACTTCAGCCATTGCCTATTCCGGAAAAAGCTTGGAAACATGTGTCTATGGATTTCATTGAGGGGTTGCCACCTTCAAATCACAAGACAATGATCATGGTTGTGGTTGATCGACTTACAAAATACAGCCATTTCTTGGCCTTGTCTCATCCATTCACTTCCACTATGGTAGCTGATTTGTTTCTTCATAATATATACAAATTACATGGTCTACCTCAATCAATTGTGTTTGACAGGAACATGGTCTTTTTAAGCGCCTTCTGGCAAGATTTGTTTGCAGCCTTGGGAACAACTCTAAGCATGAGCTCCGCCTATCATCCCCAGATAGACGGGAAAACGGAGAGGACAAACGCATGTCTTGGAACATACCTACGTTGCATGGTTAGTGATGCACCAACTCACTGGTATAAATGGTTGCACCTTGCAGAGTACTGGTTTAATACTTCATTCCATACAAGCCTGCAATCCAGTCAATTTCAAGCCCTATATGGTTATCAACCACCCTTATTGGCTCTCCCTCCCACTTCCCACATTGCAAATCCTGATGTCCAGCAGTATCTCATAGACAGAGATCATATGCTTGACATTGTGAAAGAGAAGCTGCACTGTGCACAGGAAAAGATGAAGCTCTAGGCAGATCAACACAGGTCCGAGAGAAAGTTTTCCATTGGCAACTGGGTATACTTAAAATTACAACCGTATAGGCAAACTTCAGTCCTTCTCCGCAGGAATCTAAAGCTGTCAGTCCGCTTCTATGGTCCCTTTCCAGTCGTCGAACGAATTGGGATAGTAGCCTACAAACTACAGCTACCCCCTAACTCAAAGATCCACCCTGTTTTTCATGCCTCCCAGCTGAAGAAGAAGTTGGGAACCACGATAATTCCAACTCCCATGTTACCTTTGGTCAATCATACTGGCAAGTTCAAAGCTGAATCAGTTGTTGTCTTGGCCCGTCGCCTCGTCCCTCGCCATAATCGAGCTATAACTTATGTTCTTATTCACTGGTCCAACTCCTCTCCTCAACACGCCATTTGGGAAGATTGGACCAATATTCAGGCCATGTTTGCTACATTCCATCCTTGAGGACAAGGATTTTTCGAAGGAAAGGGTAATGTCACATACCCAACTTGGAATCCAAATTGGAATCGAAGAATTTCATCAATAGAATTTGGGCGGTAAAAATGGGAGCGAAATTCAAATTACTTCTGTTTTGAATAGGAGGGTAAAAGAGTAATAACACCAATGGTTGTTAGGAACCCACATGGGGTGAAACACGTGTTAGCTTTTGATTAGTTAGCTTTGAATTTCTGTTGGAACTTTACTGTTAAATAGAGAAGATAGGAGAATACAAAAGGATAAGGAATTTGATTGTAAACAAGGACCGATCTGATTAGTGGAACAGAGAAGTATAGTTTTTGTTGTTGTCTTTCTATCAATTGAAGTTTTCCTTTCAAGTTCATCTGTTTTCCTTCCAAATTCATCTGGAATTGAATCCAGAAGTCACGACTGTGACAGATTGTCAACGAGTATATATTGAGCTCATATAAGATTCAGTCTTCACGGTTGTGCATCAGAGCATGACCATCTTTCATAGTCGCAGAGTATCCCCCCAACGCCGACTCATTTGGTCCAAAATCAATGTTGCATCTAGTGCTTGAGTTTGAGCTTGTTGATCTACTGCCGATCCATTTTCATTTTCATTTTCATTTTCATTTTCATTTTCATTTTCATTTTCATTTTCATTTTCATTTCCATTTCCATTACCAGGTCAATACCATTACCATTGCAATATTGATGGTTGACCCATAATGAAGTTCAATACCATCACCATTGCAATATTGATGGCTGACCCATAATGAAGACCTATCATCCCAATCTCATTGGATATGCATCTTTCCATGTTGTAAACATCTTGAGACTGTAAGTGTGCCTCTGCGTGCCCATTTTGGCTCCAATCTGGTAAGAGTGAAGCAACTACTTGAGTGTGAGCATGAGCCCACCCTATTCCATATTTATTTTGTTCCATTACTGCATCCATCACACGATTGTGATATTTTTCGTATCAACCATTACCCCTTAGACCGCCCAAATTTGTTTGAGCTGATGACCCAATTTCACTCCATACATCGTTGTAGTGTGAGCTCAAACTCAAATTGGATATTTGAGTGTCTTGACTCGATCCAAGTCCCACCAAGCTAGAGTTAGATTGGACCCAAACACACGAGTCACTCTAACTTGACAAATAGTTGGATTCTCGTGAAATGCCTCTTTCATTGACTCTGCCATGAACATAAGTCTGCGATGCTAAGCTAAATTCATTCCATCCCATTAGCTGACTAAAATCAGGCATGACAAACTACCTTTGTGGCTGTTTGAAGCCCCTCATGTTGATATTGTTTTTGTTATCTCCAGCAAACCACTGGGAACTTAATAAATTGGTTTAATTTCCTTGGTTGAGACGTCATCGTTGTTTCTCATGCAAGGCTGAGTTGGGATGATGGGACAAACTGCTGACTTGATCATAAATGCTTTTTCGACCCCTTGTTGTGTGTTCATCCTGATTCAACCCAAATAAGAATAATGGAGGTGGTTGTGGATGCAAATTTTTACCGGATCAAGTGCCGATCACGCAAAGTAATCTGTATAAGATGAATAAAGATTCTTGACACCGGTGTGGTGTCTGCCACCGGGACTCCGATGCCAAAGTTAGAATAATATCTCTAAGAAAAATATTTATATCTCTATATTTGTAGAGATAATTAAGATTCAGAAAAGTATTACCTGAAAAATTACTTTGTGTTTGGCTATTTATAGAGGCAGGAGAATCTAATCGCTTGCAGATGACTGGGGCAGGTAGCAGGTCAGGAGCCAACTGCTCATAGAAGAGTGAGACACGTGGCAAGTCGGGAGCCGTTGATGGTTGTAAATTCCCATTAATGTTTGTAACCTGTTGTTGATGGTTGTAACTTCGGTCGACAGTTGTAACTTTCGTCGACGGTTGTAACTTTCCGTTGATGGTTATAACTTCCTATTTTAAGAAACCTCTCTTGCAGGTTCGTGTGCTCAGCTAAGTATGGTGGTCAGCATCAAACACTATTCCTTTGTTGAAAAAGAGTCTTCTGCCAAGTTGCATTGGGCCCAGACTTGGGCTTTCTATACTTGTATCTTTCGTGGGCAATTTTCACTCTTCTCGGGAATGACCTAAAATTTTGGCTTTCTTATCCGGCTAGGCTAAAGATTATTTTTTTTCTACCACAAATGCCCCTCATCTCCTTTGCTTTTGAGCTGACCATTTTTCTTTTTCTTCTTACTTAAAAGAAGATGAGATGTATTTTCACTGAGTAGAATGCTTCTGATCTTGTTGACTTATCCATCTCTACTGATGAGACTTCTTCCGAGAGTTTTTTTTAAGACAAAGTGGAATTCCAAGAAATTTGCTAGAGTTAAGGTGGACTCCTCTTCTGGGGAGGAAATATATCTTAGAAAGAAAATGAAAAATAATTTTCTTGGATAGGCCTCATTGGTCATGAAGGAGCCATCCGTGAGACCGAAAGTTTCTTCTGCTCTTGAAATGTAGTCTACTAGAGACAAAATAATCTCCATGTAGAATTTTCTGCTGAAGATGAGGTGATCTACTGGATAAGTCACACATGGTACTTTCAGAGGCTTCTGGACTTTGTCTAAGTAGATGATAATTCTTAGGTGTTTTGCCATGTAATCACTGGATGATTGATAGGTTATAAGCTGATAATTAGAATAGATAGTTATTTTTTTAACTGACAATTCCTTTGCTAGGCATATACCAATAAACAAGGCCTCATATTCTGATTTATTATTGGAGGATTTGGAACTAAATGTGATGGTTTGCTCTACCATGGTTTCATTGGGTGTAAATAAAACAAGTCATGCTCTGACACCCTTGTGATTTAACGACCCATCCACACATAAATGCCACATATCTTTGGGCTGACATGTCCCTGTTTCAGCATGAGTTGATCATGAGTCTTCATTTGTTGAAGGACGTGATACTGATCTACTAGTTGACTTTGTTTCCTCGGTTAAGGAGGGAGCGAATTCTGCCATAAATCTACTAAGGCTTGAGCCTTTCTATAGTCGTCCTCGGCCTGTAGATCAAGTCATATTGGCTCAACTCTATTGCCCATTTCATGAGTTTTTTTTTACAAGCATTCGGGAGGAAGTTGTGCCCCCAGCTCTTCGTTGGTGAGAACTGAGCTAACTAATAAATTTGAAACTGTCAAGTAGATGTATGGGTCATCTCCTAGATTTGTATGTTGATCTACTCAAGAATCTATCCAAAGCTATTGCTCTACTAGGAGACTTTGAATTTCTTTTGGAATTGATGGTAACTTCATGTCAAGTAGTGGTCTTATTTGCTTTTATTATCCCAGAACTTCTTGTTTGTTGATTGGTTTGTTGACCCTTTTATCAAACTTATGTTGAAGTAAAGTTGCATTTCATTCAACTTTGTTTTCTGTTTGCTAACTTAGAAATATTTTCATTGAGGGCGCAAAAATTTGATTGGCCTCATTCACGAGTTTCCAATATGCTAAGTTGGAACTTAAACATAACTTGAGGATTTAGAAATTAATCAGGGATTAAAATTTGTTTATCTTAGCAATTGCATGGAAATATTGTGTGATATGTTGACCACTTGACACAACTTAAATGGATTTAAGTAGTCTTGAGTAAGATGTTTTTATGCTCAGTAATTGATTAATTGAATTACCCACTCACGGATAGTGTCATCCTCTACTATGGCATTTTGCTTGTGTAGTCTACTGACCGTTTGACTAAACTTAAATGGATTTAAGTAATCTTGAGTAAGATGCTTTTATGCTTAGTGATTGATTAACTAAATAACCCACTCACGGAAAGTGTCATCCTCTAATAAGGTGTATATAGATGTTTGTATTTCTGAATCTCTTCTGCTGCATGCCATGTAGAATGAATTTTTGAATTTCACTATTCCAACTGAATATAGTGCGTTCTCTACTTAGAAGCAAAATAACATATCCATCTGCTGATAGATTACAATGTGTCATCTGCCTTGGTTGTTCAGTTACCAATCGTTCTACCATCTGGGTTCACTCTTCCAATATTGTAGTCAAATTAGCGATCTGACCTGCAAGAATTTCTTATTATTTCATTTCTATCGGGCTTGGTTGTTGGGCAGAAGATTACGATTGATGGTTTGCCGGCAGTGGCAGATCTACTACCATTGGTTGTCTAGCCAGTAGCGGCTAAACCCATGGGGAAGATGGCGTCCAAGTACGGGTAAGGGACTGTGCAACATTATTTTTGCTAGTTTGATTTCAAGTTTTCACCATTGTATTGAAAAAGAACTTTGAAAATAAAAGTGTTTAGAAAATTTAAAGTGAATGAATGAAAGTTTTTTTTATCAAAGGAAAAAGGCTTGCAATGAGTTTGATTCAAGCTCTCATTGAAAACACTAATTTGTGGATGCAAATTTTCATCGGATCACACGCAGAACAATCTGCATAAGATGAATACAGATTTCTTACACCAATGTGATGTCTGCCACGGGTACTCCAATGCCAAAGTTAGAATACTATCTCTCAGAAATGTATTTATATTTTTATGTTCTTAGAGAGAACTAAGATTCAGAAAAAGTGTTACCCATAAATAACTTTGTGTTTGGCTATTTATAAAGGCAAGATGAGCCAATAGCTCGTAGATGAATGGGACAGGTGGCAGCTCGGGAGCCAACTGCTCATAGAAGAGTGAAACACGTGGTAGGTCGGGAGCCAACTGCTCGTAGACGAGTGAGACACGTGGCAGGTCGGGAGCCATTGATGGTTGTAACTTCCCATTAATGGTTGTAACTTCTTGTTGACGGTTGTAACTTCTGGTAGATGGTTATAACTTCCGTCAACAGTTGTAACTTCCCGTAGGTGGTTGTAACTTCCGTCGACGTTTGTAACTTGTCGTTGATGGTTACAACTTTTCGTTTGGAGATACCTCTTGCAGGTTCGTGTGCTCAGCTAAGCATGGTGGTCGGTGCCGAATACTATCCTCTGCTGAAAAAGGAGTCTTCTACCAAGTCCTATTGGGCCCAGACTTGGGCTTTCTGTATTTGTATTTTTCGTGGGTAATTTTCGGGCTTCTCGGGAACGACCCAGATTTCTGGGCTTTCTTATCCGACTAAGCTAAGGAGTATTTTTTGCTCCCACAGTGGTGTTATTGTTGTTCCTCCTATCTATCCTACCAGAGTGTTTGTCTGAGCTGCATTGTTGACCTCCTGTGAATCTACACTAGCTTGGCTATGTTCCACTACAAGACTAAGCTAAACAATGCTAACTAAATTTTTAGATGTGTAAGAGATAGAGCGAGTTGGGGTAGCATTCAATTTCCTCAACTTGGATTAGAGGACCCATGACGAAGGCCTAATCGAATACAAGTACAACCCAAACCGGATACAAATATAGAAAGCCCAAGTCTGAGCCCAATGCAATTCGGCAGAAAGCTCTTTTCTCAGCAGAAGAATAATGTTCAACACCAGAATAATAGAGAACAGTGTTTGAATTTTCTTTCATAAACACTTTTATTTTCGAATTTGTTTTTGAACATAATGGTGAGAACTCAAAACCAAAGTAGCAAAAATAATGTTGCATAATCCTCTGCCCATACTGAGCCACCATCACCGAAACAAATTCAGCAGCCACCAGCCGGACAACCACTGGTAGTAGATCTGCCACCATAGGCAGAACATCTCTTCTGCCTAACAATCAAGCCCAATGAAGATGAAACAACAAGAAAATCTTGCAAGTCAGAGCCCCAATTTGATTAAAGTATTGGAGGACCAAACTCGAGTGGTAGAGTGATTGGTGAGTGAACAACCAAGGCAGAAGACACATCGTCATCTATCAACAAACCATGCGTATAAGAGCAAAAGTATTCATCCACTGAGGGATTTTCCTTCTGGAAGCATTCATTCAAGATTAGGGCCACGAGCAAATGTGCACTCTAGGCTCAGGCCTCAAACACGAGTCCTTTTAAGGTTGGGTTCTCAAGCAATTGTGCACTCAGAGGGTCACCGATGATGCCAGATATGAGTGATCGACGCAGAAGACAGAATCCCAATGGATGTGACCAACGCAAAGGACCAAAGTTTGATCATTATATTAACTTGTCCCGGAACCACCATGTAGCTGAGCGACATATGTTGCCTTGCAATGTTGCCGATCAGTAGGATGCACCCAGGACATTGGGAGCTGATAATGTGGAACGAATGGTGAATGAATAGTTGAGGAACTCGTGAGTCATGGAAAATCCATATGACGCTCTATGCAGAGAGGTGGCCTTAATAAACACTTCACATTTTACAAATAAGGGGATCCTCCACCAGCAAGGTTTACCACACCAACCTTCACCCATTTCAAAGGGGATTCTGATACGAGAGACACTTGAAGTATTTTCGAAGTGTCATATAACTCTAAACAAAAATGATGACCCGCTTATGTAAAAAGTATTTGCTATGACTTTACAAGGAGTAGCCCAAGATTGGTTCCACACTTTGACCCCTTGCCGATCAACAACTTTGGAGAGCTCTCCATTATCTTTACAAAGGAATATTCATCCTCCCAAACCATAAAAAATGTACTGACCACCTCTTCAACATGAAGAAGAAGTCAAATGAATCACTCAGACACTTCATTAGAAGATTCAATATAGAAAAAGCGAGCACAGTTGGATGTGATGACCAAATTGCATCATCAACTTTCAAGGGTATGCCAGCAGATCACCCATTATATGGCGAGCTGACCATGTAACCAAAAAAAAATTTTGTAGAAGTCGCCATGGCAAATCTCTATGCATTGTGGGATGATGAAGAAAATAGTACTACGACGCCTGATGCATCCAAGAAAGATAGCAAACCTATACAAAAGAATGCAGATCAAAAGGAGAGTAAAAAACAAGGATTACAAGCGTAGAATACGCTTCCCAACAAGGGACTCCTCATCCGGTAGAAAATACTCATAGTTCTCCGTTTTGATCAATCAAATTATCCACGAGATAAAGGACCAACATTGGCTGAAGAGACCGCCAACAATGAAGGAAGATCTTCCAAAAAAAGATCTGGACAAATATTTACATACACGTCAGTAGAGGATATGTTATTTTGCTTCTCAACAAATAACACACTATCTTCAGTTGAAATAGTGAAATATGAAAATTCATTCTACATGTCATGCAGTAGAAGATATTTAAAAATATAAACATTTATATACACCTCAGTAGAGGATGACACTCTCCGTGAGTGGGTAATTTAGTTAATCAATTACTAAGATAGAAACATCTTACTCAGTAATATTTAACTCCATTTAAGTTTGGTCAAGTAGTCAACGAACCACACAAACAAAATGTCTCAGTAGAGGATGACGCTATCTGTGAGTGGGTAATTCAGTTAATCAATCACTGAGCATAGAAGCATCTTACTTAGAACTACCTAAATTCATTTAAGTTTAGTCAAGTGGACAGCAGACCACACAAGCAAAATGCCTTAGTAGAGGATATCACACCTCAGTAGAGGATGACACTCTCCATGAGTGGGTAATTTAGTGCATAGAAGCATCTTACTCAGGACTACTTAAATCAGTTTAAGTTTAGTCAATTAGTCAGTAGACCACATAAGCAAAATGCCTCAGTAGAGAATCACACCTCAGTAGAGGATGATACTCTCATTGATTGGGTAATTCAATTAATCAATCACAGAGCATAGAAACATCTTACTCAGAACTACTTAAATTCGTTTAAGTTTTTTGCAAGTGATTAACATATTGGAAACTCAAAAAGGAGGCCAATCAAGCTTTGCGCCCTTAATGAAAATATTTCTGAGTCATCAGACTAAAAGTATAGTTGAATGAAATGCAACATTACTTCAACATAAGTTCGACAAAAAGGTCAGTAGACCAACCAACATACATGAAGTTTGGGGATCATAAAAGCAAAGAAAACCACTATTTGACATGAAGTAACCATCAACTCCAAAAGAAATTCAAAGTCTCACTAGTAGAGCAACAACTTTGAATCGATTCTTGAGTAGATCGACAACAAAATCACGGAGAGGACCTGTACATCTACTTGGCAGTTTTAAATGTAACAGTTAGCTCTCATAAGAGAATAACAGGGGGCACAACTTCCTTCTAGATGCTTGTAAAAAACTCATGAAATGGATGATAGAGTTGAGTCAATATGACTTGATTTACTAGCCGAAAACAACTATAAAGGCTCAAGCCTTTGTCGATTTTATAGCAAAATTTGCTCCCTCCTCAATCGAGAAAACAAAGTCAGCCAGCAGATTAGTGTCACGTCTTTCAACAAAGAAGGCTCATCAACTCGTGCTGAAACAAGGACGTGTCAGTTCAAAGATATCTAGCACTTATGTGTGGATGGGTCGTCAAATCAAAAGGGTGCCGGAGCATGACTTGTTTTATTTACACTCGATGGAACCATGGTAGAGCAAACCATCACACTTGGTTCAAATGCCTCAAATGATGAAGTTGAATATGAGGCCTTACATGTTGGTGTATGCATAGCAAAGGAATTGTTAGTTAAAAAGTTAGCCATCTATTATGATTATCAACTTATAACCAATCAAGTATCAGGTGAATACATGACAGAGCACCTAAGGATGACCTTTTACTTAGACAAAGTTCAAAAGACTTTGAATGTACTATGTGTGACTGATCCAATAAATCACCTTATCTTCAGCAGAAGATTGTACATGCAGATCGTTTTGTCTTCAATGGACTACATTTTAAGAGCAAAAGAAACTTCAGGTCTTGCAGATGGCTCCCTCACGACCAAGGAGATCCAAGAAGTCTTTTTTTAAGAGGTATTTCCTCCCCAACAAAGGAGTTGCCTCAACTCTAGCAGATTTCTTTCAATTTCACTTTGTTTTTAAAAAACTTTCGGAATAAGACTCATCAATAGAGACAGATAAGTCAACAAGATCAGGGGCTTTCTACTTATTTTTGGCGAGACTCTTAAGTGAAAATACATTTCCTCTGCTATTAAGTTAGAAGAAAAAAAAGGTCCGCTCAAAAGCAAAGGAGACGATGGGCTTTTGGAGGAGCCAAAATAATCTTTAGCCTAGCAGGATAAGAAAACCCAAAAATATGGGTCGTTCCAAAAAAGCCTGGAAATTATACACGTAAAATATACAGCCCAAATCGGATACAAGTACAGAAAGCCCAATATGGGCCCAATGCAACATGGGAGAACGCTTTTTTTTCACCAGAGCAGTAGTGTTCCGCGCTAACTTTCATGCTCAGCTGAGCACACGAACCTGCAAGAGAGGTCTTTCCAAACTGAAAGTTATAACCATCAATGGGAAGTTACAATCGTCGACGAAAGTTACAACAATTTACGAGAAATTACAACCATCAACAAGAGATCATAACCATCAATGGTAAGTTATAGACATCAATTACTCCCAATCTACCATTTGTCCCACTCGTCTTCGAGCAGTTGGCTTCCTACATGCGACATGTCCCACTTATTTACTAGCAGTTGGCTCCCGACATGCCACATGTCTCACTCATCTGCAAGGAGTTGGCTCATCATGCCTCTATAAATAGCCAAACACAAAGTCATTTTTTACTAACACTTTCCTGAATCTAAATTCTCTCTAAGAACATAGAGAAATAAGTAATTTTATGAAAGACACTATTTTAACTTTGGCATCGAAGACCCCGTGGCAGAGGCCACACCGGTTTAAAAAATCTTTTCTTTATCTTATGCATATTACTCCACGTGATTCATTGAAAATTTTCATCCACATATATCTTTTGCTATCGAGAACAATCCAGATCTTTGGACTTTCTTATCCTGTTGAGCTAAGGATTATTTCTGGCTCCCACAAATGCCCCTTACCTTATTTGCTTATGGGTTGATAACTTTCCTTTAAAAAAAAGATGTATTTTTATTGATGAGTTCTACCAAAAATAGAAGTCTTCTTGTAAAAATTGATACCTTTTACCTACTGAGAAGAGAACATGCCCTGTGGTCGATGAGTGAATGCATCCTTTCATCTGCCTTGGAATGGTTTGTCAACCTTCACATACTGAAGAGAGGTTAATACCACGCATCTGCTGACGAGGGGTTACCTTTCACCTGCTGAGGAGAGGTGTACTTTCTTATCTTATAAGAAGAGGTGTTCTATCTTTCGCTTTATAAGAAAGAGTAGGTTTTCCATACGTTGTTGTATGGGATGGACTCATTCTTGAGTCGTGATCTACCATTGACCCCTCTGTCAAATGGGGAATCTTTGTCAAAGTGTGAGTGAGAACTCAGCCTTGGGTTATATTCTGCCACATACTCTCATCTGCTGAAGAGAGGTATGTTCTCTATTTGAAAAAAGAAAATTACAACCAATTATTTCCTTTATAGGACTTTTTGCATTCTTTGGCTGAAAAGCATGACTTGTATTGCATTTCCAATAGGTACGTTCTTTTGAAATGTAGTTTGTTGAAAGGCAAGATGATCTGCCTGTAGAGTCTTCTATTGATGATGAAGTGATCTACTGGATGAGTCATACATAGTACTTTATGAGGTTATTGGCGTTCCATTTCTAGGAAGGTTTTCCTTCAAGAGTGTTCAACATTTAGCCGACCACCAACTCTACTCACTACATATGGTCATTTTCGCGTATTTGGTCTCAGTATCGAGAAGAACTTTAGAGATGTAAAATATAGAAAGTTGCATCCCCAACTCTTCTCTAATGTTAGCTGAGCTAACTGCCACATTTGAAACTACCAACTAGATGTATAGGTCTTCTCCTGGCTGAGGTTTCGACTGTAGAGGATGAGAAGAGATGTAAGTCTTCAAAATTTGAAATGTAATTTCACACCTTTCATTCTATTTGTTTCTCTGCCCTTTCTTCAATGCTTCGAAGAATGACTTACATTTGTTGTTGATCTAGGAACCGATTTAAAATTGTTGTTCTACCGGTGAGACTTTGAATTTTTTTGGAGTTGATGGCGACTTCATGTCAATGATGGCTTTGATTTGACTGGGATGAACTTCAATATATCTCTGGTGACTAAATATCCAAAAAAATTTCCTGATGAGAATCCTAAAGTACATTTGTCTAAATTCAACTTCATTCAGTACTTCTTAAAAGTCCAAATGCTTTCTCAAGATTTCTGATGTGATCTGCCTGCTGAGGACCTAGCATGTCGTCTACGTAGACCTCTATGGTTTCGCCAATTAAATATTTGAAGATTATGTTCATTAACCTTTAATAGGTCGCTCCAACATTTTTCAAACCAAAATGCATCACCTTGTAGCACTAAGTTCCCCTTTCGATGATGAATGGTGTTTTGGCTTTGTCAGGCTCATACATCATGATCTGATTGTAGCCTAAATAAGCATCCACGAAGCTGGACAACTGGTTGTCAGATGTGAAATCTACTAGCTGATCAATGCAAGACAAAGGATAGTTATCCTTTAGGCAGGCCTTGTTGAGGTCAATGTAATCAATACAAACTCTCCATTTTCCTTTTTCTCAACTAATACCACATTTGCCAACCATTCGGCATAGGATACCTACTCAGTGAAATCTTCTGCCAATAGCTTGTCCATCTTGGCTTCAATGATTGCTACTCTTTCTAACGCAAAGTTCTGGCTCTTATGCACAATAAGCTGGAAGATTGTGTCTACATATAGTTTGTGGCAGATCATACTTGGATCAATTCCAGGCATGTCGAAGGGTGATCAAACAAACACATCTTTGTTGTTTTGAAAGAAACTAGTCAACTCTGGCTTCTTATCTGCGATGAGGTGATGTAGATTTTAATAACTTAAATTAATAAGCCGATAAACCAAATTGTTATACTGTAAGTGCACGGTTGTCTAACTAATAGACAATGGAAAATACGGGTCGATCCCACAAGGATTGAAGACACAATCGATAATTAAAATTTATTTAGACTAAATTAAAATGTGGTTACTACGATTGAAAGTTTCTAAACTAACGAAATAAAATTAAACAGCTAAAAATTGAATTAGTAAAAGCTATTGGGAAGTGAACCAATGCATCAAATCCACTATAGGTTATTCGAAAATTGTTTAAACCTAACTTACTGGTTTTATAAAGCAAGAAGCACTAGGAATGAATAATCTCTTTATTGCATCGATGTTGTGATCATTAACAACCTTAGGATTGATCTAAATTCACAATCAATTTCAGTAAAAGTCTAAACCCTTAGCATTTAGTGTCTTGCAACGACACACACAATCACAAGTTTATCATAATCAAGTAAAAACATGCTTCAAATGATAACAAAGAGTACTCTAACTATCGACTAGTCTAGATATCAAATCTGATATAATCGATAAAAGCAATTTGTCAATATTCAAAAAATATTGTATCTGACAATGACGCACAAACTCTAGGACCCATGGTTTCATTTTTACCTCGACTCGGAATTTAGAAGCTCATGGCCGAGATGATCGCGGCGTGGAGCTTTGGTCAACTTCATCTCCTCCTCAACGAACCTGCTTCACCAAAGTACGTGAATGGCTGGCTAGTGGTCCGCTGTTGTGTGAGCCAGAGAGAGACTGTTGGTGATTGATGACTATGGGAGAGATTGTAGGCAAGAGGAGGGTCGTGATGTTGTGTCGAGATCTGATGGTGGTCTGTGGTTGTGGCAATGAGAGATGGTTTGATTGTGGTGCCTTCCAAGGCGAGAGAGAGATTGGGAAAGAAGAAGAAGATTATCGACACTAGCTGGTGGATGTGACCGATCGTGGATGCAAGACAATTGTGTCTGCTAGGTGAGATGGTGGCGTCAATGGATGAGGGAGGTCGAGATGGAATATGGTGGTGGTGTTTGTTAGTTGTGGATGGAATAGAGCAGATGAATAAGAGGGAAGCGAGATGCGTTTGCTTTTATAATGGATTTGTAAGGGACGAATATGGTGGCTTCTTGGGGATTTAGGTCAACTTTGGGCTTGGGCTTTTCGTCATTAATTTCACTGTTCGCGATACTCCGTGAATGTCCAATACTTGTTCTTCCAAATTCGCTGCAATAATGCGATTTTATTATTTAAACTCATCCTACAAAAACATGAAAACCAAATAATTAGAATAATAAACAACACTTATAAAAGTAACAAATATAAGTTAAAAGGCAACTTACTTATAAATTACGTGAATATCAAATACCCCCTAAACCTATATTTGCTAGTCCTCGAGTAAAACAAAAATAAAATAAAATCATAACTCACATTCCTAGGAATCGTTGATTACACTTACCTTAAACGTTCAACAAGGCTTTAAACCCCTATATTACCTCTAATAGACGGGTCATAGTCTCGTGAGGGCTTCCATAAATGTTAGCCACTATGGGTGTTAATTGGTTCGATCGGTTTAAAATTGGGACAAAACCGAAATGAATTGAACTAGAGATTCGGTTTTCAATTTGGTTGTTATATTTTTCAAACAAAATACCGAAATCGAACCGATCTGTTCGGTTCGGTCCGGTTTAAGTTATTTTCATTTTTTTCCATTAAAATCTGTAGAGAAGCAGGCTATCCTGAGAAGAAAGAACTCAAAGAAGAAGATTGAGGAGACCAATCGAACTACAGAAGCAAGCTCTATTGAGAAGAAGAGAGGACCGATCCATGAGGACTAACAACCCTTTCTTCCCCTTTCTCCATCTCTCTGTCCCAATTCAAATACCATCACCAACGCCTCTTTCCACTTTCTTTCTACCTGATTGCAACACCCATGGGCGGATCTACCTTATAGCTTAGGGGGGCAATTGTCCCCCTTAGCTTTTTAAGAAATCCCACTAAACTAACAATATTTGCAATCTTGCCCCCCTTTAAAATTTTAGATTGCCCACTCTCATAGATAATAAAATACAAATATACACAAAATTGCAACCCCTTCGCAAGTTCACCTCTCCGCCTTCTCAATTGCCCAAAACGATTTCGATAAAGATCGATTTTCTCCAATCCCCTCCAATCACACAAGACGATTTCAACGGAGATTGATTTCTCCAATCGCACAATACAATTTCGATTAGACATAGATCGATTTATGGAGGTGGTCTTACTCTCTCTCTTGCTTGTTTGCTCCTCATCGACACTCTTCAGTCTTCACGGTAGCCTACTTCAGCTAAGCAATTAGACGGTAACATTCTTAATATTAACAGTTGTCCACCAATTGTAGCTCAGTTGATCGGACATCAACTCTCCTTGAAAGAGGTCGCGGGTTCGAGACTCACCAGTTAAGATTTTGTGAGTTTTCACTTGATTATTAGAAGCACATGTGCTTCATCGTGGATAAGCCGTCTTCATGCAAGGTGGAGACAACGGACCGAAGCGAAAGCAAGTCTCCCTGCGAGATAGAGGCGACGAGGATATTAAGTGGCAACAATATTGTAGCCTTCGGGCATGATTTGGTAAACCCTATAGGGTCAGTTAAGTTGCAGTTTAATCATATTTATTTATTTATTTTAAGAATTAAATTCTCTGTAATTTATTTTTTTGCCCCCCTTTATGTGCAATCCTAGCTCCGCCCCTGGCAACACCCCATCTCTACCACCACCACCACTGTCCCCATCCCTTTCCATTCGTTTCTCTGTTCAAACTCGGCCCCCACCAGTCCACCACCATCACAGACCCCGCCTTTATCTGATTTCCCTTCGCCGTCCCGTCCAGCCACCCCCACCTCCACCTCATCCACCACCTTTTCTCATGCCATTCACAAATTGGATATCTTGTTTCAAAATGAAACTTTCAGATCTAAAAAGAGAGAGTGAAAAAGAGAAGAGACAAACATTTGGAGTGATGGTGTGGGTTTGGACACTTGGGAGTCTTGGACATGGAGAAAGGAAAGCTTAGGGTGGGTGGAAATGTAGGATTGTGGGAATTAATTCCCACCTACTCTATCTTGAGAGTGGGACTATCAGATTGTGGGAATTAAATAAGTAAGAGAGTGGGTGGAAATGTGGGAATTAAGAAAAGAGAGAAGTAGGTGGGAATATAAAAGGAGAGAAAGAGAGGGTGGGTTGGAATGGTTGAATATTAAAAAAACAATAAAAATTGCCTTCAGTTTGGTTTGGTATTTCGGGTATATGAAAAGTAGAAATCGAACCAAATTAACTCGGTTCGATTTTGGTTTTCTCTCACTTCAGTTTTTCAGTTCCGTTCGGTCGGTTTTCATAAACAAATTAACACCCCTATTAGCCACAAAACATTACTGACTCAATAAAAGATAACATACTCTCTAAGAAATTGCAAAAACATGGTCACTCTCCTTTATTTTGCGCATAGTAATATTCTAGTTGCCAAAAATTTCAAAAAAAAAAATGATAAACTAACAGTGTCATTGTAGTATATCAACACTGTAATAGTATCCAAAGGTTAAATAAATTTCATCATCATTCTCAACTTGAAGTGTGTGATTGTGCATAACCTTATCAACATAATTCTCCATTTCACATTAAAGACACGAGTAGAAAACCTTTAAAAAATACGTTTCAAACTACAAATCTCTCATGTCACTAATAAATAAAACACTCAGAGATTGGATATTTTTCACTCAGTTTTTATGTGAGGAAAAAAGTAAATTACGGAAACACAAACATCTCACATATAATTATCATGAAAAATAGACTTTTCAAAGAGTGAAATTAATATGATCTCATGGACAGAAATATCAATTAATTTCGAGAATGTTGTATCAAACACAATAATTCTTGTATATTCAATCTCCACATTGACGGTCCCAACCTTTATTTAAGATCAATTAGGTCTTTATTAAATTGTAATGATACTTGGATTAAGGTTAACTAAAAAAAAAATGATATACAATTATTTTTTTAGAATGGATACACTTTTTAATAAAACTCATAGGCACTGAAAAATAAATCAATTGTACATCATTAATCTTTCTTCCTTCTCATTTCTTTTTCATATTTTTGTTTGAAGAATCAATTTTTTTTTCAAAGACATGTTTTTCCTTTTTTACACAATTGATGCAGTCGATTTTCGCTCCCTGCTGACCTGCACAAGAAACGTACGCAAGCCACGAACCACCATTGTGTTGGTCGATGACACCCCGATGCTAAAGTCAGACAAGGATCTGAGGAAGGCTTAATGTTGTAAACAGGGATTTTGTAGCGTACCTTTGTTCACCAACTTCACGTCTTATTTATAATGCTAGAGTCCTGGTTCGACCAGGCCATCGGTGGCGTAGTTTAGGTAAGGAGATATTCTCGGAGATCCTTATCTAATTAGAAGTTGTGATGTGGAAGGAAGTTTCCCTGTTAGACTTGTGCTCCTAGATACACGAGAAATAGTTCCCAATTGGAGTGTTGTTCATAGATGAAAGTTTTCATGTACGACGTATACTCTGATATTTGCTTCTTAGTTGGAAACAAAGTGTTCCTGGATTGACCGTCCAAAACTGATCCCTGAGACACTTGCCTTAATAGGTCTTACAGGTATTGGGGATGGTTGTGAGACTTGTGGGCTTAGCAGGCTGTAGTATTATGGGTCCATCTAGCGGACTGCGCTACGCGGGCTTGATGCTGCTTGGGCAAGATCAGTGTTGGGCTGATGCTTGGGCCTATTATTCCTCGAGATCATCATGACATGTGTACGATATAGAAGAGAACACATTTCAGTGTATCATCAGCTGCTCCCCCCGAGTTAGTGGGCTATCATATCGGTCCACTACGTCATTTCTCGAAAACATATGCCACTTATGATGATTGAGTTTGAACCGTTACTTGAGTGGAACACTCCATTAATTAAGCGTGCGTAGGTTCAGTAGAGAAAAGGCAGGAAATCAATCCCTATTCAGGTCTCCCTTTATGCAGAGATCGACTCTTCCATTTCTTCGTCTTTAGAGACTCCATTATATTAAGCCTTCAATTGAAAGTTTATTTACTGTTTTCATGGCTTGCCAAAATCACCTTGACGATGAGCTTCTTGTCAAGGGCCTTCAATTCTTTTAAGGTAGGTCGACTTCCAAATCGAGCCTAATTGAGATTCGAAAGACATACGGGGTACCTGAAGACTTGCCACTCTACACCTTGAGTGATGATCAAACACCGATGTTTCCTCCGAAAAGATTTGCCTGTTTGCACCGCGACATGCTTCAAACTGAAGCTCGTTTTCCTGTGCATGATGAGATCTGGGGCTGCCAAAATTTTTTTGGAATCCCTCATACTCAGTAGGTACCGAATGGGTACATGACTATTCTTCTTATATTTATCAGGGCAAAGGACGCTGGTGTCCGCGTGACTACAAGGGTGATTCAGTTACCGAATTCTCCTAGATTAAATGATCACGTCGCTGTGCTGATTGTATGCTAAGCATTGCGTATGTTCTTTGTAGGGAGGTTCCCCACTACTCCTATTTCTCATGAAAATGAAGCCGCTATGGACGCAGTCCGTGACATGTCTCGAATGAGTGTGGAGAACATTATCTGCCCTTCCAATTTTAGTCGCAATGGGTTGTGGTACCATTAGCATGTGGCTCCCACTTTTTCAGGGTGCCGAAGGTTAAGTCTGAAGGTGGAGCCCCTTCCAAGAAGAGAAAGGCCTCTAAAGTTAAGGTTCCCACCCTGCCAGACACATGAGAGCTTTCTAAGACGCTTGCCTCCTTCACAGGCTCTAAGAGGTCTCACACTGGGGCCGAGCCGGCTGCCAAACGGTCCGCTCCATTGAGGGAGGAGCGTGATTCTGAATTGTCCGCGGAGGCGGAGGTTGTTGCATCTGGTTTGGAGAAGGACCACCTGCGGTTAGCAGGGGTTGATGATGTGTTGAAGCTGCGTACCGAGCAGGTTGAAGCTTTGAATAAGAAGTTGATGGTTGCTGCTGTGGCGACTTCTATTAGTATTGACCAATCCATACATGTTTTGTTGGGAGGTTCTGATGAAGATTTGCCTATGGTCCTAGAAGTCAGTCGTTCTGCTGGTGGATTGTCTGACAACAGCCTTTGCAGTGTGGACTGTCCTTTTTGCAGCCCGCATTGCCCTCCATCTGGCTCCAGGCCGTATATCAAGGTAATGGAGGGTTTGCTAGAAAATTTGCTTCCTTCTCTCCCTTCAAATTCTACTGAGCCTGCTCGCATCTTATGTTGGGGATGTCGCATCTGAGCCAAGTGTCCATCTCTTGGATGGAAGTTGAGGCGGCTTGTGAGAAGGTATACACCATGGAGCGTGTCTTCTCAAATATGTAGAAGTTGTATTCTGATGCACTCTTCGAGATTCGCTGAGAAAGCACATTAAAGAGAGGAGGTTGGAGCAATCGGTCGTTGATGCTGAGACCCAGAGGGTTCATTTGGAATCCTTTGAGTCTGATTTAGCATAGGTGGTGTCTGTATGGTAAAAATCCAAAGAAGAGCAGAACTTGGTCCGCTATGATCTAGAAGTTGCGCAAGAAGCTGCGGCTAAGATGCACTCTAAATTGCAGTCTCTTGCTGAGGAAAATACCATGAAAGAATCTGAGTGGGTCATCCAGAGGCAGCAGTTAGAGGCCGATGTGGAATTCAACACTCGGGAAACAAGAAAAGTTGAGGACCAACTTCTCATAGAGCAGCATGAACTCTGCGCAGTTAAAAGTAGTATAATTACTGAGCAGTCTCAAATTGATGTGCTGATAGGGAAACTGGAGGTGCTAGAGCATGAACTTGCTGAAGTAAAGGCGCCCAAGAAAGGGCTTCTCAAGGCGCAAAACACGTGCAAATTCCACATGATCGTGCATGGGAGGTTAAAACTATTGGCGCTAATGACAGAAGAGTATCCGGAATGGGACATTGCTCATTACAAGAAAGTGTGATTTGTAGACTTTAGAATGATCTCTGAGTTGTTAGAGGAAAAGGGCGATCCGGATCGTGACACTCAAGCTGAGGCACGCATGGACGCAACTCTTGCTTATTCTCTTGTAGTCGTACCTCCTTCTGATGAGGTGTAAATTTCGTAATCTGTACCTTGTGTTTCAATTGTTAATGAAAACATGTTCTTTTGAGTATGCTTTGTACCAGTGTTCTGTTCGATCTCCCTATTGCAAGTTTTCCATTTTGCCTTGTCATTTTATTTTGATGTAGGTTCGGTTGGGTTAGCAGGGAGTCGAGTGGTATGCCTGTTGTTGAGAGTTCGATCGTTTATGCCTCAAATGATTTTGACATGTTCTTCTGTGAGGTTTCAGAGTTGCTATCGTGTGGTTACGTCCAATAGTGAACATTTTGCGGATGGTTTGGCAGTGGGTTACTCTACCCAGGCTGCAGCTCATCCTTGAGGTAAGCCTTTGGAGACTCAAGTTATGTATCTGACCGATGGTTGCGGTCGTTGGCATGAGTGAACTATTGTAGTCGAGCACTTGTGTTGTCTTCTGTAGTTGAGCAAGGGCGTTGGCCCGAGTTAATTTTTTATAAGCTCAGGCTGTTCTCCCTTGCAGCATTTGTTCGTGCTTAGCGGGTTGGTTTTTATTCGGCTCAAGTGGCCAATGCTGATAACGGGATGTCAGCCTATGTGGGCGCGAAGACGCTGCTTGAGCTGTAATCGGATTCGTCGACTGTTATCCTGAGAAAGAGAAGTGGTCCCATGGCGAGCTGTTGACATCAGTCGGGGCTGAGTAGGCTCCCACCTTCCAAGCCATCTACACCCTCGCAAAGCGGACTACGGGTTTGAGATGAGAGAATTTAGCTATCATGGTTTTGAGGAGAGCAGTGATTGATATTCACATAATTATTACATAATATACCTCCTAACTTATGTTTGTTAGTGTTTCGAATAGTGTATTTTAGCTTAATTATTCTATTTTTGTATTTTTGTAGGATTTGGAGTTTAAATGACAAAAGTGCATTAGCGTGGCGAATTTGGAAATTCATAGGCAAATTGATGAAATGGAGCGGGAGACACTCAAGCCAAAGAAATAAAATAAAGGAATTTATATTTGAATTTTGGTGGTACAAATAAGTAGTATGGATGAACATAGCCAAACCAACCTTTCAAGGGGTGGGACACTACACCAAAAATACCCATTAGCAACGGTTTTAAATCGTGGGGGTAACCCATTGTCACGGCTTAGAGCCGTGGGCTGTAGAGGTGTCGCTAAATCCCCAGTAACGGCTAAAAACCGTGGCAAAAATATTAGCAACGGTTTTATCTCGAGGATGGTTGATGATTTAGCCACGGTTATAAACCGTTGCAACAATCTTAGCCACGGTTCTAAGCCGTGGCCAGGAGTAGCCACGGCTTAAAACCGTTGCAAGTTATGGCCACGGTTCTAAGCCGTTGCAATAGTTTAGCAACGGTTTTAAGCCGTGGCCAGTACTAGCCACGGTTATAAGCCGTGGCAAGGTAGCCACGATTTTTAGCCGTTGCAATAATTAACCACGGTTTTAAGCCGTGGGAAATTTTTTTTTTTTTTTTTTTTTTTTTTTTGGTCACGGTGTTAAGCCGTGGCAAATACACCAACGGTTTAGAACCGTGGCCAAGCCTTTTTTTAGCCACGGTTTTTTGCCGTGGAAAATAAACCAACGGTTTAGAGCCGTGGCCACCTCCGTGTAGCTAAACAGGCCTTTTGGTGTAGTGGACTCATTTGTTTGCAAATTAGGCTTCCAAATTCTATTGGGTTTCCAAATTCCATTGGGGTCCAAATTGGATTGGGTTTTTCCATTTGTATTGGGTATTGGGTTTCTAATTAGGCCCAATGATGGTTTTCTCTTTACCACAAATACAACAACAATAGCCAATTTGGAGAAGGTTTTTGTTTTGGTTTTTAACACAAATAGGCCAGCAGCCAATTGGGAGGAAGTTTAAGTTTTTTTGGCTGGAACAAAAACGCAGCAGCAGAGGAGAAGGTGTTGTCTAGCACAGCAAAAAAGAACGCAGCAGCAGTGGACACGCAGCAGTAGTGGACACGCAGCGGCAACGAAGACGTCATCCAGCAGGGTGCGCATCGCTAAGCAACCACGTGCCGCCATGCCGATGAAGCTCCACGCCGTTGTTGCTGTCCTCACCTTCGCCATGTGTCACTAAACTCCACGCAAGGTGAAGAGACGAACTCCTAGATGTAACGCACTTAATTAGTATTTGATTCGTTTTATGTTTTCACGATGAATAATGGTGTTTATGATTCTCACTTTTATTTAATATAGGAATTTATGTTATTTTAGTGACAAAGATTTCATAAATTTCTTCGTAGATTATTATTCCGGTGGTTGTCGTTTTCTTTTCTATAAAAGTTTAGTCACGCTTTTCTTATGTGTGGAATTTTTAAGGATCAATTGATTCCGGTAGGTTAGTTATATGTGATCGTCTTTTATTACGTTATTGTCTCCGGATATATCGTAAGTTTAGGATATCACATATGACCAACCTTTGTGCTTTCTAGAAAAAATGAAATCTAAAATTCATTTACATTAGGATATATTAATGCATTAAAGACTATTTTTCCGATTATATTGTTTGGGATGTGAAACACGTAATCGAGTCATCATAGCGAATCAATACTAGTTGGCGCGTGAAATCTAGGAGGGATTCTTGGAACCTTGTGACTTCTCCAAACTTGATTTTTATTAAACTAAATTTAATTTCATATTTTAAAATTGCTAAAATTTCTTACATTTAGTTTCGCGTAGTTTTTCTTCCTTGACCTTGTGTTGTAGATCGTTTTTCCTCGTGAGATCGACACCCCAATCTTTACTGCAATTGACCGCGTGTACTGTTTGGGCGTAATCAAATTTTGGCGCCGTTGCCGGGGAACAAACGTCATTCTACAAGGAAGGTTTCTGGTATTATCTTTCTTGCTCATTGTTTTATTTTATTTTATTCTATTTTTAGGTTTTAGGTCCAGTTTAATTTTTATTTTTATGTTTATTTATTTTATTTCTAAAAAAAAACAAAAAAAAGACATTGGGGGAGTGAGTTGGAATAGATACCACTTAGGGAGACTAATTAGGATCCCAAATTTAGAACACCCACAAATTCACATTGAGGCCAAATTAAGTTCTACTTCTAATTCTAACACCATGAGTAATCACGAAGATGACCATGTTCGGTCGCTAAAGGACTATTTCCACCCCACGCGCATTGCTATTCCATCATGTATCATGTTTGCACCAAGTACACCAAAGCTAGATTTTAAGCCGGGTATGATACAATTATTACCCACTTTTCATGGCCTAGAGAGTGAGAATCCTTATGTTCACATTAGGGAATTCAGGAATTTGTGGCCACTTTTCACAACAAAGTTGAGGTTGTAGACTCGGTTAGACTAAGGTTTTTTCCTTTTTTCCTTAAGGAAAAAGCGAAGAGTTGGCTATACTATTTGCGACCAAGGTCTATAGGTTCGTGGGAGGAGATGACCCAAGCATTTTTTAATAAATACTTTCCTCACCACAAAACCAACGGTCTAAAGAGACAGATTTCTACCTTCACCCAAAAGAATAGCGAGACATTATATCAAGCATGAGAAAGGTTCAAGGATCTTTTGAATACATGCCCACACCATGGGTATGAGAGTTGGCGCTTAGTCAGTTATTTTTATGAGGGGCTCACCAGTAGAGAACGTCAGCTCGTTGAAATGATGTGTAATGGAGAGTTTTTGCAAAAGGACCCTGACGAGGCCATTGAGTACCTGAATGATTTGGCTGAAAAGGCTCATACTTGGACTGGTGCAAGTGCTACTGAGAGCACGGATAGAACACGCCCAGCTAAAGTTTACCAACTTAGGGAAGAGGATAGCCTTAGAACCCAACTGGATAGAGTAACTAGGGAGTTAGAGGCACTTAAGACCAATGATGGTAGGCCCACACATACTGTTGCCAGAGTTGAGCTACAGGACGCCTGTTTTATATGCGGAGGAGTTGAACACTTCGCACAGGATTGCCCAACCTTGATTGAGATGAGAGGGGTTTATGAGGAACAATGTAACGCCTTAGGGATGTACAGGAAGCCTTATTCACCATTCTCTAACACTTACAATTCTGGCTGGAGAGATCACCTAACTTTGACTGGAGGTCCGAGGTAGACCAACCTACACACTCACAGGCACAACCACCTAGGTCATACTCTACACCTCCATACAATGTGCAATCTAACAGAAGTTCCTTATCAGACACATTACATGCATTTATAGAGGCACAAGGTAAAACTAATCAAAAATTTGAGGTTGCATTGACAGAATTGGTAGAAAAGAACAAGGAGATCAAAAGCCAGATAACCAAGCTGACAAGTTCATTAACAGTACAAGAACGGGGCCAATTTCTGTCACAGCCTCAAGCAAATCCGAAGGGCCAACTTATGGCACAAACCTCTACTTCAGACTCTCAGAATGTCAAAGAGGTTAATGCCATCGCTACTCGTAGTGGTAAGATTTTAGATGGGTCAAGCTCATCCACGACTATAGGCACCTCCCCAAGTGCAAAGGAGAGCATCCCTGAGGATGAGCCCAACAAGAACATTCCAGTTTCAGTTCCTTTTCCTCAAGCACTACGACCTACTGGAAAGAAATCGGAAATGCATGGTGAGATTCTAGAACACTTAAAACAGGTTAAAATTAACTTACTTTTGTTGCATGTGATTAAACATGTACCAACTTATGCGAGGGACATCAAGGATCTATGCACTATCAAGAGGAAACATCATGTCAAGAAGACTGTCTTCTTGATAGAACAGGTAAGCGCGGTGATTGAGCAGAGGACACCACCCAAGTACAAAGATCCAGGGTGTCCTACAGTCACATGCCAGATTGGGACTCATGAGTTCGGCCAAGCCTTGTTGGATTTAGGGGCAAGTGTAAATCTGATGCCATATTCTATTTACTTGCAACTGGGTCTAGGAGAGATTAAACCCACATCCGTGGTACTACAATTGGCCGATAGATCGGTTAAGAAGCCAAGAGGAATAGTCGATGATGTCTTGCTTCAGATTGATAAGTTTTACTATCCCGTCGACTTTCTTATTTTAGATACTCATTCTGCGGTTAATATGGAGTCTACAGTTTCGATTATTTTAGGTAGACCTTTTCTTGCCACAGCTAACGCTTTTATCAATTGCAGTAACGGTCTAATGAAGCTGTCTTTTGGGAACATGACTCTGGAGGTCAACATATTCAATATTAGCAAGCAACCACGTGATGATGATGAGTGTCATCATACCTACATGATAGACACGCTGATATCAGAGGAGGCGCTCCTGAGCGCAAATTCTGAAACCTTAGAGTACCTCCTTTCTATTTCTGATTTTGAGAATTCACTTTATCTTGACAATGCTTTTGATATTTCTGTTGTTTCAGGGTTAAAGGATAAAAGAGGGCGACAATGGAAACCATGCTTTGAGGAGTTGCCAAAGGAAAGACAGAAACCACAACCATCCACCGTGGAAACTCCGAAAGTTGACCTAGCTCCACTGCCTGAGGGACTTAAACATGCATTCCTCGGACCAGGTATTCAGCGGAAACTTCAGTTAGCTAAAATTGAAGAGTTGCGGAATGATGCCTATGACAATTCCCGAATATACAAGGCGAAGATGAAAGCAACTCATGATAAACAAGTTATGAGGAAACATTTCGAGCCCAACCAACGAGTCTATCTCTATGACTCACGACTTCATCTTCATCCTGGCAAGCTAAGATCGAGATGGACGGGCCCATAAATGGTAAAACAAGTTTTTCCCAATGGGTCCATAGAAATTGAAGATCCAACAGATGGGAGAGTATTTAGAGTAAATGGGCAACGTTTGAAGCACTATGTGGAGCGAGTAGAGATGCCAGAAGAGATCTCTCTGGTTGCCCCTGTCTACTTGATTTGATGTTCTCCACCCTATCTTTAGTTTAGGTTTTTATTTTTATTTTTATTTTTCATTTATTAATTTTTTATTTTTTTTTAGTTTAATTTAGGTTTTTGCTTTTATATTTTTCTTTTAGTGTTTCAGGTTATTTTAGGTGTTGCTACTGGAGTCACTTGGAGCCCTTCATCCCATATGTTCCTTTCTCCCGTCGGTATAATTTTCTTATATTTTGGTGACTGTGAGGACATTGTCTATTTGAAATTGGTAAAGCTTCACCATGGTAATATCACTCTAACCCTCCTCTTTTCTTTTTCCTTCATTTGTCATGATTATTATTTTATACATTGAGGACAATGTTTGGTTTAGGTTTGGGGGTGTGGTTTATTAGATTTTTTCTGCAATTTTCAAAAATCTTTGAGCTTAAAACGTATATTACAATTAAACCGAGTCATTTTTGTGTTCTACTCAATCTCCATTGAATACTTAGATGATTACGGTAATTGTGCAAACTCTTTATGAAAATGCATTCGAAATCTAAACTCTTGGTGAATTTAAAAAAAAAAAAAAGTGAAAAAAGGGTTTTGAGTCTTTTTTAAGTTTAGAGAATATTTTTGTTGCCTTTAATTTTGAGAAAACACATACTAACACGTGTCACATAGTTATATTAGTAGAAAACATGATATTTGATATTATTCCTTATGTTAGATGTATTTCGTGAGACTTTTCAACTCGACTATTCGTGCACTATAAGCCAAGTCAATATGATTTGAAGTTGATTAGTGAGATATTGAACTAGAAAACCTTAGAATAATAATGGAGACTTAACCCTTGTGAGTTTTGAGCCATTCTTTATTTCTTGAGGGTTATTAATTACACTCTTATTTTTCTTGAGTCCGCATTATTTCGTTGATGATCTCATTATTCTTGATTTTCTTATTGATTGCTTTAAGAATGACATAAAAATTGAATCTTTACACTAGAACTTCTTGCTTTATTTAGTTGAGATGTCCTAGTACTAACTAGAACTTATGAAGTGATATAGGAATTTCTTTCTTTAAACCATTTTTTTAGCCTTTTAGCCTACCCAATAATAATTATCCATTTGCAGCCCTTTGAGCCTTTAAATAGCCTTCTCTTTGTTATCCCCATTCTCAATACCTACTCCAATCAAGGAGTAATACCTCTATTATTTTATCCTTACCCAGTTTTCTGAGAATGTATACGGTGAGAGATATTTATGGAATGGGCAAATAAAAAGAGTTGAAAATAGATATTTTATGCGCCCTCGAAGTAAAAGTGCTGGATTGTATCAACGGGGAAAAACATACAAAAAAAAAGTTGAAAAAAAGTGGTTGAACAAAAAAAAAAAAAGGTTGCAGAAGAAAATAATGAAGAAAAAGTTAATGGTGTACAACATTGATTTGTTCTTCAATGCCCTATGTGTTTATTCAAGGGTGTAGCCATTCTCAGGAAATTCTTGTATCCTTTTTGTCCATTATTGTTTGCCATAATCCAAGCCCCATTATAACCTAGTAAAGACCTAATTGATCTTAAGTGAAAGTTGGTTTAATAGATGTGGAGATTGAATAGGCAAGAACTATGGTGTTTGATTCAACATTCTCAAAAGTAATCAATATTTCTGTCCATGAGATCATATTCATTTCACTCTTTGAAAATTCTGTTTTTCATGATGATTATATGTGAGACGTTTGCATTTTCCATAATTTATATCATTTTCCTCACATATAAACTGAGTGCCCAATCTCTGAGTGTTTTATTTCTGAGTGACATGAGAGATTTGTGGTCGAAGCGTACTTTCTAAAGGTTATCTCGTCACATCTTTACTATGAGACGAAGAGTTATGTTGATAATGTTTCTCACACACACACTTCGAGTTGAGAATGATTATGAAATTTATTTAACCTTTAGATACTATTAAATTATTGTACTCTATTGATATACTATTGTGACATTTTTAGTTTGTTGTTTTACTTGAATTTTAAGCAATTAGAAAATTACTCTGAGGAAAATAAAGGAGATGCCCATGTTTTTGCATTATGTTATTAGAAAATAGATTTTGTTTTATTGAGTCAGTAATGTTTGGGGGTAACATTTCTGGAAACCTTCACGAGACTATAACTCGTCCACTAGAGGTTTAAAGCCTTGTTGCACGTTAAGGTAAGTGCAACCGTGATTCCTACGAAAGTGAGTTAGGATTTTATTCTTAATTTTGTTTTTCTCGAGGACTAGCAAAATGTAGGTTTGGCGGTATTTGATATTCACATAATTATTACATAATATACCTCCTAACTTATGTTTGTTAGTGTTTCGAATAGTGTATTTTAGTTTAATTATTCTATTTTTGTATTTTTGTAGGATTTGGAGTTTAAATGACAAAAGTGCATTAGCGTGGCGAATTTAGAAATTCATAGGCAAATTGACGAAATGGAGCGGGAGACACTCAAGGCAAAGAAATAAAATAAAGGAATTTAATTTTGAATTTTGGTGGTACAAATAAGTAGTATGGATGAACATAGCCAAACCCACCTTTCAAGGGGTGGGACTCATTTGTTTGCAAATTAGGCTTCCAAATTCTATTGGGTTTCCAAATTCCATTGGGGTCCAAATTGGATTGGGTTTTTCCATTTGTATTGGGTATTGAGTTTCTAATTAAGCCCAATGATGGTTTTCTCTTTACCACAAATTAGGAGTGGGCACGGGACGGGATGGGACGAGATATACCCATCCCTATCCCATCCCGTTCATACGGGATCGGGACGGGACGGGATCAGCGTGCTGCCTGTGACTGCCGCGAACATTATCATCATATAAGAGCGTGAAAAATAACTTTTTATAATTAGATATAGATGTGGCATGCAAATATAAGGGTAGCCACTAAATACCCTAACAATGAAGTCGAGTGGGCTTGACTTTTAGAAAATGACATGATAAATGGGACCCACTAAGAGTATTGTGTCGCTGTGATGGCCTCCCAACTGATTTTACAAATTCATTACTATGGGAAACAAAATTCATGGTTCCTTGACAAAATGATATTTCATCTTTTGTTAGGGAAGAAATATAGACCTATTGGTGATGCTCTAACATATTCATAATGGTTTACTATCAATACATATATTGTAGTTAAAAAAAAAATTATTTTTACAGCCCGGGGCATCTCAAATTCCTGGCTCCGCCCTTGAATGTTCATTTCTGAATATGTATTACTCAGTTAATTGTCATTTTTCATCTTCACCAGGGTATTATCAATATTTGGAAGTTAAATAATTGGAGCCACTTTTATTGGGAATCCAAGCAACAATCTGCTATCTTTCTCTTGCTTAATGAATATTTATTTCTTGAAGTAACATTTCAGTTACCACTGCAAACACCATGAGTTTCTGTCAGTCATCTGTAAGTTTATATGAATATAAATAAATAAAAATATTAATAAAAAATTTTAAAAAAATAGCTCGGGACGGGACAAGATTGGCGTGATTGAAAATCTTCATCCCATCCCATCCCATTCTAGATCGGGATGGGACGGGATCGGGATGAAATTATTCAATCCCATTAAGACCCGAAAAAATTGGGACGGGACGGGATGGGATGCCCACCCCTACCACAAATACAACAACAATAGCCAATTTGGAGAAGGTTTTTGTTTTGGTTTTTAACACAAATAGGACAGCAGCCAATTGGGAGGAAGTTTAGGTTTTTTTGGCTGGAACAAAAATGCAGCAGCATAGGAGAAGGTGCTGTCTAGCACAGCAAAGAAGAACGCAGCAGCAGTGGACACGCAGCGGCAACGACGTCGCAGCAGCGCAGCAGTGGATGCAATAGCAGCGAAGACGTCGTCCAGCAGGGTGCGCATCGCTAAGCAACCACGCGCCACCATGCCGATGAAGCTCCACGCCGCTGTTGCTGTCCTCACCTTCGCCATGTGTCACTAAACTCCACTTAATGTGAAGAGACGAACTCCTAGATGTAACACACTTAATTAGTATTTGATTCGTTTTATGCTTTCACGATGAATAATGGTGTTTATGATTCTCACTTTTATTTAATATAGGAATTTATGTTATTTTAGTGACAAAGATTTCATAAATTTCTTCGTAGATTATTATTCCGGTGGTTGTCGTTTTCTTCTCCATATAAGTTTAGTCACGCTTTTCTTATGTGTGGATTTTTTAAGGATCAATTGATTCCGGTAGGTTAGTTATATGTGATCGTCTTTTATTACATTATTGTCTCCGGATATATTGTAAGTTTAGGATATCACATATGACCAACCTTTGTGCTTTCTAGAAAAAGTGAAATCAAAAATCCATTTACATTAGGATATATTAATGCATTAAGGACTATTTTCCGATTATATTGTTTGGGATGTGAAACACGTAATCGAGTCATCATAGCGAATCAATACTAGTTGGCGCGTGAAATCTAGGAGGACTCTTGGAACCTTGTGACTTCTCCAAACTTGATTTTTATTAAACTAAATTTAATTTCATATTTTAAAATTGCTAAAATTTCTTACATTTAGTTTCGCGTAGTTTTTCTTCCTTGACCTTGTTTTGTAGATCGTTTTTCCTCGTGGGATCGACACCCCAATCTTTACTGCAATTGACTGCGTGTACTGTTTGGGCGTAATCAGTGATCCCGTGGCGAGCTGTCGAGATTAGTCGGAGCTGATTAGGCTCCCACTTTCCAAACCATCTACACCCTTGCGGAGCGAACTACATGTTTGAGATGAGAAAATTCGGGGACCATGGTATGTAGCAAACCAATGGTCTCGTGGCAAACTATCGGCATCAGTTGGATCTAACTAGGCTTTCACCTTCCAAATCATCTACACCCGTGCGCATCGAGCTATAGATTTAGGTGTTTTTTTGCAACCATGGTCTGTAGAAGAGTAGTGGTCCCATGGAAAGCCGTCGTCATCAGTGGGGACTGACTAGGCTCCCACCTTCCAAACCATCTATACCCACGCGGAGCGGGCTACCAGTCTGAGAGTTGAAAATTTGGCGACCGTGGTTTGTAGAATAGCATTGGTCCTGTGGCGAATCGTCGACATCAGTCGGAAATAACTAGGCTCCCATCTTCCAAACCATCTAGACCCATGCGGAGTGGGCTACAGTTCTGGGAGTTGACCAGAAGCTGTCGTCGTCAGTCGTCACTAATTTGGCTTACCTGATCGGGTTCGACGACCATCGTCTGCGAAGGGGCGACGGTCCCTGATGAGTCATCGTCATAAGGCGTAAGATTGCTAATTAGACTCCCACTTCCTAAGCCATCGGCATTTGTGCCCAGCTAACTAGGCATCGGGGTGAACTAGAAGCCGCGATCGTCAATTGAAACTGACTAAGCTTGCCTAGCTAGGTTGGGGCTCCACATGTTATGGTCGTGCCAGCCTACTTTCGTAGACAAATTGCATTGTGCGGATTAGTTTTCACTAATTTTAATGAATTAAAAAAAAGTACCTTAAATCAGCTGGTGATATGTAGGTGTGCTCCGTGTGTCAAGAGTGACTAGGGCCTCTACTGCTTGCTTCAGTGACGTGGTAGAGTGCTGCTCGGATAGTGGGCCGAGCCGATGGCCCCATATAAGAAGAACTGGGTATTGTCGCAGGATCATGTTGCCACGTGTACAACGTAGATTGCATGACGGTAGAGTATCGGTTACTCCCCCAATTAATGGGGTTGTGTGCAACATCATTAATTGATAACATCATTAATTGATTGAGCGTGGACCTGTGTGGTTTCCTTGGGAATCGTCGCCTCCTCGTTTTCCATACGGTATTCAATGCTGATATTTAATGCTGACGCGCCTGTTTGGTAAGCCACTATGTCTATATAATGGCGTTCCTTTACCGTTGTAGGCAATATCTTCTACATAGTGCACTCTTCAGATGCTCTTAATAAAAAAATGTTTTTGGTTTTCCAATGGCTGAAGGAAGATCTCCTACGCTGGAGTATTCGAATATTCTGACATTTGCGCCGATGAGTCTTGATAAGACTTGCTATTGTGCATGGTCACCTACTCTGGGTGAGCACTCGATTGGTTTGCCGAGTACTTGTAATTTCTTCTCGTATAGCAAAGAAGAGTTATGGACTTCCTCTCAAGGGACGAGTTTGTCTTTTATTTGTTGGTGTTTCAGTGGTGCCTTGTGCCATCCTATCTGTTGGGAAAATGCGACTTTGCTTCCGAGGATGGTATCTCTGAGTCACCCCGAGTATCGCACATGGGAGAAGTGTCTGCTTGGCAGCACTGTGAGACTTCAAATGTCTCATTGCTTGTGAACACCCTTGTATGTCCTCTTCTACCTCCTTCGGGAGGTTGAACGCTGGATTGAAGATGTCTACAACTCGTCGCTAGGTTCACATTGCCGCTTGCGGATCGTTCTTTCGGGGTGATTCGATGGGGCACTAGACCGAGCTAGTCCCTTTAACTCCTTTTTGTACAATTGCCCTTACTCGTAGGTCATCTTCTTCGGAGAAGTCACAGAGCGAAACTCTTTGAGATCACTATAGTTTACCCAGGGTACCTTTTTCATTACTCTTGAGTCCTCTTCTGAAGTCGGATTGTTTAAGCGGATCTTACCGTACATCGCATCGGATTTGGATGCTTATAGTTTGTAATTTTTTGTACCCGGCATCTAGGAGATTGTTGTTACATCTTTCAAATAATCAATAAAATGTATTGGCGTAATTTTCTTTTATTTCTTAAATGAGTGCAAATCACATAAGCTCCTAAGAATTAAAACTCTAAACTGACAACTGAAAAAAAACTAAACAATTGGATAGATTGACTGTTGGCGAAGAGAGGTTGATCAGGTTCTGAAGTAAATTTGCATAGCCCTTGTTTGGATCGTAAGTACTTTCTGTGAATTGTCAACTTTCACCGACACTGTTAAGGTTAGTAAAGAGTAAACCTTGCGTGGGAGGGTCCTTTCGTGCCCACTGACCGTTGTAGGGTTGTGCTCCCGTTTGCAATGACTTCTCTGCTAGGCCTGAAGTCCTGTCAGGTAGAGGACAAACTGCTCCTTTAATGTTGGACTGTCCTTCGTCGCTAAGTTGAGCCACTGCTGTTGGGTCTTTGTCTCCATTTGAGTGGAGCGACAGTTGAATCTGAGAACATTCTATTTGCTTTAGTGCTGCATAGTGGCATCCCCAAGCCGTTGGTTGGTCCATATGGATTGTTCCTCCGAGTGGTTGGCGGTATATTTGATGTACCGATGAAGAGTAGAGACTACTGTCTCCATTTGATGAAGCGAGGGCCTCCCCAAGATGAGGTTATAGATAGACGGTGCATCTACCACCATGAAGACCGGGAACATGACTTTCCTTGGTTGTGGCTCTTCTACCACCACTTCTAGCCTTATCTTTTTTACCGGGAAACATTTTTCTCCACTGAACCCAATCAGCGGGTAGTCAGAAGGTGTTAGGTTATCTTCCTTAAGGTCCATACTGTGGAATGCACTGTAGAATAGGACGTTGAGAGAACTTCTCGTGTCCACCAAGGCTCGCTTCACTTCCCGCCTTGCAATAGAGATCGAAATGACAATAGCTTCATTGTGTGCGCAGACACCTTCAAGGTCCTTATTAGTCAAGGTCGGGATGGGGCTCTGTACTCGCAAGTAATACACGAGTGTCTGTCCTCGTTGGTGGTCGTGTTTGCATCTCAAGTAGTGTCCGCTTGCGGGACTTGTTTGACTTTTCTTCTTCTGATCCGACTCCGTGAAGGATATGTATAATGTCTGGAGTCTTCTAGATTTCTTTGACCGCTTCTCCCCTTTCCCCGATTAGATCCCGCCTTTTCCCCAAACCCATGAAAATCTTCAGCTTGCCCTTACGAATCCAGTACTCGATCTCATACCTTAGACTCTTGCAGTCATTGGTGTCATGGCCACCCTTCTTGTGGTATGAGCAATACTTGGAGGGGTCTCCGCGCTAGTTCGGGGGCCATTTCAGATCTTCCCGGTTTTTCATGGAATTAAGGACGTCCGGCAAGCTAGAGTTGAGAGAGGTCATGGTTCTGGATCCGACATAGTTGGGAGATTTCTCTGGCCTGGCGCGGCCAGAGTCCAACATGCCATCATTGCGCTTCCGTTTGTTTATTTATTTGTCTTCTCGCCTTTTCCCCTATTTTTTGTCTCTAGAAGTGGAAGGTTTCTTCTCTACTTCAATTTCCTTCTTCACTGCTTTCATTTCCTCCAAGGTGATGTACCTTTGGGCGCCCTTCAAGAGTTCTGCCATATCCATGGGGGGTTCCAAGGTGAGGAAGTCGTAAACTTTTTCTCTCTCAGACCCACAGTAAAAGCCGTAACGACGATATCGTCGCTTCAGTCGTCAATGAGCGTTAGCTCGTCATTGAAGCGCATGATGTATTCCCTTAGCGTTTTGTTTGACTTCTGCCTCACGGAGAGCATAGAGTGCGGGCCTTTCATGATCCGCTGGCTTCCGACAAAGCGTGTCATAAATTCTTTGGTCAGTGTCTTGAATGAGACGATTGACTTTGGTGGCAGGCTATGGAACCACGTCAGCGCTGACTTCTTCAGGCTAGTAGGGAACGTTCTACACATCACCTATTCAGAACCTTCTTTGAGTGCCATTACATGTTGATAATGACGCAAGTGATGATAGAACTCAAGCTTCGGAGGGATGAACTTCTTTGGCAGAGCCTTGTTGATGATGTGGTCTACAAACGGGGGAACAGATAGGCAGTGTAGCACATCTGGGTTGTGAGCCCCTTGGCGGATGGGGTTCTGCAGGGCGAGTCTATCTACCTTGAATATTCGATCTGCGTTGACCGCATCGCCACTTCTAGTTCAGTGAGAACTAGCAGGGGCTTGACTCTCTTGTGTCTTTTCTATATTGTCATCTAGAGATTAAAGTCTTTGCTACTGCTGGATGAGAATCTCCACTACTTTAGTGATCTGTTGTATTGCGATGACAGCAGATCCATCTTGGGGTCTGTCACTGCCGCTGTTGGCGCGGGGGTGTGAGTGGCACCGCTGGAAACGGTGGTATAGCGCCAGTTTGAGCATTTGACGTGTCCCCATGTTCTCCATTATTGCAGGATCCGGGGTCAAAATCTTCTTGAACTCTAAAAAGAGATGATGTTAATGTTTTCTAGGAACTTTGTCGTCCCCACGGATGATGCCAAACTGATGCAGTCATTTTTGCTCCCTGCTTGACCTTGACCTGTTGACCTGCACAAGGAACACACGTGAGCCACGGACCACCGTTGTGGTAGTCGATGGCACAACGATGCTAAAGTCATACAAGGATCTGAGGAAAGCTTAATGCTATAAACAGGGAATTTGTAGCGTACCATTGTTCACAAACCTCATGTCTTATTTATAGTGTTGGAGTCCTGGTTCGACCAGGCCATCGGTGGCGTAGTTTATGGAATGAGATCTTCTTGGAGATCCTTATCTAATTAGGAGTTGTGTTGTGGAGGGAAGTTTCTCTGTTAGACTTGTGCTCCTAGATACGCGGGAAATAGTTTTCAGTTGAAGTGTTGTTCATAGATGGAAGTTTCCATGTACGACGTATACTTTGGTATTTGCTTCCTAGTTGGAAACAAAGTGTTGCTGGATTGCCCGTCTGAAACTGATCCCAGATATATTTGCCTTAATAAGTCTTGGGTATTGAGGATGGCTGTGAGACGTGTGGGCTTCGCAAGCTGTAGTAAATATGGGTCCATCTGGTGGACTTCATTACGCAGGCTTGATGCCGCTTGGGCCGGATCAGTGCTGGGCTGATATATGATTGGGTTTGTTATTCCTTGAGATCATCAAGACACGTGTACGGTGTAGAAGAGAGGATGTTTTGGTATCATCAACAATAAATCGTTTCGATGTTGAGGATTCATCAATAGCAAGTTTCAGCTCTTTTTATTTGCCCATTCCAAAAATATATCCAACCATACACATTCTTAGAGAAATTGGATAAGGATGAAAATAATATGATGTATTACTCCATAATTTGAGTAGGTAGTGGTGAATGGGTTAGCAAGAAAAAATGCTATTCAAATGCTCAAATGACAACAAACAAATATTTATTACTAGGTAGGCAAAAGGCTAGAGAACAGTTCAAATAAAAATGCCAGTTCTAGTTGGTATTATGACATCTCAACTGATTAAACCAAGAAGTTTTAGTGTAATGATTCAGTTTTAATGTCATTCTCAAAGCAATTGATAAGATAAACAAGAATAATAAGATCATCAACGAGATAATGGGAACTCAAAAAAATTAGAGTTTATTAAATAACCCTCAAGAAAAATAGAATTACTCAAAATTCACAATAGTTAAGTCTCCACTATTATATATTAAGGCTTTTTAGTTAAATATCTCATTCAACAACTTCAAATCATGCTAACTTAGCTTATAGTGCAAGGATAATCAAGTTGAAAAATCTCATGAAATATATCTAACATAAAGATAATATCAAACTTTATATCTTCCTATTAATATATCAATGTGATAAGTGATAGCAGGTATTTTCTCAAATTTAAAAGCATCAAGCACTTCAAAGCACATTTTCTTCATTGGAAAAGAACATTCTACAAGCCTATAAAAAGATTCAAACTTTTTAAATTCACCAAAACTTCAGATTTTGAATGCATTTTCATATCAAATACAAAATATATTTTACAATTACCGTATGTATGATCATCTAAGTATTCAATGGAGATTGAGTAGAATAAATATTTAAGCTCAAAATTTTGAAAAATGCACAAAAACACATAACCACACCCCTAAACCTAAACCAAACAATGTCCTCAACGTATAAAAAGAATAATCATGATAAATGAAGGAAAAAAAAAGATGAAAGCTCAAAACCTAAGAATTGTGGACTTATCATGAGAAACTGATAAAACACATACATGACACGGAAAAATAAAAACAAATGCACAAATGAAAAAACACATACACCAGTTGTAAGTCAAAATCATTACGGAGCTAATGTATGAGCGGAATGCAACTAAAAAAACTCGAAAAATCAATCCAGACTAACCATATGATACAACTGAAGCTGGACTGCCTCACAAGCACGTTTGGTTTAACGTCGTTAGCCCAACAAAAACATAGATTATCTATAAGACCATGGATTACAGAGAAATAAATCCTCAATCCTGATGCACAAGAACCTCGGATAACATCAATACAATCTCAACTTCTGATGTAGCCAGCTCTAATAATGGTTTAAGATGCTGACCATTGACTTTAAAAACATGACTATCCTTAGGATCAACAATCTCAATTGCTCCATGTGGAAACACTGTTTTCACCATAAAAGGTCCATACCATCGAAATCGTACTTTGCCAGGAAAGAGATGAAGCCAATAATTAAACAACAAAACCTTTTGAAAAGACTCAAATGACTTGCGATAAATGGATTTATCATGAAACACATTGTAAATTTTAGCACTTTGGTATGCATCATTCCTAATTTATTTTAACTCGTTAAGTTGAAGCTTACTGATGAGACATCAAACAGTCACTTAGTCACAACCTTACACATGGCATGGACTAACCCTAGCACGTTAAAGGCTTCAGCTCAGTCCCAAGTTGACCAAAGTGCAAGACTACTGTTCAACCTCTAAGTCAGGCGTCCAGTCCCAAGACACACCAACCCTAGAGGCATGGGTCTTAGGGCTTGGTCCAGGACAATAAGGCTCAAACAAAGAATCTCAGAGTTGTCATAGGCCTGAGATCCACTCGCACGAATTCAGCTCTAGCCCAATCAAGCATTGGGTCCTAAACAATGCAAAGTGTCGAAGAACACAATCATGCACAGGTAAGATCTTATGCGAGAATTCCTCCCTCCATCACGCCCTCGATCACAGGGACAGTTGTGGAAGAAACACTCGCTATAAGAATCGGTAAAAGGAGGAAGAAAGGTACACACACATGCACATTCCAATTTACATACAGTCTTCACTCTTCCTTGAATCGATATCTGACTTAAGCATCAGAGTGCCTTCGGCCACCACAATGGTGATATCTGGAGGTCAATTTTACATCTTCCTCACCCTAGAACCCTCGAGGGATATGGCGGACTTGTGCAAAAAATACATCACTGTGGAAGAGATGTTGGCTGCCAAGAAAGGAAGTGAAATTGAGGCCAAGTAGGCCCCCAAGGCAATCTCTTTAAAAATGATTATACTCCACACTCAACTTATTCTATAGGGGAATACCTGATCCTTCTGCGAGGGCCAAAATGGCGCACAAGCGGCCAAGCCTAGCTCCACTGAAAACAATGATGGCTCGCCGCATAAGTGATCTTATCCGCGAAGGAGCCGAGGTATGATACGACAGGTTGAGCCCAGTCCTCGGACAACTCATTGCCTAATGAAGCCTGATCCTAAAACGAGGAACAAAATCGTGCACAAACTACCAAGCTTAGTCCTATTCAGAATAACAACAGCTTGCCGCATAAGTGGCCTAGTTTGCCTCAAGAGCCAAGGCAGTGCAAGTACAGCTTGGACCCAGTCCATGGATAGTCTACTGCAAGTAGGCCAACCCAGTACACGAACAATTCACCGAAAGTGGGTGAGTCCAGTCCATGAACAACTCATCACTCTTAAGATAGCCTAATCCAACCAAAGAACCACGATGGTACACATGCGGACTAGACCCAGTCCACGGACACTCCATCGCAAGCGAGCAAACCCAATCCCAGAAGAATTCTCCGCAAATGGGCGAGTCTAGTCCCCGAATGACTCACCACTCCTAAGATAACCTGGTCCAACCACGGGGACCGTAATGGCACACAAACAAATGTGCCTAGCCCCACTGAATGCAATGACAACTCACCATACAAGTGACCTAGTCCGCCAAAGAGCCAATGTACGACGCTTCGGATTGAGCACAGTCCATGGATAACTCACTACTCAAATAGAGTCGAGCCTAGATAGGCGTAACAGACTCCTTCCCAGCTCATGTCTTCTCAAGGACTGAGCCAGAGGAATACATGAGCCTAGCTTGTTAAGGCAAAAGTGGTTCCTCAACAACTCGACTCCTATTCGGGATTGAGGTATATTGTGAAGTCGTAATATACTCCTTCCCAGCACAGGTCCTTTCAAAGACTGATCTAGAGGACTATAAGAGCAAAGCCCATTCGAGCAAAGATGGTTCATCAACAACTCAACTCTTGTTCGGGGGTGAGGTATATTATAAGGATAGACATGTCTGAAGACTTATCCCAGCCCGTACCTTGTCATGGATTGCACCTGAGGAGTGCATGAGCCTAGCCTGTTAAGGAAAAAATGATTTTTTAGCAGCTCAACTCCTGTTCAGAATTGAGGTGTATTATGAAATATAGCCCGAGTAAAAGAGGACTTTCCCTCAGCTCAAACCCTCTTAAGGATTGAGGAAGATATGCACAGGAACCGAGTCTGTTCAGGCAAAAAAGGTCATTCCGTAACCCAACTCCTGTTTAGGATTGGGGTCAAAATAGAAGGCCTAGCCCTGATGGGTGGAGACTACTTCTTCCCATCTCAAGACCTCTCAAGGGTTGAGCTAGATAAATGCAGGGAGTCTAGCCCGATCGGGCGAATGCGACTCCTTAACAACCTGACTCCTACTCAAGAGTGGGGCATATTATGGGAGCTCGGACCAGAAAGGTAGAGGCGACCCCACTTCAATTCAGAGTCTTGCTCAGGACAGACGAGGCAGCTGATACATGGTACCAAACCTCAGTCTAACAAGATATGGTTTATCAGTGCATTCTTCAACACGATGACAACTCCTATACATAATCAACTACTAAGGGATACAATAATTACATCACCAAGGGAACGCAACCCACATAAATAAAGGTGACTATCCTACAACTTAACTCTCACAACAGATTAAGTTATTACTGTTGACAGAATATGCTCTAACATGCAAAGAAAGGGCTTTAGTCCAGACTGAAACCCTACTTCAGGTGGGGGTGGATATACCCACCTACTCAACCTAATTTAAGCAAGAATTGTAAATGGAAAGTACGACAACTACATGCATAGATATAAAGAAAAACAAAGATGGGGAAATTCTCATTGATAAATTATTTTTTTCATCACACAAACCCACTCATGCATCGGGAATAGAGTCAGGAATATCTTCCTACAACTCAGAATCTAGAACGACCTCAGGTTCGACAGTAGGCTATGGAACAATAGAAATCATAGATCATATCCACGGCAGGAGGATAGGCCTTAGGGCCACTACGCGGAGAAGATGAGGAACAATCTTCCTCATCGAAAAGGGAAAAAGCGATCTGCCTGTAGGTGGAAAGATCCCAATCCACATGATCTTGTGCAATGTAGTCCAGCAAATCCTGCCTACCAGCAACAATCTTGCTGAAATCAACAATCTTAGTGGCATCAAGGAACTTCGTTCCATGGACAGTCCACTGCAAGCGGGCAAGTCCAGTCCTCGGATGGCTCACCGATCCTAAAGAAACCTGGCCTGACTACGGAGACCACAATTGCACACATGCAGCCAAGCCTAGTCCTTTTTAGGATGATGACAACATGCCGCATCAGTGACCTAGTTCGCTTCAGAGCCAAGGAACTCCAGCGCAGGCTTAACCCAGACCATGGATAGTGCACCGCAAGCGGGTGAGTCCAGTCCACGGATAGTTCACCGCTATAGAGATAGCTCAGTCTTCCTCATGAATCAAGGCAACACACATGCAAATGAGTCCAGTCTGCAGATGACCCAACACATCTAATTGTTCCAATCCATATGAACCAAGCAAACCCCCAGACCACCAATAATCAACTAAACAATGAGTCAGGGTATGGTTCAAAATCTAGTTCTAAAAAGACTATTTCTCTATCACTCCATTTCTATACAGAGCTAAATAGTAGCACTTCTACAGGCTTGTGCCTACTCAAAAAGCAGGCGACCCGCAAGACACGGCCTGCCTACATTAGGATCACTCTTCATTAACTTCGTAATCATTGGGTTATTTCATCAAGGGAACTACACAGGCTGAGTCAGGAGCACACGCGTCTCCTTCAGGATCGGATCAATCAAGTCCCTGTTCGGAGTTAAACTGTCTTATCTTTTTTTACAGTCCAAAAGATTTGTTCGCACAAGCCAATATGATCAAATCATTTAAAGCATACAAGAAAAGTGAATTCAGAAAAACATACTTTATTGATTATCAAAAAGTTGTTACAAAGCTTGATCGACTGCTTAGTACAAAAGTTTACACGCTACAAGTATCTGAGCTTGGTGCAAAACAAAGCGTGAGTAAGGATCCGCTAAAACACATGTCGAGACTTTGCTCCGCCAACCTGCCTTTCAGAAGAGGATTTGAAAGTGAAAGCAAAAGGACCCAAGGTTGACTGCTAGTATGATCCCTCAAAGAAGGATACCTGGGGTGATGCAAAGTCAGCTCCCCAAGGCTGCAGGCCACAGCCACTGGAGCCCGCTCCGCCATTCTGTCTTCCAGCTGGGCATTACGAATGAAGCCCAGGAAGGAACAGTAGGAACAACCACCAAAAGTTGGCTGCGGGTATTATCCCTAAATTGGATGGCGAAATATGTCGATGGAGCACCAGAAGATAGAAAACAAACTTGGCCCCTAAGGAGGAGTCTTCTTCGTGACGTAAGAAGAAATTCAGAGGTCCCACGAAACCACTGGAAGCTCACTCAAACTAGGTGGCTTCATCCAATAGTAGGTCTTGTTAAGACTCATTGCTGCAAATATCATAACATTCGGAGACTCCACCAATAGAGATCCTTCTTCATCCTCTGGAGAAGCCAAAACACATTATTTGGAAGGACATATTTGAGGAACAGGCTCTACAAATGCTCATGGCAGTGTTTGACCCTACGAGGACCGACCTATATATAGGCACGACGGTTCACAAAAGGATGTCACCAGTAGTCGCGTCAACATTAAATGCTACATGGGGAATAGGGGCGATGGTTTTAAGCACATCTGTACCAGTCCACATTCGTCGAATTAATGGAACTGCACGCAACCCCATTAACTAAGGGGAGTAGCTGATGAGACATCAAACAATCATTCAATCATATCCGTACATGTGGCATGGGCTATCCCTAGCATGTAAAAGGATTCAACGCAATCCCGAATGGACCCATGCAAAAGACTATTGTTTAGCCCGTAAGTCAGGCCAGTCATGCACAAGTGAGATCTTATGCGAAAACTCCTCTCTCCATCACGCCCTCGATCACAAGGACACTTAAGGAGGGAACACTCACTATAATAATCAGTAAAATGAGGAAAAAAGGTACACACTGCAATTTACACTCTTCCTTGAATCGATATCTGACTTAAGCATCAGAGTGCCTTTGACCACCAAAACGATAATCCTTGGCTCAATCGCTGCTCATTTTTGTAGGTTTGATATCATCGAGATCAACGAGGACATATCTTAACGCACAGTTACGATGTGATCCAACTATCTATACCAAAATTAAAGGTTTTGATAGCCCAATAAGCACAGTGTTTCAATTCACAAACAAATGGCAAGCCTTACAAAAAACAAGTCTATATGGAGACATTCCAAGCAGGGTTTTAAACGCTGTCCTATAAGCCCAAAGAGCGTCATTTGGATGTTGTGACCAGTCGTTATGGTCTGGTAGAACTGCCTTCTCTAAAATGTGTTTAATCACTCAGTTGGAAGTTTAAACTTGCCCACTTGTTTGTAGATGATAGGGAGTACCTACTTTATGAGTGATGGAGTATTTTTAACTAACAATTCAAACGGTCTATTACAAAAATAAGAACCACCATCACTTATAACATCATGAAGAATACCAAAACGAGATAAACATATTATCTCTAAAAAATTGGACGACAACCGTGTGGTTATTAGCTTTACAAGGTACCACTTCTACCCATTTGAAAATATAATCAACAACTAGAAGGATGTAAAGATAACCAAACTATGGAGAAAAAGGTCCCATGAAATTAATAACCCAAACATTAAAAAAAAATCACAATGCATGAGAATATTAGTAAGGAGCATCATATTCATATGAGAAATGGAACCCATTCGTTGGCATCTATTACATGTAGCACAAAATGCATGGGTGTCATGAAAAATAGTTAGCTAATAAAAGCCATACTACAAAACCAATGAGTTGTCTTTTTAGAACTAAAGTGACCTCCACATGCCTGATCATGACAAAAGGAAATGATACTATGAAATTCACTTTCTGGAACACATCACCTAATGACCCGATCGATACAATACTTAAATAAATAAGAATCATCCCAGAAGAAATGTCTGACCTTAGTAAGAAACTTAATCTTATTTTGTGTAGACCAATTAGAAGAGATTTGGCCCGTCACAAGGTAATTCACAATATCTGCATACCAAGATAACTGGGAGATAACAAATAGTTTCTCATAAGAAAATAACTCATTCAAGGGCACATCTGCACTAAATGACTCTACAAGAAGTCTAGACAAATGGTCAGCTACAACATTTTCGGACAAACCATTTTGTCCCGAACCTCAATATCAAACTCATGTAGCAGTATGTCCTAAAAAACGAAGGCACTTCAATGCCATATGATCAATAAAAAAATAATTTTGGATCCTATTACTACAAGAAATATGACATTAGGTGGCGAAATTAGATGCGACTCTTCAAAAGTTATTGCCGTTTTTTAGTTCACGCGAGGAATTTTGATGAGTCGTCACATATTTGTTTAGGCGAAATCTTGGTTTCTAATTCCTCACATAAATATTTTGCAATCATCACATAACACAAAGCGAGAAAACTAGCGCCTAAATGAAATACATTTTGTGAGGAAAAGTATCACCTCATCGCATTTCACCTAAAGGCAACCCAAAAGTGAGGAAACATTCCTCACTGAATATTTTTCTAAGGGCATAAGAATAAATTACCAATCTAAACTATTTCTTCCTTTAACACAAACACCACTCCCATCTGTGCATGAACCCTCGACGCTACCACTTCACTCTTACCCAACTCTGCCTCCAGCTTTTCGTCTATACCCGACTCCTCACTTCCCACGGCAGCCTCTCCACCTCCTCTCTCTACATCGACTTGAAGGTTTCTAAACAAAGACGAAGAAGAACAAAGGCGGACGAGAAGCAATTCGTCCCTATCTCACCTTTTCTTATTGTTAACCTTCAAATTATATTTTATGTTAATTTTGATTGTTGGGTATTATCATTTTCACCCAATTTATGTTTTTCATTAGATTTCTGGGCTCCAAACAAAGAAATAAGTTGAGGACTTTAATGAAGTTTTTTTTGGTTTTATTTGTCCATGGAGAATGTTTATTGGTTTAACATGTGTAGTTAGCTAGGTTATCAGAAGAACAACGCAAGTTAGGTATTGGATTTTCTCTCCTCCCTTTTCCATAAGTAGGATTTATTTTGGTTTTCTCATCTATTCTTGGTTTTAGATTACACCCATTTGATTGGAGGGTTATAGTTTAGTTGGTCTTCAATTTATCTCTAAATCTTCAATAGACCTATCAACCTCTGTTTTTCATCCTCATAGACCATTCTTCCACTCATGCCACTCTATGGAAACAAGTATGGTAGGGATTATGCTCAAGCTTCTCCAATCTTCGTGGGTTTTGGACATGTTATGTCGTGTTTGATTCTCAGATTCCTTGTTATACAAAAAAATAGATAGAAGGTATTCCTATACTTCCATTTTCTCTTACTGTCTATATTTTATTACTGTTCCTTTTTTTTTTTTTTAAATATTCTTCCATGGTATTGCTTACCATTTTTTTGGACTTTTAGATTGTACCCAATTGTAGATTTTACAAATATTTGGCTAAGCAGCGTGGTTGAATAATGACGTTCATTGACGCAAATAAGGTATTTGAAGAAATTCCCATTTCATTTCATTTGTTTCTTTGTGGTAGTTTTGTTTCTATGTTTATAAATCTTCTTGAAACAATTAGCAGGTGAAACTTTGTATGTAACACTTTGTGCATTACATTATTATTTTAGTTGGCAGAGATTTTACAAGTCTGGTATTTTGATGTTAACAAGTGTTGTTTGATGGTTCTAGTAGAAGTCATAGGAGGGTTTTTCTGAACGACAAGGTCAGTTTTGCTGTACTTTTTTTCATACATATTTAGTATTTTGGGGGTTTAGCTGCAAAGTTTTATCGAGGTTATTGTTTGGTTCAAGCAATAACGTGGGTATGCAATTTCTCAATTTTATTCAGTGCCGCCACTAGAAACTATTGGCAATATTTTTTAGGTTCTTCAATCTTCCATTATAGTTTTGTAATTTGTAAATTTATTTTCATTACATTTTGTTATTGAAAATTTGTACCCAAGTTAGGCAATAAACAATGTAATGGATATTAGTTACCTTCAATACCCATTACAGCTACACGCCCATTCCAAAAGTTGTAAAAAGTTATATTTGTTTCTTCTTATTATGTATTGTTACATGAGAATGAGAGGCATGCTAAGGTCACACAATGACATAACACAGGACAACCCATCCCCTCTCTGTTCTTTTTTCTGGATTTGATTTGCTTCTTACATAAAATCTCTATTGACGATGAAGAATAAGAAGCTATAGCCCTCTCTCCGATTGTCCCCCAATGACCACACCCTTTACCTTCACAAGGGTGTGGTGTTTAAACTTGGTGTGAGTTTTTGGTGAGTTAAGGATGTTCAGATCAAGATCGAACCAAAGAAAATGGATGGGGGATCTTGAATTAAGATTGGGGTTTTCCATGGATCCTAAAGAAGACATGATGATGTCTCGAGAAATGGTGGGACTAGGTTTCCTAGTCTAATCACAATTGAAGACGACGATGATGATGATGTTGTTGTTGATGGTTCAGTAACTGGTTCGGAAGCAATGCCACTGTTTCCTATTTTGAGTTCATGTATACTTGTCATTACAGAAAAAGATTTGGAACTTCAACTTGGATTTAGAGCATATAGTAGGGCCACTAGGCGCAACCGTGTCGGCAAGGGAGAATCTTTGCAAAATATGAAATTTGGATTGGATTCCAGCAACACGTACTATGTCTCATAATTGGAGTGAGTGGAGTTAAAATGCACAATATGCATGGATGTTTCAAATACTCAATGCGTGATTGCATTTCTAAGAAATTCATGAGGTATGATCCCTATCTTGTGACGTTTGAAATTTATGTCAGACTTTGGGACTTTTAGCTTCACTTAGATTAATTTCCAAGTAGCCATTTTTAAAGTGAATTTCAAAAAACCAACTAAAAAAATTATCAACTAAACACTTATTTTGATCAGGACTCGGCGTGATCGTCAACACTAGCTAATTACTCATGGAATTTATAGGTATGTTTTCATTGTATTTGGGATTCTGGTAAGTCCCATTAAACTGTGTCAAGTTCAAGTTTTAACATTTGGTAAGTTTTAGTTGAGTATTATACTGTCTTGGATTTTATTTGTAAACAATGTTTGGTGGTCAACAATTTAATATGGTAGCCACTTCATAGAATGAAGATAGTTTTGGTCAATAGATTGTGGTCTTGTAGTTGAATTTGCACCAAGTTGTATATTTTTAAGGACAAACTAAACTTGCCCCAAAATTTTCTCTAGTAATGCATTCTGAAACAAAAACTTTTTAAATTTTCGTATGTAGAGTGGCAAACACTAAAGGATGCATTGGCGTATTGGCTTGCATCATTCCAATCAAATATTCATTAATAGTAATTCTCTTACACGCTGGAGAGCTGCTCATTTCTTACACTTGGATAATTGAGTTGCATAGGTTTTTGGAGTTAGGTGGAGCTCTCAAAGGTACATGTGTGCATTGTTTTTTATTATTGTAATTTGAGCATAATGGTGTACCACTATTGAGATTCAAAGATCAGGTCATGCTATTAACATCAGGTTTTGTTAGCTGAAGTGCAGAGATAAATATTTTAACTTCACTATTGAGATTCAAAGATCATGTCATGCTATTAACATCAGGTTTTGTTAGCTGAAGTGCAGAGATAAATATTTTAACTTCAAAGAATGTGTTCTAAAGATTAATTAGTACATATATTTTTATTGAAACTTATTACTTTCTAATGTTGAATGCAGGTTTTTTTAGCAACTACAATGCAAGGTCATATCAACAACGGTTCCTTCCGCTACGATCCAAGCAATTCTAATGGTAGTGTTGTACATCTAAACGATCCTTATTTTGATGAGCTTGGTGACCATGATGGTGTTAATGACGAATGATTCAAGGAGGTTGAGGTTATGGATATACGTTGATGAGTCGATGAGTAGATTCTGTTTTTGTTTGGACGTCAACATGATGTCCCTTGATATCATTATTAAACTTTCATAGACCTCGTTTGAGGGATGATATATATTGTATTCGGTTATGTGACTTTGCATATGCAATAATGCAATATTTTTTATGAATTGAAATGCAACTACTTTAATTTTTAGATTGTGCATGACCAAAAAAATATGGGTAGTCCCATTTGAGATTATGTGCTAGTAGAAAGCTACAATAAATTGGTGAAGAAGGAATCGTCACAAATATAATGAAAGTGTGAGGAAAGATTTGTCACAGGTAGATATTTTTAATGTATTAAATCACTATCGTGACAAATTGTTCCTTACGCAAAAATTACATAAGTGAGGAAAGATTTCTTAGAGAAAGTTACTACACGTGACTTGTGCGTTTCGTCACACAAAAAATTGTAGAGTGACAAAAAATTCATCACCCATGTTGTAATTGTATTAGCCGCACACTAAGTTTATGTGGGGAGCTAATTGCCACAGAAGTTAAATTTCTGTGACGGGTAAGAAATTCGTCACATAATACTTTCCTTAACGCGCTTTATGTGATTAATGTTGTGACGACTAATTTCCTCACATTTGATCAAAAGTGACAAATTTACATGTTTCAATGAGAAACAATGTTCTTTACCAAAACCCAATTTTCTTATAGTGTGACCTAAATTTGTCGAAAGCAAAGACAACTGCGAATAATTCCTTCTTCGTGGTGGAATAATTAAGTTGCGCATCTTGTAGAGTTCAACTAGCATAATAAATAGCATGAAGCTTTTTATCTAGTCGCTGTTCTAAGACAGCGCAAAATCAGAAGTATCACAGATACACTCAAAAGGCAAATTCCAATTAGGAGGTTGGATGATTGGAGCTGAAGTCAACAATTGTTTAAGCTTCTCAAAAGCTTTCAACTTGTCTTCATCAAAGGAAAAAACAGAGTCCTTAGCAGGTAAATTGCATAGAAGACGAGTAATCTTACAAAAGTTCTTAATGAACCTACGATAAAAACCATCATGGCTTAGAAAAAATCTAACTTTTTTCATCGTCTGCGATGATGGAAGACTCAAAATTAAATCAATTTTGGCTTTGTCAACTTCAATGCCCTTGTGAGAAATGATATGCCCAAGAACTATACATTGCCTAACCATAAAATGACATTTCTCCCAATTCAAGACAAGATTCTTCCCTTCGCACCTATTTAACACTATGGTTAAAAGATGCAAACACACATCAAACGAATTCCCAAATACTAAAAGGTCATCCATAAATACCTCAAGAAACCTTTCTATCATATCAGACTAAGCATGCACCTCTGAAAGGTGGTGGGTACATTACACAATCCAAAAGGCATTCTTTGATATGCAAAAGTCCCAAAGGAGCAAACGAATGTGGTTTTCTCTTGATTCTCGAGTGCAACGAGAATTTGGTTATAACCAGAATACCCATCAAGAAAACAATAGTAATCATGTCTGGCTAACCTCTCAAACATATGTTCGATAAAAATAAGATGAAAATGATCCTTCCCCGTGTCTGAGTTTAACTTACGGTGCTAATTCGCCATCTGATGATCATGCGGGTGGCCACTATCTCATTCTTAACATTTGTGACTATCGTCACCCTAGATTTCTTTGTAACAACCTAAACTAGATTGACCCAAAAGCTATCAGAAATTGGGTAAATAATACCCACATCCAACAATTTGAGCATCTTGGCTCGGACAACCTCCTTAAGATTAGGATTAAGCTTACAATGCATTTCACCTAAATCTTTTGCATTATCTTCAATACGAATGTGATGGATGCAAACGATTTGACTTATTCCTTTAATATCCACTATAATCCATCCAAGTGCTAACATGTAAAGTATCATCCGAACCTAAAAATGTATACTTGAGGCTGTTATGTAATGTTTAAAGTCAAGCTTGGGTGGCTTGTCAACAGAATGGACCAGTTTTGACTCACTGAGTGGAAGGGGTTACACTTTAGGCTTCCATGTATAACTAAGATCCATCATAAGAGTTGAATCAAGCAAAACATTCACTTCCCTAATAGAATTATTAACATCGAAGTCTAAATCGAAATGAGACAAACAGTCTAATAAGGGGTCAGACTGCAAAAATGAATTCTCCACCAAACCCTCAATCATGTTGACCTCACAGATATCCTCGGATTCGGGAGGAAGTTGACTTACATTAAAAACATTGAGTTCGACGATCATGTTACCAAATGACAATTTCATGATTCCATTCCTACTGTTAATTTTATGATTGAATATGGCAAAAAATGGGCGACTCAAAATAACAGGAATGTGACTAGAGGGATTGTGGTAGGTAGTGTATCAAGAACTATAAAGTCCACTGAAAAATAGAACTTTTCAACCTTAATGATCACATCCTCTATAACACCACAGGGGACTCTAAAAGACCTATAGCCAATTGTAGTTTCAATTTAGTCGGTTTCAATCCGCCGAGACCTACTTGCTCATAAATGAAATATGGCAATAAATTAACACTCACTTCTAAATCCAATAATGCCTTACCAATCATATGATCACCAATAACACAAGAAATGGTTGGGCACCAGAGATCCCTATACTTAGGCGGGGTTCTATGTTGAATAATTGAGTTGATTTGCTCAACGAGGAAAATTCTGTTTGCACATTCAGCTTTCTCTTTTCTGTGCAAAGATCCTTAAAAAGATTGACATAGGTAGGAACTTTCTTAATAGTGTTGAGCAATGGGACATTAATGTGAACTTGTTTAAAATTTTCCATTACATTGTTGACATTTGTTCCATTATTTGCCGGAGCTGACCGTGATGGAAATGGTGCCTTAGGCAAATAAGTTCCTGATTGAGATCAAAGTCAAGACGGTCATCTTTAGAAGGTGAGGCTTTATTAGCCTCATTGTTAGATGGAGATGCAACATGCTTTGACTTTGACGGGAATGCAACAACACTCAAATCAGGCATTTGTCCCTAATTGTCAACTTTTTTTCAACTCCTAAGGGTAGTGATAGATTTAACATCTTCATTGTAGAACTCAAATGTGCTACCAATTATGAATTGACCCTTTGGGTTTTGAACAAGTTAACTAGGAAATCTTCTCGACTCTCTCTCAGAGAATGCCTGAGCAATTTGACTCACATCTATCTCAAGTTTATTGATGACTTGAGATTGGTGTTGAATCGTGGCTTTTAACTCTAATATAGACTGAAAATTCTGCTCAATCATACTTTCTATGCGTTGCGTAAAATGATTAACAGTTTCCTCTAAACTGGATGTGTTGGATGGGGGGACTTGGTTAAATTGAGGCCTAACAGGGCTAGGGGCTTGAGGAGTCTGGGAAACAATAGGTTATTTGGTGTGAGCTATGGGCCCATGAGAGATCTAGATGCTTGGCTAAACTTGGGCTATAATAGTTGGATTGTGGATTATTACTAGATCGTCAAATAACATTAAAATCATTGACTTGCTTAGCAAAATATGCAGGATAATCATTTTGCAAATGACAATCACTTGTGGAATGACTAGGACTCGAACATGAAGCACAAAACTCAGATGAAACATTCGTGGGAGGTGGGGGTTGAGTCTTATCCAAAACTGCATCAATTTTCCCATAGTCATAATGACTACTTCTAGCTTTGAGGAAGAAGGGAACCAACGAATGTATCTATAACTTCATACATACCATTCTTACACCTATCAAAATCCTTTCTCGAATATCTCATTACTGAGAATTTCGAAAAGAGTTTCAAAGAAGTCCCAAATCTCATTAGTGCTATATTCATAAGTGATCGACCTCTAGTGACATCAATCATACGGCGATTTTGAGGGCTTAACACGTCTTGGAAGTATTGAACTAAGCGTCACTTCTCAAATCCATAATGGGGACACTTAACAATGAGTTCATTGAACCCTTCCCAACATTCATAAAAATGTTCACTATCTTTTTGTTGAAAATTAGAAATATCTCTTTGGAGAGCATTCATTTTATGAATGGGGAAATATTTTGATAAAAACTTTCTTAACAAAGCATTCCAAGTTGTGAAGGGGAACAACCTAAGATGAACCGAATCATCTGAAAAGTTTGGGTACTGAAAGGTAGCACAAATGTCAAGAAATTATTTGATATGGAGATATGAATCTTCTTCACAAAACCATAGAAGAAGGCAAAATATGGATGATAGATGGTTTGAGTTCCAAGCTATTTGCAGTTGTCTTAGGTAAGACAATGCAAGATGAAACATTGTTGGAAAGAGGGGAGAAGTAATCATTAGAGACCTTCTCCACAGTCATCTCTTTGGTCTCGGTAGACAACAAGGGGGAACCTAGTAAGGTAACATGTGCTTTAAAAAACTCTTCGAGGTCTTTTCGGAATAGCCTAATCTTAGAATCACGCACCCATGTACAATAAACTAATGGATGCCAAAGTTTCAAAGTTAACACTTCTTAAAATGGTACAATTTTTTAATAATACAAGCCTAACTTCCGTATGAAGATGATCTAACTCTAATAAAGAAAAAAGAAAAAAAAACAAAGGAACCCTAAACGAAACTTAAACGATGCGCAACACAAGATGAATGATGAACAATCCTAGACAAACACCTAGCATAAACTCATATTTACTTTGAGTTTTGTTACTAATAAAGGGTTGAAATCCAATTTACCTAACCATGGGAGAGGCATGACAATTTCCTATCAATCCGCCAATACAAAATTGCTCCTACCTTTTTTTCCACTTTCATCTCAAAGTATAATGCCAGTTTCAGAGATAGGATATGTTCTCTTACTTATTTACTTTAAGCTTTCAATTTTCCAAAGAAGGTTCCTATGAGCGTGAAACTTGTCCTAAAGTATTGTCTTGCTACAACTGTTAAATAGTGGAGGCTTAGGTTCCTAACCCTAAAATAAATGGTGGTTGACCTATCCGCGAGAGATGGCACATAATTTGCAAACCAATTCTGCCACTATTCATATTGGCTTGTAATACTAACTAAAACATCAAACAATCAAGACAAAAATCGTGTGTCGATGCGGTGGATGAAAGTTACCTCCTGCATGAACTTCTTTTGGGTTACTTGTGATGGAAGCTAGATGTCGAGTTGTCATTGATCAAAAGCACTATCCACCTGACAGCTCGCCGATTTCTGAGATTGTCCTCGCAAATCACAACTTGAAAAGAAAAATTACAATGCGATCTATATTTTTTCTTTTTGTATTTATTTGCTTTGCTATTTTTATTTCTTTTGCTTGTTTTACATGACCTCTGATTTTCATTTCATTCCCACAAGAACTCCTATGAATATCTGTGTATGACTGTCTGCAAAACAAATGCAGCAAATTAAAACTTAAACTAATAACAAACAAAACAAATAATCAAGCAATTCCCTGGTAACAACCAAACAACATTGGTGTAGATTTTTCTAACCTAAATTAATTTGATAATAAACCTCCGCAAGTGCACAATTGTCTAACTAGTAGATAATGGCAAATACGGGCTGATCCCACGAGGATTGAAGACACAATCGATAACTAAAATTTATTTAGACTAATTTATATTGCGGGTTACTGTGATTGAAAATTTCTAAACTAACAGTATAAAATTGAATTAGTAAAGGCAAATGGGAAGTGAACCAAGGCATCAATTCCATCATAGGTTCTTTGATAATTTTGTATGCCTAACTTACTATTTTCATAAAACGAAAGCACTAAGGATGAATAATCCCTTGCTTGCATTGATGATGCAATCGTTAATAACCTTAGGATTAATCTAAATTCACAATCAATTTCAGCAAAAGTCTAAACCCCTAGCATTGATTGTCTTGCAATGACACACACAATCACTGGTTTAACATAATCAAGTAAAAGCATGTTTTGAATATTAACAGAGAGTACTCTAACTAACGACTAGTCTAGATATCAAATATGATATAATCGGTGAAAACAATTTGTCAATATTCAAAAACTGATTGTATTTAACAATGAAACACAAAAAAAAATAGTAAATTAAATTGAACAGACTCTAGAAACCCATGGTTTTATCTTTGCCTCGCCATGGGGTTTAGAAGCTCATGGAGGAGATGATTGCAGCGGGGTCTTCGATCAACTCCATCACCTCCTTAACGAAATTGCTTCACCAAAAGATGTGAATTGCACGCTGGTAGTTTGTTATCGTGTGCGCCAGAGAGAGACTACTGGTGATCGTTGATTATGGGAGAGATTGCGAGCGAGAGGGAGGTCGTGATGTTATGTCGAGATCTAATGGTGGTATGTGGTCGTGGCAATGAGAGGTGGTTTATTCGTTGTGGTGTCTACTAAGGTGAGAGAGAAATCGAAAGGGAGGAAAAAAAGCTACGTCGTGGCTGCGAGATGGATGTGTCTTCTAGGCTAAATGAAGAAGAGAGGGTGAGATGGGGCAGAAAAGAAGAATAAGGGAAGCTCTTTGGTTATGGCAAGATGTTGGTCGAGATGGAAGATGGTGGTGGTGTCTATTAGTTGGCGATGGAAGATAACAGAGGAAGAAAAGGGATTTAGGTCGACTTTTATAAGTTACACGGTAATTTGAGTATAAATTACATGAATATCATGAAGCGAAAGTCAATTTTTGCTTTTCTTTCAAGCAAACCAGAACCAAGAATCACAAGTTCTGCATTTTCTCTAGGTTTCCATCCCTCATCAACTGAGGATTTGAATTGAACTTCACCTTCCTGATCCTGGTAGTGTAATTTCTATTGGGAGGTAAAAGGCTTCTTCACTTTTACTTCCGCTGAAGTGATGGGAATAAATTCCTTCTGTTTAGTTTCCTTCAAGACTCGGGCTGCGCACCTTCTTGCAATAGCTTGATTACTTTTTATTTCTCCAACTCCATCTCCTGGGATTAGATGTCTAATTTTTTGGTGCAAACAAGATGTGACAACATCAATTTTACTTATCGATGGTCTCTAGAAAATTCATTATAAGGAGAGGGCTCATCTATTATCATAAAGGTTTCCAAGCAGATGACTAGTATTGAGTAGACGTTTAGAATCATAGTACCAATTGTTACTGATATAGCCCCATTGAAGGCCACCAAGACTTTTGCTTTTTTGTTGGTAAGTGACTCTAAATTCATCTGTTTGACAGTCAAAAATTGAAGTATATTGGCTTCACTTCCCTCATTTACATGAATTCTAACAACCATGGAATAAACAATTTGAATGCTGATGATGAGTGCGTCATCTATGGTAGATCAAGGCCCTACAAGTCTCTTTTAGTGTAGCCGATCATCTGATATTCAATTGAGGAACTACTTGTGGGATCAACGACTGAGGAGGAGATCAACACTTGGGCAACCGAAGTTGCTTGTTTGATCTTTCGCTTCCTTTCATTACTAGTGAGACCAAACAAAAGTTCCATTGATTCTTATGACCTTCTTTGGGTTTTTCTTAGCTGCGTCTCTCTTCTCAATTTGCTGAATGGATATTTTGGTCACATACTATGTGTCATGCCCAGCTTTGACTAACTCCTCAAGGTGTTATTTCCATGTATGACATTCTTTTGTCAAATGACCAGTGGCTCCATGGAATGCATAATACTTGTTCGGATATCTTTTTGGAGGATCTCCCTTCATCGATGATGGTCTCTTTAGTCAAGGTTTGTTCTTTATCTCGTGGAGAATTTGATTGATCGGAACGGAGAACTTTGTGTATGTTCTACCAGCTAAGGAGTCTCTTGTTGGTGAGCGTGCTCTACATTTCTTACCCTTGATTTTTTTACCCTCTTTTAGATATGCATTCCTTTATGTAGGTTGGATATCTTTCTTGGATGCATCAAGTGCCTTAACACTATTTTTTCATCATCTCACAATGCATAGCATAATGCCATGACGTAGACGAAGACGTCTGCAAGAGTTTTGCTCGGTTTCATGGCCAACTAGCGAGAAAATGGGTGCTCTGCGGGCAGACCGTTCTTGAAAGTTGAGGATGCAATTTGGTCATCACACCCAGCTGTGCTTGCCCTTTCTACTTGAACCTTTTGATGAAGTCTCTGAGCAATTTGATCTTTTTTTATGTTGGAAAGGTGGTCAACATGTTTTTTGATGCTTTGGTAGGATGGACACTCTTTTGTAAGACAAGGGATATCTCTCCAAAGTTGCTAATCTACCGGGGGGTCAGAGTGTGTAACCAACCTTGGGGTACTCCTTGTAAAGTCATAGCAAATACTTTGCACATAAGTGCATCATCATTTTTGTGCAGAGTCATGACACTTTTGAAATGCTTCAAGTGTCTCTCAGGATCACAATCTCATTTGAAAGGGGTGAAGGTTGGTTTGGTAAACCTTGCCAAAGGAGCCCCTCAAAATGTCATCTTTAAAAGGTGAAGTGTTCAACAAGGCCACCTCTCGACGTAGAGTATAGTCTAGGATGGACACTCTTTTGTGAAGACAAGGGATATCTCTCCAAAGTTGCTAATCTATCGAGGGGTCAAAGTGTGTAACCAACCTTGGGGTACTCCTTGTAAAGTCTTAGCAAATACTTTGCACATAAGTGCATCATCATTTTTGTGCAGAGTCATGACACTTTTGAAATGCTTCAAGTGTCTCTCAGGATCACAATCTCCTTTGAAAGGGGTGAAGGTTGGTTTGGTAAACCTTGCCAAAGGAGCCCCTCAAAATGTCATATTTAAAAGGTGAAGTGTTCACCAAGGCGTAGAGTATAGTCTGGATTTCCCATGACTCGCAAGTTCCTCAACTACTTATTGATCGTTCGTGCCACGTCGTCAGCTCCCAAGGGCCTGGGTGTATCCTGCTGACCGGCTGGATGGCGGTTTTGGTTATCAGTGGTAAATGACTCCTCATATTTGAACTTGGCCATGACTCACTTTCATGTGAATGTGGTGGAGTCTTAATGTGATTCACCTGAAAGCTCTTTCGGATTTGATGAATCACTGAAATTGGTATTTGGGAGAAGCTAATGTAATGACCAGATTTAGCTTTTTGCGATACTCATATCCATCAAGAATTTTATTTTGCACTGATCGCTCATATCTGGCGTTTATCTGTGACCCAAGCCTTGAGTGTACAATTGCTTAAGAGCCCAATCTTAAGAAGATTCATGTCTGAGGCTCGAGTTTAGAGTGCATATTTGCTCGTGGCCTTTTGGGTGGTATTCAATTATGGATTTTAATGGATTGTGAAGGATTCTAAAATCCATTAAAACCTAGGGGTTTTCAATCAAGGATATAAAATAATACATGTAAATCTAGAAGTATTCAAACACGGATTTTAAAGGATTATTTTAAAATCCATCAAAATCAGGGGGTATTCAAGAAGTAGAGGATTTTAATGGATTTGTTAAAGTTGTGGATTTTGAAGGATTTGTGAGAGGAAAGTATATATAACAAAAGTCATTCCAAATCCAACCTTCCCCCCTCCCCCCCCCTCATATTTCAACGGATTTGTATTGGCCATTGTTAAATAACACCACCATTTCCACTGAAAGACACCACAGCCTCACTTTTTTGGGGATTTACTGAAGGATACCACCACCTTCGCTTCTCCACCTTCTCTTCTCTCTTCACAGGAGCATCACCACCTCGCCCCACAACTTTCGGCCACACCACCACACCTTGCCACCGCTAGTTGCACCACCACCCGCACTTCCTATTCTTCTTTGTTATTGTTCTTATTTTTTGTTATTATTAGTTTTCTTCTTCTCATTTTTTCCTCTTATTTTGTCTTCTTCTTGTCCATTCTTCTCTTCATCTTTTTTTTTTCTTCTCCTTTTTTCCTTCTGATTTCTTCTTCTTCTTCTTTTTCTTCTTCTTCTTCGTTTTCTTATTCTTCTTTTCTTTCTATTTTTTTTCTTATTCTTTTTTTTTTCTCTTCTCTTCTTCTTCTCCCATGTTTTTTTTCTCCTTCACTCTTGCAGAGGTTCCTACGAGTGGAGGTTCCCCACTTGCCAGAACCTTCGTGAGGGCAAAATGAAGAAGAAGAAGAAAAATAAGAAAAAAGAAAAAAAGAGAAAAAAATGAAGGAGAAAAAGAAGAAAAGAAAAGAAAAAACATAGAAGAATAAAATAGGTGGGATGAGAATAAGAAGATGAAGATGGGATGAGGTGGGATGAGAGGTGGTGGTGGTGATTGATGGAGAGTAACAAAAGGAAGAAGGAAAAAAAATAAGAGGGGGAGGAGAAGAGGTGGCGGTAGTATGGTGGTGGTGGTGATTGAAGAAGAATGGAGGAGGAGGAGAGGTGGCAGTGGTGATTGATGGAGAAGAAATTGATAGAGGAGAAGGGAGTTTAGGGTTTTTTGTTTATATTGATAGTATCCTTCAACATGTAAGGGTGTCCTTCAGAAAGGTGGTGGTGTCCTTCAGAAAGTAAGGGTATTGGTGGTGTTATTTAGCAATAGTTGTATTGGCTTCTCTCTCTCCTTCCCCTCTTTTTCTTTCCCCTTCCTATCTCTCTCTCTTCTTCTAGGGTTCTTGTTCTTTCTGACGAAGATCAACAAACTCCCCCATCTCAATCTCAATTGAACCCATTTCCATTTAAAACATAAGCGGAGTTAGTGCTAGCGAGTGTAGCCTTAGACAACTTTCTTCGTAAAGAGTGTCATTCTGATGAATTTTCAATTAAATAAGACGACGAGCCTTCATCACTATCAGAATAAGAAGAAGAAATTTTTCAAACCCAAGATCAACAACGAAAGAAAGCTAATGAACGAAGAGCAACTATAGCTTCAAATATGTGGGGAGATGTTGTGAGTGTCGGGAGTCAATGATGAGCAATGAAGATGGTTATGTTTTTTCCGGTTTATCTATCTATTTTTATTGAAGAATTATTTGCATTGTTTTTCTTTTTAAAAAGAAAAAGGGAAATAGTTATTTGTATTACTTTTGGACTATCTTCAATGTATTTGAATTTATTTTAATTTGAAGTAAAATTCTCATAGCATACAAACAATTGTTTAATTGATGTTTTGAAAGATGTTTTATGATTTGTGCTGGCATGGATAACAATGTAGGTGATGTTCTTTCATTCCTTCTTATGACTAATAACATATTTATAAGAATCCATAGAAATCTATAACAAACCTTTATAAAATCTACAAAATCCAATCATTTAAAATCCATCCAAATCTAGTGGATTTTGTAAAATCCTTTGAAATCTTTTAAAATCCACGAGATTTAAAATCCTTCAGAGTCCATGCAAATAATGAATTGAATAACCCCTATTAATCTCGAATCAATGTTTCCAGAGGGATTATTTCCCCTTGGTAGATGACTACTTCAGCTCCCACGCGCATGGTCTACTAATAGACGATGATGTGTCTTCTTCCTTGGCTGTTCACTCACCAATCGCTCTACACTTGAGTTTTCTCCTCCAATATTTTAGTCAAATTAGTGATCTAACTTGCAAGATTTTCTTGTTGTTTCATTTCCATTGGGCTCGGTTGTTGGGTGGAAGATTGTAACTGACAGTCAGCTAGCGGTGGTAGACCTACTACTAGTGGATGTCCGATAGGTAGCAATAACGCTCGATATGGGCAAAGTACTGTACAACATTATTTTTGCTAGTTTGGTTTCGAGTTCCGACTATTGTGTTGAAAAACACTTCAAAATAAAAAAGTGTTTATGAAAGAAAATCCAAAGTAAATGAACGAATACATTTTTTTATAAAATGGAGAAAGCTTGCAATTAGGGGTGGGCAAACGGGTCGAGGAACCGCGGATCCAAACCGAACCGGACCGTTTTACTCCAAACGGTTCGGTTCTGATTTTTAAAAATGTGAAAGAATTCGGTTCGGTTCCGGAACCGTTCTTAAACGGTTCGGTTCCGGTTCTTATTTTTTTTTCAAATGGTTCGGTTCCGATCCGTTTCGAACCGAATAAATATACCCAACAGTAACCCAAGTCCCAACCCATTATTACTTAGTTTCCAATTCCAACCCATTACCAAAAAATCTTCCTCTCTCTCTGTCTTTATCTCCTCTGTGACTCTGTCTCTCTGTCTTTAATCTTTATCTCCTCTGTGGCTCTGTCTCTGTCTCGGTCTATCTCTGTCTCTCTATGGAAGAATGGAGAGGAGAGGAGACGTGAAGAAGAAGTAGCAGCAGCTGCGAGACCAAGAAGAGGAGGAGCAGAAGAAAAGGAAGAGACGATCAGACGATTGGAGTTCTCCCTCTCCTCTCTCTCTCGGTCTCTGTCTCTATCTCGAGAAGATGTCTCAAGAAGAAGCAACAGTCGAAAGATCTCCTCTCTCTCTCGGTCTCTGTCTCGAGAAGAAGGAGCAGGAGATCTCCGTCTCGGCGTCTCCTCTCTCTCACACACACTTTTTTTTTCCTCTCGTCTCCAAGGAGTAGAGACGCTTCGACCAACACACAGAGAAGGGCAGAAGCAGAAATTCGAAAAAGAGTTTGAAGAGGAAGAAAATGAAGAAAAGAGAGATATCAGACGATCGATCGATTCTCGATGAGCCGATGGAGGTGGTGGCTATCGCTCGACAAAGAATAGAAATATCTCAGACGATCGCTTGGTTCTCTATCTGATTTGTCTTTTGATGAGCCGATAGAGGCGGTGAAGCAGATGATTCAGTGTTGTTTGATGAATCAATTTGAGTGGTTGAAGCAACAGTAGCAGCAAAGGAGGAGTTGTGTCTAAAGCTAGTGGAGATTGTTGAAGTTGTCAGAAAAAGAACTGAAGAAGGTGTTGTTGAAGAAGTGTGAGTTCTCTTGCTTGCTCGAGTGTTGGATGTTTGTTGATATGAAGAAGGAGGAGCTATTTGTATTCAACAGTGAGCCTCTCGAAACTATTGATGCAAGTGAAGGAGTGGAGAACTGGAGAGTGGAGATGAGTTCAGCAGGTGGGTGAACATTTATTTTTCTTTTTTCTTTTTTTTTAATTTAATTTTTCCTGTTCTTGATTGGATCTCTTATGTATCTGGATGAATATGATGGATCAATTTTTTGTATGATCTGTATGAATATGAATTGGATGAATATGAATGGAACCGTTTGGAACCGTAGGAACCGAACCGAACCGTTTAGAACGGTTCGAGTTAGGTTCGGTTCCAATTATCAAAATGAAGGGAACCGAACCGAACCGGATTCGTTACAATGTAAACGGTTCGAGTTAGGTTCCTTCAAATTTGGAACCGATCCGAACCGTGCCCACCCCTACTTGCAATGAGTTTTATTCAAGCTCTCATAGAAAGCACCAATTTGTGGATTCCACAATCCATAATTAGCAACAATGGTCATCAATTTGTGGGAGAGGAAATTTCACACCTTTCCTCAGGAGGCGAAAGGTAACCTCTCCTCAATAGGTGCATGGTATTAACTTCTCCTCAGTAGGCGAAGGGTAAATTACCACTCCTTGGCTAATGAAATGATGCATTCCCTCATCAACCAAGGTATATCCTATTCTCAATAGGTGAAAAGTATTATTTTGTACAATAATACTTATATTTTTGGCAGGATTCCTCAATGAAAGTACATCTCCTTTGTTTTTCAAAACAATCAGCCCAAAAGCAAACGAGATAAAGAGCATTTGTGGGAGCCAAAAATAATCTTTAGTCCATTGGGGTAAACAAAGTTTGAAAATCTTGGTCATCCCTGAGAAGCCCGAAAACTATCCATGTAAGATATACAACCTTGTTGTATAATTATTAACCTAATTAATAAGCTTCTAAATGTATGTTTTAACTCGCAAGCGCACAAGATAAACCAAATAGTATAAATGGCAAGAACGAAATCATTCCCATGAGGATTGGATTAATTGTGTTTAAAACGCCATTCCTAAAACTTCTATTTCAATGAAATCTAATACTTAATTGAATATGAAAAACATAAGTATTACACTGAAACAATGACAAGGTATAGATGTTCAAACGAAAATAAAGGCAATACTAGAAAATAAAGGCAACACAAGATTTCAAATAATGAGAAAATAAGTTAGGGATTCGATATTCGTTACTAGTCATCTTCCTTTGAACAACGACACACATAATGATACAAATTAAATTCTAATTCTCAAATTTTTGCCAACCTAAAGGGTATGGGTGTCTACTCCTTAAGCTATTGATTTACCTAACAACGAATTAGGCATGAGTGTTTACTCTAAATCTTTTCATTCTAAAGGTATTTAGCATGTTATCTACTAAGTTGCACCTCAAGAGTGCATAAATCAATGAAAATTGACAAAAAACACAAAACCCAAAACATGGTATCTATTTTGGTCATTCATGTTGATTAATTCCAAGAAATGATCTTACTTGGTTCTTTTTGTCACTTAGCATAGGCACAAGACTCGGTCATCTAAATTTACCCATGTAACTATCTGTATAAAATTCGCTCATATGGTGATCAAGCATAAACAAAATTCCTATGAAGGCTGAAATAAAACCATAAATTAATCAATTAATCATCATAAAAATAATGTATCAATGCATGTCAAAATTCTTAAAAGTCATAACTAGTGCTTCAATCTATCCCTATCTAATTGTTTTAGTTACACATAATGGAATAAAACTAATTATTCAAATAAAACATTTCAGAGTAAAGAAATAGCCAAACTGGTTGAAAACAACCAAAAGGATTTGCAACCAAAGCAACCGCTGCCAAAGAAATCAATTGCAGCCAAAAAACAACTCAATCTCAAGCAGTTCAGCAGCAAATCAGCAATAGCAACACACAAATCAGCACAACAACAACACTGTGATACCAAACAGCAGAGCAACGACATTGAACAACAACTCTGAGACATACAACAAATTCAGCAACACAGAATAACATATTCAGTAACACAACACAATTGCAGCATCTCATTCTCTTCAAACGTAGCGCTAGAGAGAACAAAATCGCAACAAAGAAGGAAAACTTTTTTTCAAGCCAAAACCCCTTTCTTATAGTAGTTTTCTTTCCTTTTTAATTCATTTCTCTTTCCTAATGGATTTCGACCTAAAATTACTTGTGAAATTTGGCTTCCATCTTTGAATCGACTTCCATATTAACAACCTGACCTTGCACTTGATATTAGTTCCTTTTTTTCCCTTAGCATACCATTAAAATACCTACCAAATATCGAAATGCACATCATGTAGCTAAGTAAAAAATTATTATAAAAATACTTGAATTCACCACATAATCTAACAATAACACTTAGAAAATGATGTTTAAAAGTGAATTTTATGCACTCATGACACCCCCAATCAGCTTATTGCTAGTCTCTAGCAATTCAAGTGACTCAAACTTAACTATGGAAAAAAACTCTAGACAAGAAACAACTAAAATAAAACTCCACTTTCACTGGCATTTTTTAATGCATTTAGTGAATGCAACGAGCCTTTAAACTCTTAGGTGTCTCTAGTAGACGAGTTATAGTTTCGTGAGGGTTTACTAGAGCTTTATCCACAAACATTGTGTTATTTTCAACCCACTGATAGTCTTGACTTCTAATTCAACAAATACCACAAATTGTCAATGAGAGTAAAGTATCACAAAAAAAATTGATTCTCATTCATTAAAAAGTTTAAAATAATAAACTTCATCTTCACAAGTTTTAGGAACTCCAAAATAGGGTACATCACTTATAAATTACTAGTGAGAAGCCACAAGTCCTTTTTGGTGTAAAGTGAACAAACACATAAACATGGAGCTTCAAAGTAACTACTTTAAAATTCATTGGAATTTCCATTTGATGAAACAACCAAGGCAATGGATACTTACACAAATAAATTTTTTTTTTTTTTTTACTTATCAAGGATATATGTGTGGGCGTTGTGCAACGTTTAACTCTGCTAAGTTTTTTAATTGACCGAAAATGCTAGGAAACCATGTTTTTGCAACCAAGTTTTGTAACCATGGTGACGTGGTGTGATCTTGAAAGAATTATGAAATCCCAAAGTGTTTATGTGTATCTCGAGGTTGTAAAAAACCTATTTTAGCGATGCCACATCATCCTGGTTATAAAACATGGTTGCAAAACCTGGTTCTCTAGCCTCACTCCTAATTGACCCATGTATCAAGCTTTAGATCAATGACTCCCAAACTAGACGACTTTAGGACATTAGGTGTAAAAACACCCCTACGAGTTTACTAACTTGAGTAAAAACACTACAAAGTTAAACTAGTCACAACTCGATTTCAACATGTGCAATGACTCTCAAACTAAACGGTTGTAGGGCATTAGGTGTAAGAACACCCTACAAGTTTACTAACTCGAATAAAAAAGATGACGAAGCCAAACTAGTTTATTTATACATTAACAACATGCCAAGGTTACTCATCCAACAAATCTACCAATTTACCATAAGATATAAGCATGCATATTTGGTTTCACATTTTCATACCCCACACTATGTGCTAGTGTGCATGTGCTAAATTCAAAGTGAAACAAGTGAAATACTCACTAACAAAAAATAAGTAGTACAAATTCAGATTTCCTAACCATATGATCAGATGTTCACCATTTTAAGCTCGCTAATGAATTTTGAATCAAAACCAAAATTCAACAACGCTCTAAAAAATAACTTAATCCATCATTCAGTTCAACATAACTATGCCAAGACACCATTGCAAAAATTATTTTTTTTAATTTAATTCTTAAATCATTTAATTTTGAAATTTTTTCAGTTCCACCAACAGCTAATCACAATATAAACAAAAGAAAATAAACTTTTCCACACCCGCAACCTAAATCTGACATTGTCCTCAATGTTAAATCAATCTAGGTAATGATGAGGTGAACAAAGAAAATAATCTAACAACCTAGCAAAACAAAATACGAAAATAAAAATAAAAAAAATAAGCAAAGGAGGGACTTAGTTGGATTTTTATAAATTGCTAGCGCCTTAGCATAAAGTCTTGCACTCTCATTGGGTTACCTCCCAAGTAGTGATAAGTTTATAGTCCTCAGCCAGACTAGATAACTCTCATGCCATGTACTGAGTGGAGTGGAGAGTTCAGGATCTTTAGGCTCAAAGCTTATCTCAATGTAGGACTTCACGCTATGTCCATTCACCTTGAATGTTAGATTTTTCTCTTTGTTATGATCCTCCACATCTTCATTAGGGAAAACTTGGTCACAACATAAGGACCATACCACCAAGACTGAGTTTCCCAAAAAAAATATCAATTTTGAATTATAGATCGACACTTTATGTCCCATATGAAACTCTTTCCGGATATGGTTATGATCATGATATGCCTTTCTTTCGTCCTTGTATAGCTTGACATTCTCATAAACATCATGCCTCAATTCCTCTAACTTATTCAACTGTTGCTTCCCCTTATCACTTGCCTATTTCATATTCGATTCCCTGACAATGGAGGGAACAAAGTCGTATTAGTAGGCACAAAAGTTTCAAAAGAAGGTGCATATTTACTTGAATGAGACTTAAAATCCTCAAGAGAGAGTTCACCCTCGGTGATGTCCATCACCACGCTGTCATCTTCATGCTAAGGATTCAACTTTGTAAAATTATGAGTGATGACAACCTCCAATAGATCAATGCTATGTACATGAGAAGACTTCCTCAACAACACTTTGAACAACATCAATATTGAAACAATCATGCTCATCATGGGTAATTTTAATGCATTAAATAACTTAAATACCTTAAATTCCATCTTTTCGCCATTTACTTTCATGCTTGTATTACCATTTTTAACACAAATTTTTGTATAAGCACTATAACATAGAAGATTCTTCCATATCTAAAACAATAAAATCCACTGGTAAAATAAAATCATTTATGTGAACCAAGACATCCTCTTAAATACTTCTAGGTCTTTTGAGGCTTGTCTGCCAATTCCAATGTAATTGAAGTTGGTTTAAGTTCTCCAAACTTCAATTTCTCATAAACCGTATGAGGCATCAAATTAATATTGGCTCATAAATTGAGCAAAGCACATTCTAAGAATTTACCACCAATTCTGCATGGAATAGTAAAATTGTCTTGATCTTTTAGTTTGGTCGGTAATTTTCTCAACAAAATCGCACTTACCACTTCAGTCAATGCAATTTTTTCATATTCCTGAAACTTTCTTTTGTGAGTACAACGATTTTTTTGGCATAAGATGGAATATTTTGAATTGCATCAAGTAAAAGAATATTAATTTCCACTTTCCATAAAATTTCAAAAATATCACAAAATTGGTTATCTTTATTTTACTTGACTAACCTTTGAGGATAGGGTGGCAATATCACCTTCTAATTCTCACTTACTTTGTTGAAGTTTGTGCTTTCTGTTGGATGTGTTTCCAATTTTTCTTCGTCATCCTTATTTGTTCCCACATTGTTGTAATAACTTAACCACTCCTAAGGACTATAACAGCCTTGAGCTGCTCGTGCCCTCTCGGGTTTGGTATAGTCAATGCTGAAAACTCTCCATTCTTTATCTCACTCAAGTCTTTTGGCCATTTTGCCTACTTGTGCTTCCAATATTTGAATTGTTTGACTGGTTTGAGCATTATTGGTTTGTTTATGTGTAGTCATGAACTGAAGTATAACATCTTCACCATTTTTCTTCTGCTCAAGATTCAGTTGTACCATTTATTGTGGAGGTTGAAAAATTATTTCCCCGCTAGAAATTCCTCCGTTGCCCTTGTAAATTTAGATTGTTCTGAAAATTGAGGTGACTTCTCCACTCTGAAATGTAAGTATTGGAATCTGGGTTGTTCTTGAGAGGATAGTTGTTTTTCCCAACATAGTTTGCATGCTCCCACTCTTTGTAAAAGAAGACATAGGACAACTATGAGTAGTATGATTAGAATAAGAACATATAACACATACCTAGACTTGAGAAACTTTTTGAACTGGGGAGATGTTCTGGGTTGACATTGCTTTCATAAACATATCTAGCTTCATCTTCATTGCCTTCATTTGAGCTTGAATTCCAACATTAGTGCTTACCTCATAAACACCCTTACTTTTCACTCCGGCCTCCCTCTTGATGAGAATTGTTGAGAATTCTTACTTAGGGTCTCTAACAACTCAATAATTTCCTCATTGTTCTTTTCCATAATCACACCTTCACAAGTAGAATCAACAAGACTTTTATTAGTATCATTTAAACCTTCGTAAAATGCTGATACCTGATCATCTTGAGATAGATTGTGGTGTGGACATTTGAAAAGCATCTTATTGAAATGTTCTCATGCTTCAAAGAAAAGATCATCATCTTTCTGTTGGAAAGTTTGAATTTCCATTCTAAGCTACCTTGATTTTTAGTTGGAAAGAACTTTAAAATTTTTGCGACCGACTCCTCCAAAATTATTAATGGAACCAAAAGCCAAATAGTTCAATCACAACTTAGCATTATCTTTTAAAGAAAAAAGGAAAAAGATTAACCTAATTCCTTCCAGATCTAAGCCCTAAACATTCCGAGTGTTGCAAATATCAAAGAAATCATTAATGTGTAAATATGGATCCTCAAAAGGTGTGCCTCTGTAATGTAGCACCATGTTAAGCAAGTGAGGAGATAAATTGAAGTTGTATTTCGTTGTTGGTTGGAATGCAATGCATGATGGTTGATTAAGATTTTGTGAAATAAATGAGTTCTTCATTAGCTTCCACACTAGTCGATTTTGTAGTTGCTCTTGGTTCATTTCTTCCTCAGATTGTACCCTCTTAGCTTGCATTTGGAATCGTCTAAAGGTTCATTCAATCTCTAAATCGTATACACTGATGTTTACGGCTTGGGACCGACAATCATGCATAAACAAGATTCAATCCTGCTAGAATACTCATACGAAGTAAGTATTTCGGAAAGAATACAATTGTTGAGCCAATGTGTTTTTAATAATAAAACTAACTAAAATAAAGGAACAAAGAATTAAATGCAATTTAGCGCAATCATCGGCATTGACGCTAAAAACTTGTAAAATTATAAACCTAATTAATAAGCTTCTAAATGTACGTTTTAACTCGCAAGTGCACAAAATCAAACAAATTATAAATAGCAAGAATGAGATCATTCCCATGAAGATTGGATTAATTGTGTTTAATCATCTTTCCTAAAACTTATACTTCAATGAATCTAATAATTAATTTAATATGAAAAATATAAGTATTAAATTGAAAACAAAGACAAGGTATAAAGATGACGTTCAAACGAAAATAAAGGTAATGTTGGATTTCAAATAATGAGAAAATAAGTTAGGGATTCAATATCCACTACTAGTCATCTTTCTTTGAACAACGGCACGCACAATGATACAAACTAAATTCTAATGCTCAAATTTTGCCAATCTAAGAGTATGAGTCTCTACTTCTTAAGCTATTGATTTCCCTAAACAACGACTTAGGCATGGGTGTTATTCTAAAACTATTTTCATTCTAAAGGTATTTAGCATGGTATCTACTAAGTTGCACCCGAAGAACGCATAAATCAGTGGAAATAGACAAAAACACAAAACCCAAAACATGATATATATTTTGGTCATTCATGTTGATTAATTCAAATAACCAAACTTACTTGGTTTATTTTTTTGTCACTTAGCATAGACAAGACTCGGTCATCTAAATTTACCCATGTAACTATCTCCATAAAAAAATCATGCATATGGTGATCAAGCATAAACAAAATCATATGAATTGTGAAAAAAAATCAGAAATTAATCAATTGAGCATCATAAAAGTAGTGTATCAAGGCATGTCAAAATTCTTAAGAGTCATAACTAGTGTTTCGATCTACCCCTAACTAAATTGTTTAGTTACACATAATCGAATAAAAATAATTATTCAAATAAAACATTGGAAAGTAAAAAAATCCAAATTGGTTGAAAGCAACCAAAATGATTCGGAGCCAAAGAGATCCATTGCAGCCAAAGAGATCAATTGTAGCCAAAGAGCAACTCAATCTTCAGCAACAACACACAAATCTGCACAACAACAACAACACTGTGATACCAAATAACATCACAGCAACACTGAACAACAACTTTGTGATAGACAACATAGTCAGCAACACAGAACAACAAATTCAGCAACACAACACAATTGTAGCACCTCATTCTCTTCAAACGCAACACTAGAGAGAGTCAAATCGCAGCAATGAATGAAAGTTCTTTTTTTTTTCAAGCCAAAACCTTTTTCTTATAGTAGTCTTCTTTCCTTTTTAATTCACTTCTCTTTCCCAGATGACTCGACCTTGCACGTGACATTAATTCTTTTTTTTCCTTAGCATACCATTAAAATACCAGCTAAATATCAAAATACACATCACGTAGCTAAGTAGAAAAGTTTTATAAAAATACTTGAATTAACCACATGACCTAACAATTACACTTGGAAAAGCTATGTTTAAAAGTGCACTTTATGCGCTCATCAAGCCCAAATTGAACACAAGTACAAAAAGTCCAAGTCTGGGCCCAAAATGCAATTCGGCATAACCTTTTTTCTCAGCAGAAGAATAGCGTTCAACACCAACCACCATTCTCAGTTAAGCACGTGAACCTGCAGGAGAGATCTCTCCAAACGGGAAGTTATAACCATCAACGGGAAGTTACAACCCTTGATGGAAGTTACAACTATCGATCAAAAGTTACAACCATCAATGACAAGTTACAATCATCAATGGCTCCCAATCTGACACATGTCACACTCATCTATGAGAAGATTACTCCCGTACTGCCATGTGTTCCGCTCGTCTGCGAGTGAAGGACTCATTCTGCCTCTATACATAGCCAATACAAAGTTATTTCCTGTTAACATTTTTCTGAAGCTCAATTTTCTCAAAGAACATAGAGAAGTAAATACTTTATGTGAGACAATATTCTAACATTGGCATCGGAGTCCCCGTGGCAGGTACAAAACTGGTGTCAAGAATCCTTCTTTATCTTGTGCAGATTACTCAGCGTGATTAGCATGTGATTCGGTGGAAATTTGCATCTACAAGTTGGTGCTATCAATGAGAACTTGAATCTAACTCATTGCAAATTTCTTTCTTCATTCATTCACTTCAAATTTCTTTCACAAATAGTTTCATTTTCGAAATTATTTTACAATACAATGGATGGAACTCGAAACAAAACTAGCAAAATTTTGCATCCACAACCCTATTTTCATGAACAATGAAGGGACACATATATGAAATAGGCTTCCATAAGAAGTGACAATTTTTTTTGTATACTCAATGTAGAGACAAGAGAAGTTGAAATGTGAAAACTTTCTTTTCCGGGTGTGTTTTACATTTGGTACCAAAATCATGAGGACTTGAGGTAGATGCATGCACCCTCATGTGCTCTTGTTGTTGGAAAGAGAATTCAAACATGTCCTACCTCTGGATTTAGCTTTGGCAGTCATTCCACCGTATCTTGCATAACTGCCAAGCTTAGCATTTGGACTAATTTTCGAAATTCTGACTTCACTTTTGGGCCTTCTACTAGGTCTGGCTACTGAAAATCCTCATTCCAACTTCCCAATATCATCTCATAGAGTATAAAATACTGTGATAGCCAATTCATGTATTGCACGAGCCTGGAAAATCAAAACACTTTAGATCAAGTGAAAGTGTTAACTTGTATCTTTTTAGCAAACAGTTTAAGTCTAAACAAGTATATATTATATATCTTTTGAGACTAGTGAAAGTGTTAACTTGTATCATTTTAGCAAACATTTTAAGTCTAAACAAGTATATATTATATATCTTTTGAGACTTCAATTGGGCTCATTCCAATTAATGATGATCAAAATTCTAATTAGTGATGATCGGAGAGCTCACCTACTTATAGTAGATGGTATTTGACTCATTGAAATGCATTGAATTGCTGAATATTAAAAATGCATCACGTTGTAATAATGCAAAGAATAGTTAATAATAAGATCAACTCGTATGTCATTCCTCATAAATGCACACTACATCTTGGCAGTTCAAGATAAAAAAAAAATGTTAGAAGAGATTGGCACTCAGAGAACATTTAGTTAGAAAAAAGCTAAGAAATGGAACAATGGGTGAGAGGGAAGCTGGCCTGAAATTGATCTAGAGTTTCATAAACTCCTTGCTCAAGTTTTTCTATCCACGTACCAAAATCCATTGGATCTTTAGGGCGTGGTATTCAATTACGAATTTTAATGGATTGTGAAAGATTTTAAAATCCATTAAAATCAATGGGTATTCAATTAAGGATTTAAAATAATACATGTAAATCTAGGGGTATTCAAATACCGATTTTAAAGGATTGTTTTAAAATCCATCAAAATCAAGGGGTATTCAATTCATGTATTTCAAAAGTCCACCAAAATCAGGGGGTACTCAAGAAGTAGTGGATTTTAATGGATTTGTTAAAGTTGTGGATTTTGAAGAATTTGTGAGTGGAAAGTGTATATAACAAGAGTTATTCCAAATCCAACCTTCCCCCCTCATATTTCAACGGATTTGTATTGGCTATTGTTAAATAACACCACCATTTCTGCTGAAGGACGGCACCATCCCATTTTTTTGTGGACACCACCACCTTCCCGTCTCTTTTCTCTTCACAGGAGCAGCGCCACCTCACCCCACAACTTCCGGCCACACCACCATCCCCTACCACCGCTGGCTGCACCGCCACCCGCACTTCCTCTTCTCTTTTGTTTTTGTTTTTTGTTATTATTATTCTTCTTCTTCACATTCTCTTCCCCTTCTTTTCTTTTCTTCTTGTCCTCTCTTCATCTTTTTTTTTTTTTTTTTTTTTTTTGCTTCTTCTACTTTTCTCTTTGTTTTTCTTCTTCTATTTTTTTCTCCTATCTTATTCTTTTCCCATTTTTTTCTTCTTCGCTCTTCCGGAGGTTCCTGCGAGTAGAGGTTCCCCACTTGCCAGAACTTTTGCAAGGGCAAAAAGAAGAAAAAAAAAAGGAGAAAAAGAAAAAGAAAACAGAGAGAAAAAAAGTGGAGGAGGAAGAGAAGAGGAAGAAGAAAAAAAAATAATAGAGAAGAAGAAGATGTGAAGGGGAGGAAGTTGAGAATAAGAAGATGAAAATGGGTGGAGGTGGGATGAGAGGTGGCGGTGGTGATTGATGGAGAAAAAAAAGAAAAAGAAGAAGAATAAGAGAGGGAAGAGGAGGAGAGGTGGCGGTAGCGTGGTGGTGGTGGTGATTGAAAAAGAAGAAGATGGGAAGAGAGGTGGCGGTGGCCGGAATAACAATTTGAAGTAAAATAGCTATTTGTATTACTTTTGGACCATCTTTAGTGTATTTGATTTATTTTTTAATTTGAAGTAAAATTCTTGTAACATACAAACAATTGTTTAATTGATTTTTATGATTTGCATTGGCATGGATAACAATGTAGGTGATGTTCTTTCATTGTTTCCTATGACTAATAACACATTTATAAAAATCCATTGAATTTATAAGAATCCATAGAAATCCATAACAAACATTTATAAAATCTACAAAATCCAATAATTTAAAATCCATCAAAATCCACTGGATTTTGTAAAATCATTTGAAACCTTTTAAAATCCACGAGATTTAAATTCTTCATAGTCCATTCAAATCCCGAATTGAATACCCCCACCTTAATAATCTCATAATAATCTTCAACCTACATTAAAAATCATTGTACATGTCAAATCAGAATTTAGAATTCAAATTAGATGAAATGTATGAAGAGTGCAAACCTCTGCAGGATCAACTGGCTAAGCAAATAGCCTTTGTGTATCCTTCCTGAAAAAAATAAAAAGAATGTTAATTGACTATTCGAAAGACTTATTTTTTGAGGTAATACATAGATTGCCTTGTGTTTATACATTGTACCTCTGCAGTGTATCAATAACAAGCTTGAGGAATTGTTTCTCTGGCATCTTTGAAGCCGACTGCATTTCCACTGCTAATGGTTGGCATGATACACAGATCAAATTATTACTCAATATGATCAATGGAATAATCATAATATGAACAAGACAGATATAAAATTTACATATTCGGCGGAGAAATGAGTCTAATTACCATGATTGGTGGAATTATCTACTTGTTTTATGGTTTTTGCATGTAGGTAGCAAACAAGAGCTTACAATCAATAGTAAACAAAATATGGATGGTGAAGAAAAAATAGTGTTTAGAAGATCTGAGAGCTAGTTTACTTGATAGTGAATATATTACCTTATTTCAGTTGGTATCTAACCATCCACAAATTTTCAAGGACACAAGTATATACATCTTTTAACAAAAAAAAAAAGTGGTATATACATCTCATATTTCACCGTGTACTTGAAATGTGATGTAATGGGTTTTTATTTTGTATTCATTTAATTAATATTGGACCAGCCCAATAAATTAAACAAAATGTCATAATAAAATACCCGGAAAAAAAATACGTCAAATTGGCAAGGTCAATAGGAATTAATGGCAAGAAGAGCAACGTTAAGTATTTAGTAACATGTAAAGTCTTAAGAAGTGGGATGGAACATCAAGTCCAAGCTTTTTTGGTTTGTGATTAAACGATTTTAAACCAATTCAAAGATGGAGTAACACATAGTAAGCCAAACATACTAGCAACAAATGTTCAACATTGCCATATATTTCTCCACCTTTATTATGTGATTATGTCAGTTGGCATTTTATTCAATCCGACTCAAGGAAAATGAACACTCTAGCAATAAAAGCGTCAGTAAACTTTAGGGGTAGAGTAACACCGAGATAGGATTTTGTAATCTACACGAGGGCATGCATATTTATAAGCGAAAATATTGCTATATACCGTGTTCCCAAACCCACAACACCCTTAATAGATAATAAACTTTTAACTGCAAAGGCTAAGCAATGTGTGGAATTTCAATTCAAGCCTCCCAACTAAGTTATAAGAAGTAAGCAACATAGAAAAGAAAATTATTTAGTTGGGAAACATATAAATGCTAAATGGAAGGGATTGCTTAGAACTCAAAATAGGGATGATTCATTGTCTAGTTGTTTGATCAGAGTACTCATTCAGAGCCCCAAATCAATCATATAAGAATTCATCACTAATTTGTAGTAATGAACTACTTACACTTAAGGAAATAATCTAAAGCAATAATAAATGAGACACCAAGATTTACGTGGAAAATCCTTCAATGTGAAGGGAAAAACCACGGGGCAAATCCGAGAGAATCCACTAATCAAATAAGAAGAAGTACAATAACTTCTCAAGCTTTTTGCCCAAAGCTTGAGTAATACAAGGAGTAAATAACACAGGTTACCTCACAGCAAATTAACCCAAAATCTCCTTCAACTTCTTCTACCAAATCAATGACAAAACTAAGTCGATATCGCAGCCACACGTCACACTTTGTTGCACAAAATCGCGCCCAAAGAATCAGACACAAAGCCACCGTCCACGCGCACACAGCCGCACCAAACACCAAAAAGAATACTATGTTCTCTGTTGCTTATTCACACAGCAGCTTCTCTGAAAACACTATATAATAAAACTCTGTTTTATGTACATATTTATACTTGTTTGCAGCCGCCCAACACCGCCTCAAATAAAACTTTGTTTCTATTCAAATAGAACTTTGTATCTATTTAATTAACATGGTCTCAAATAGAACTTTGTTTTTATTTATTTCTGTTTTTGTCTCTTATTGAAAACATTTTTTCCTTATTCAACCAAACTTGAAATTATGTTTGATTACTTACCAAAGTTGGATCCACCCTAATGGGCTGGACCTCAACACATCTCCCCCTCCAGACCATTAGGGAAAAATCACCTGCAAAATTTGCATCTGTGTACCCTTCTAACACAGCTCCTGAATTACCAAAGCTTAAACAAAGCTTTGAAGTACCTTTCAAATATCTCATAATCCATTTAACTGCGGCCCAATGTTCTTTTCCTAGATTTTCTAAATACCTACTCACAACACCGACTGCTTGAGCAATATTTGATCTTGTACAAACCATAGCATACATCAAACACCCTACAGCGGAGGAGTATGTAATATCTGACATATGCTTCTTTTCTTCATCAGTACGAGGGGATAACTTTGCACTTAACTTGAAGTGATTAGCAAGTGGAGTACTCACGGGCTCAGCACCATTCATGTTGAACCTTTCAAGTACTTTTTCAACATACTTTTCTTGTGACAACCTTAACTTCTTAATTTTTCTGTCACATGTAATCTTCAACTCTAGGATGTGTTGAGCTGGCCCCAAGTTTTTCATATCAAAAGAGCTAAACAAATCTTTTTTCAACCTGTCAATCATATCAACATCTTTTCCAACAATTAGTATATCATCAACATAAATTAAGAGAATAATGAAGCTATCAGGCGAAAAATATCTGATATACAATGGTCTAGAAGTGTTCTCTTGTAGCCATGTCCTACCATAAAGAAGTCAAACTTCTTATACCACTGTCTCGGAGCCTGTTTCAATCCATAAAGGCTTTTCTTCAATCTGCAAACCATAAGTTCTTTCCCTTTCACTTCGAAACCCTCTGGTTGTGCCATGTAAATTTCTTCATGCAAATCCCCATGAAGAAATGTAGTTTTAACATCTAACTGCTCAATCTCAAGATCTAAGCTAGCTGCAAGACTTAACACCACTCTAATGGATGTCATCTTCACCACGGGTGAGAATATCTCATCAAAATCTATCCTCTTCTTTTGCGCAAAGCCTTTTACCACTAACCGAGCTTTGTGCTTCACATTATTTCCATCATCATCCTTTTTCAATTTGTACACCCATTTGTTCTTCAAAGGTTTTCTACCTTTTGGAATCTCGACTAAATCATAAGTACCATTCTTATGCAAGGAACTCATATTTTCTTGCATAGCTTTCATCCAGCTATCTTTATCTTTATGATCTAGTACTTCTTGAAAATTTTCTGGTTCACCTTCTTCTATAAGGAAAACATACTCATCATTGGGATACCTCTTTGAAGGTTGGCGCTCTCTGGTAGACCTTCTTAATTGAGGCTCTGCTATTTCTTGCTGAAGGGGTTGCTCTTCATGCGCAGTCTCATCTGTTTCTACATGATCATCATTAACAACTTCATTTTCTGATATATGGTCATCAACTATATCATCTGGCATCTCTCCCCTATTTTCAACATGCAACAAAGGAGGAGGAAGTGGTGTAAGATCTAGTACCTCATTATTTATCTGTTTGGGCGTTTCAATTTTTTCAAAATTTGCAATGGTATGATCTTCATAAAATATCACATCTCTGCTTCTAATAATTTTCTTATTCTCAGGATCCCATAATCTGTAGCCAAAATGCTCATCTCCATAACCAATGAAAATACATGGAGATGCCTTCTCATCAAGGTTTAATCTCTTCTCCTTCGGTACATGAACAAATGTTTTACAACCAAATACCTTAAGATGAGATATGAACTATCTTTCTCTCTCCACACTATTTCTCGAATGTTACCATCTAAAGGAAATGAAGGAGACCTGTTGATGAAATAACAAGTTGTACTAGCAGCTTCAGACCAGAACTCTTTTGGCAATTTAGCCATGCGAAGCATGCATCTCACCTTTTCTACAATAGTTTGGTTCATTATTTTTGCTACCCCATTATGCTGTGGAGTGCCAGAAACCAAGCTTACTACAATAAGCTTTAAATTCTTTTGATGTGTACTCGCCACCATTATCACTGCGGAGATACTTCAAAACTCTACCTGTTTCTCTTTCAACCTTGGCATGAAACTGTTGGAATAGCTGAAAAACCTGGTCCTTAGATCTGAGAAAATATATCCACACCTTTCTTGATGCATCATCAATAAATGTCAAGAAATATCTACTACCACCAAGATAATCTACTTCAATGGGACCAGAAACATCAGTGTAAACCAAATCTAACAAGCCATATTTTCTTTTTGATGATCTACGAAAACTCTATGATGTTTACCAAATAAACAATAATCACAGGGGTTAAGAAAAATACCTTTCAAGGAGGGAATTAATTTTATCTTTTCTAAGAGTTGCATACCTTTCTCACTCATGTGTGCAAGTCGCCTATGCCACAAGTTTGTAGAAGAACCATCTTCAGCTACATTCAAACCAGTCTTACACAATTTCACCCGAGTCTTGTATAGTGTGCAACACGCCTTACCCTTTGCCACAACAATTCAACCTTTGGTAAGCTTCCATGCACCATTACCAAAATATTTAATATACCCTTGTTTATCCAAAACAAGTCCAGAAATTAGGTTCAGACGAAGATCAGGAACATGACGTACATCTTTCAAAGTCAACGTGCACCCCGTATTAGTCTGGACACACACATCACCTATTCCATCTATTTTAGAGTTGCTAGTGTTTACCATCTTCACACTGCCAAAATCTCCTTCTCTATAAGTAGTGAAATAGTCTTTCCTTGGGGTTGCATGATAAGATGCACCAGTGTCAATAATCCATTCGCTTCCTTCATTTGCAACATGCAAACATTCGCCATACAAAAGAGCCACGGGTTCATCAGTAACATCAGTTGTAGCTTCTTTACTATCACCATTCTTCACTTTTCCCTCTTTCAAATCTCTTTTGTAACTATAACATTGTTTTCTAAAAATGGCCTGGTTTACCACAATAATGACACTTAAAACTTCTATCTCTTGACTTTGATCTCCCTCTTGACTTATCATGGTTCTTATCATAACCATGATATTTCTTATATTTTTTTCTCCCCCTGTTTTCAGTCACAAGTGCTTGTGACTGAACAGTACCAGCAGACTTCCTTCTAGTCTCTTCATTAAATAAACTACTGGTAACCAACTCCATGGTAAGTTGACCATTCGGCGCCGAATTACTAACCGACACCACCAATGTTTCCCAACTATCTGGTAATGAGCTAAGAAGTAATAGTGCTTGCATTTCATCATCTAACACTATCTTCATGTTGGACAACTGATTCACCACACTTTGCACCTCATTCAAGTGCTCAGCAATAGAACTACCTTCCTTGAATTTCAAGTTCACTAACTTTCTGATCAAGAAGGCCTTGTTTGCAAAAGTTCTCCTTTCATATAAAATTGTTGTCGCGCCAAGCGGGTGCGCGCACCTAGGTCTATTATACATAACAACGATATTGTCCACAACTTAAACACCCGCCGACTTGGACCTACCATCCAGGCCACGGGTGTGGGGTTTTTATTCTAGAGTTTGGTCCAAAGAGCATGTGCAGACGTCTCATTTGACACATGATGAAATACCGAATCATCTAACCATTGCCTGATGTGACCAATAGCTTTTCTGTTTAATTTCTTCCACTCTTATTCTGACATATCCTTGGATTTAGCTGCATCTCCCTCAATTAGAGTGTACAAATCCTTACAGTATAATATGTCTTCCATTTTGGCTTTCCAAATAACATAGTTTGAGCCATTAAGGCTAATCATCCTTGTATTGTTGTTATTCTCCATGTCAACTCTCTTAATTTACAATCTCTCAACAATTGCTTTGATACCACTTTGTTGGGACAAATACCAATAAAACAATACCAAGGAAATAATCTAAAGCAATAATAAACAAGACACCAAGATTTACGTGGAAAACCCTTCAATGTTTTGTTTTGGTGCACAAAGTCACCGTCCACAGAACACACAGCCGCACCAAACACCAAAGAGAATACTATGTTCTCTGTAACTTCTTCACACAGCAGCTTCTCTGAAAACACTATATAATAAAACTTTGTTTTATGCACCTATTTATACTTGTTTGTATCCGCCCAACATCGCCTCAAATAGAACTTTGTTTCTATTTAATTAACCAGCTGCCAAATAGAACTTTGTTTCTATTTATTTTTTGTTTTTGTTTCTTATTGAAAACTTTTTTTCCTTATTCAACCAAACTTGAAATTATGTTTGATTACTTACCAAAGTTGGATCCACCCTAATGGGCTGGACCTCAACAGAATGCACACAAGTAAACATGTTGAGAATTATTGTTCATTTAAACAAAGAACTTGCTTGAGATGTGATGGAGATTTTATTAACCTAAATTAATAAGTTAATAAACCCTACTTGTAATACCGCAAGTGCACGGCTATCTAACTAGTAGACAGTGGCAAATACGGGTCGATCCCACGAGGATTGTCTAGACAGTCGAATTCTAAGAGTTATTTAAACTAATTTATAGTTTGGGGTTGCAACAGATGAAAATTACTAAATTAAGAGAACTAAATTGACAACTAAAATTAAACTGGTAAGATGATAAGAGAGTGGATCGAGACATCGAATCCACCACAAGTTCTTTGAGATTTGTGTAATCCAAATTATTGTTTTCAAGAATTAACACGGACTAATCTAAATATTAATCTAAGTTTGCAATTGATTTCAGCAAAGGAAAAAACCCCTAGCATTGCTTGTCTTTCTACATTACACACAATCACAGATTTATTTCACTAATTCTAAACCCCTAGCATTGCATGTCTTCTTACGGCACACACAATCACATATTCGAATTAATTGATTAAAGCAGGCTTCGAATATCAACAAAGGGAACTTCTAACTATCGATTAGTCTAGATAATTATTCCGGATATAATCGGTGAAAGAAAATTATTGAAATTCAGAAATTGTGTTTAACATTCAAGCATATAGAAAACTATAAATTTAGATACGACAAACTCTAGGAAACCCTGTGGTTTCATCTTCGCTTCGGCGCGTGGCCTAGAAGATCATGGCGGCGGTGGTCACAACATCAGTGGAGGTGGAATTCATCTCAGCACGAACATGCATCCCAAGAAAGCGTGCAAATGCTCTGTGGTTGCTCAGACAAGATCCGACGGTGCAAAGAGCCTAATTTAAAAAATCAGTTATTTCCTGCTGCTTTCCTATGTTTTCTTCCTTCTGTGTCCACGAAATCTTTGTTGTTTCTTCATCCGGTTCACATGCAAAAGATAAAAACAAAGAAGGGGAGGCGAGAGAGAGTAGGGGAGAGAGGGATGAGAGAAAAAGAAAACAGGAAGAGTGCTCGAAGAGGAGCAGGGGCTGGACGCTGCTCCTGTTCTACTGTTTTAGTGCGAGAGATATGATGGTGGTGGTGCGTGGTCTGGTTGTGATGAAGGAGCAGAAAGAGAGAAGTGAATGAAGAAGATACCGTGGAAAAGAGAGGAACAGAAATGAACGGAAGAGACAGAAGATGGTGTGGCTTTGTTTTGTGGTGCTGTGACTCGGATGCAAGACGGAGTGAGGGGAAAGGGAAGTGATGAACGACCTCCTCTGTTGCTGCTTTGTTGAGGGTTGGCTGAAAGGGAGAGAAATAAAGGAGGGCAAGTAGAGAAAGTGATGAGTTCGTGACGAGGGTGGCGAGCAACGAAACAGGAAGAAAGGTGGATGAAGTAGGCTCTGTTTGGTTGCATGGATGAAACAGGGGTGGTGACGTTGGTTTGGCCGGTGTGTGGACGGTTGTGTTGTTTGGCGTGACGGAACAAGGAGGAGAAAGAGGTGGAAAATAGGGAGGTTGCACTGTCGGTCCTCTTATCTAGCAAAGATTGCCGGCAGGATGGATTGGTTTGGTGGCTGTAAAAAGAGTGAATGGGCAGAGGAACGTGGAAGGGGAGCCCTCAAAGGAAAGGGGAGAGATGAATACTCTAAATATGGGTTGTCTCTATTCTCCTAGTTAGGTTGGGTTTGGGCTTTAGGTTAACTTTCGGACTTGGGCTTAGGTAATAGGTGAATTTGGTTTATTTGGGTAAGGTTTGGGCATATGATATTCGACTTGTCACCCATTACTTTGTACCGCCATTTGAACCAACCAATTGATCATTTTTCAAATTGACGCCTTAACGCGATTTCATCGTTTATGCTCAAATTCCTAAAAAAACATGAAAATGAAATAATTAGAATAAAATATAATAATCGAAACACTAACATATATAAATTAAGGTATATATTATGTAATAATTACGTGAATATCAAATACCCCCAAACCTATATATTGCTAGTCCTCGAGCAAAACAACAAAAATAAAATCCTAACTCACTTTCGCAGAAATAATCGATTGCACTTACCTTAAACGTGCAAGAAGGCTTTAAACTGCTAGATTAACTTTAGTGAACGAGTTATAGTCTCGTGAGGGTTTCCAGAAATATTACCCACAAACATTAAGACTCAATAAATTTCAAAAACATGGTAACTTGATCACTCTATCTATTATCCTCAGAGTAATCATCTAATTGTCAAAATTTTTAGAAAACAACTAACAGTGTCACAATAATCTATCAAACAGTCTAACAACGATTTAATAATACCCAAAGGTCAAATAAATTTTATCAATTATTCTCAACTTGAAATGTGTGTGCATGGCCTTATCAACATAACTTTTTTTTCTCAGTAAAGATACGACTAGATAACCTTTGGATAGTACGCTTCGACTACAAATCTCTCTTGTTAGTCAAAAATGAATCACTCAGAGATTGGTTAGTTATCACTCAGTTTATATGTGAGAAAGAAAATAAATTATGGAAACACAAACATCTCACATACAATAATCATGAAAAACTGATTTTTAAAATAATGAAATGAATATGATCTCATTGACAGAAATATCAATTACTTTTTTGAGAATGTTTAATCAAACTCCATAGTTCTTGCCTATTTAATCTCCACGTCTATGAACCATACATTTACTTAAGATCAATTAGGTTTTTATTAGGCTGTAATGAGGCTAAGATTTTGGCTAACAAGAATGGAAAAAGATATGCAAAAATTCTTTGAGAGTGGATACACCATTTAATAAACACGTGGGGCTCTGAAGAGTAAACCAATGTTGTACACCATTAATTTTTCTTCCTTCTAAATTCTTCTTCATATATTTTCTTTTCTTTTTCTTCGAAGCATCAATTTTCTTTTATAAAATCAACGACATGTTTTCCCCTTCTGCACAATGAAACATTTTAGTCCCGAGGATTCATGGAATATTTAGTTTCAATTTTTTTTTTTAATTTGCCCATTCAAAAAAATATATCAACCATACACATTCTCAGAGACATTGGATAAGGATAAAAAATAATATGGGATATTACTCCATAACTGGAGTAGTTAATGGAGATGGGGTTAGCAAAGAAAATGTCTATTCACTACACCAAAATGATTGATTAGCTACACGGAGATGGCCACGGCTCAAAACCGTTAGTGTATTTGCCACGGCCCAAAATCGTGACTAGAGCCTAAAACTGTCACTACACCAAAAGGCTTGATTAGCTACACGGAGATGGCCACGGCTCAAAACCGTTAGTTTATTTGCCACGGCCCAAAACCGTGGCTATAAAAAGAAAATGCACCTGTTACTTTGGCGCCATTGCGAAAGAAAATTGGCGGTCTTGCGAAAAAAATTGGCGGTCTTGCGAAAGAAAAATGGTGGTCCCGCCTCCTTCCATTTTCATTTTAGGGAAGGAAAGCAGAGGAGAGTGAGGAGCAGAGAAGGAAAGTGAGAGAGAGGGAAGGAAATCAAAGAATCTCTCCATTTTCGTTTCAAATCAGGGTGAGGAGCAGAGGAGGAAAGCAAATAATCGCTCCATTTAGGTTGGGTAGGTATTTTTTTTCTTTGGTTCGACTGTTTCTTTGTTTTAAGCTTATCAAAAGAGTGGGTTTTGGGTTTTGGGGTGCAAAGGTTAGGGTTCAAGAACCAACGCTACTCTCTCGTCTACAGACCCAATCGATTGAGCTTCTTCACTCAGATTCAGTGAATTCAATCAACCCAGTTGTTGCAATCGATACATTCAATCGATTGAGGTGTCAAAGCATCTGAGCGACTTAGTTTAGGGTTTGTAAATTGCTTTAATCATTTTTGCTTGATTTGTGTTTCTTTATTGTAATTTGCATATTGTTTTGAAATTAATCTCAAGTTTACCACTTCATCACAAATTTTCCCATGTAATTATGTGGTGGCTGTGAAATGGGGTTCTCTTGAGAGAGATAGAGATTGAATCAAAACTTTGGATGAGTCCATTTCAGTGTTGATCTTCCCTATCAGTGTTGATGTTGGATTGATTTCACAGTTTTATGTGTAAAAGAATGAATTGATTTTGACTTTCTTAAAATTTGATCTTGACAGGGAATATCTACTAGTGAAACTTGGATCAAGCAGTCAAGGAGAAGGTAGGTAATTAAAAAAACATTTTTTTTATTAATTTGTATGACTTTATTGTCGAATTTGTAAGAACCAATAAGGAGAATGAAATTCATTTTGGACCAAAAAGAGATGACCCAAGTTAGTGATTGCGAAATGGTTTTACCTCGAGAAAGAAATCTTAAATATTGCTGCTATGTTCTGTATTTTTTCTGTGATGGACGGACTGGTAATAAATTTGATACGATACATACATTGATCTAAGATATTCAAATATAAGATGATGTAGGGATCTACCGTCCTTGTACACGTGACACGAATAAATGGATAGATGATAACCAATAGCTTGCAAATATGTTTTTTTTGTTTGGAAAGCGAGCAAGGGTTTTGAGAATCTTCAAACCTTATATTAATAATAAAAATAAAGGATGATGAAGCTTACAATCGCTCAAGTATTCACTAGTGCAAATATATGTTACAATGGAAGTGTTTTTGGGACCTCCTAGCTTGGATAAATCTTATTTATGTCTTTTATATGCTTAAATGTGTAATGTATATTATCTCTATATTGTTTTCTACAATGTATCTTACAGTACACGAAAAAATTCGATACATGTATCTTAAATTTAGGTTTCGATATACGATACAATAAATGTTTGATAACTGTGGGCATGTATTTGTTTGTCATGCTTTATGTTAGTAATTCCCAAACTCGAACACAAGAAGATCTTTGTATAAAAATCGTTGGTTCATGTAATAGTATAAATTACGAGAACAAAACGGTTTAATGCAATTAGAACGGAAACCCAGAATTCTAAAAGGAGTAGAGTGTATTTTTGTGGTGCACTGCGGCAGTTATATTGAACATGAATTTAAATACGAAAAAAAATATAGTCTGGAGATCTACTCCAGATTTTTATTTATTTTTCCCTGCATTTTGTTATCTCTTTTACATGGAAGAACATTGTTGGAAACATGAAGAGTTCATTATCTTTGATAAATGTTAAATATCTACTGAGAAGGAAAAATAAAAATGTCCTCTGCCATCGTTGAAGTCGAATTTGGTTGCCTCACTGGTTGATGCTTTTATGGAAAAAGTAAAACTAACCGGCTCCTTTTGTAAATGGGCGAATCACCTCAACTTTTCCACAAACCAAACCACCTGTTAAACTCGTTGCCATATTTTTCTCTCTCTCCTTTTTTATTTTTATCAATTTTGATCAGTGGGTGTTTAAGATTCAGAAGGCTTGAATCTAGGATTTATTTGAATGCTGCCTTATTTATGTTCAAGGCTTACTGAAATTTCTAGTTGTTTCTATTAGTTAGGTCGTAGCTCTATGGAACCTCCATCTGGTCGTCCTATATCTTCAGGGAGACCATCTTCAGCTGGGAGCTCTGTGGAACACCAAGCACCTTCCTGAACTGTGAACTCTGTGGAACATCATCCACCTGTCTGTAATGTATCTTCAATGCGATTGGTTTCAGCTACAAACTCCATGGAACAACCTCCATCTGTTCGTTCTGGATCTTCAGTGCGAGAAGCTTCAGCTGTGAACTCTATTGAACAACCACCGTCTGCCCGTTCTACATCTTCAGGGAGACCGACTCCAGCTGCAAACTACATGGACCAAGTTTAATCCGCCCGTTCTGTCGTTTCAGGGAGACCAGCTTTAGCCGTGAAGATAGTTCCTATGGTACCCCCTAGTGTACCAATATCATTTAGGCCTACAGTGCTTCCATCAGAGACTCCTAAGGATACTCGAAAGGAAACTCCTAAAGCTAACCGAAAATATAGAAGGTGAGATTTGAAATTGTGGACATTAATTAATAAAATCTCTCCCTTTACTGTCTTGCAAAGGTTTGCATATCTAGCTAAATAAATTATTTAAAAGTATTTTTTCCCAGCTTGCATTATTAACTATCAAGGCATTTGTGTTTCTCTTAGACATTTTTCATACGTATGCAGGAGTAGGATATCTATTGACCTGAGCCATATGAATATGCGGGAAATTGACAACGATCGTCCTACTTCTGTTCTCCAGGATGAGGTATGTGATATGCGTGGAAGGCATGTAACTATTGCATGATGGAATATCACCAGCACGCATAATTTTCCGCATAATTTTCTTCATGCTGCTTTATAACTTTGTTTCTGTAGTTGATCTTGGAATTAGAAAGGTAGGGTGAATATCATTGTTAGAGTTCATTCATGCTTAGCTATTTCTATCCTGGTTGCAGCTTGATATACTTCAAGAAGAAAACGAAAGTATACTTGAGAAGGTACATGGCTAAGCGATTTCTTTCTACCCCTCCGAAACACTTGCTTGAGGAGCTTAAAGCCGTTACTACACTCTTCATCAGTTTCTCATATGGATGCTTTTATTGCATGAAAAGGGTCCAAGTTTTGAGGCTGTCTATAATTGAATTAATGCATATATCAATATATGTGCGAAGAATGATTAGAGCTCACAGTATGTGTCTGTTATTGTTTTTTTTTCTGTTGCATATGCGCTTTAACTAATTTGCAACTTTTCACTTGTAGGTTGCTTCACTTGGAGAAGGTGTATCCTTGGAAGCCCGTCTTTTGAACAAGTTTTCTTCATGCCCTCTTGAATAGCTGGAAATAATGTGTGAGATTGCAGATAGTTGAAAACTTTCTTCCAAAAACTCATCAGGTAAGGCTTAAAGTTAATGGTGCTAACTGTTTCAAGAATATCGTGAATCAAGTTTGAAATCAGTAATTCCAATATGTTTTTCCTTATCTTCTTTTTGTCTACTGATGTGCTGATGAAGCAGATTTTCAGGTGAGTAACATCAATATGTTTTCTTTATCTTCTTTTGTGGCCAAGCTTATTGACTTTTTGGAGGCCCCTCATGCTACAACCAACACTTCACTTGCAGATAAGGAGCAGGTGTTATCTTCTATGGTGTTTTTAGATGACTGAAAGATTTTATTTATGATTCCTGCTTTTAAAAATTTTTAGATGTCTGAATATACGTGGAATTTTTCAATTTATCAGGTATGAGAGATACGCACACAAACAGGGTTGGAAGTTTGAAGTTGTAGATATAATGGAGTCTGATCTTAAAGGATTCAAGGTCTATGTCCATTTCTAGTTCCATGGTTTGCTACATCCGTACATTTTAACTCCAAGCAGTTGTTGTTGTTTTATATTACTTAACTCTGTTATAGGTGGTACAGATGCCCATTTTCAAGTGTACTCTAATGTTTGTCCAGGGGACTGGCTACTTCTGGGTTGGATAGCAGGAATCACTAGAAAAGTTGGTTACCTGGCTATGAATTCCATCACATTCCGAACCATGGATATGATCAAGGTAATGAAGGTAATCACATTCCGAACCATGGATATGATCAAGGTAATGAAGGTAATGACAAGTGGCCTGCTTCAAAATGGAGATGCCTCAAGGTAATCACTTTTTTGAAGAATATTTGGATTTATTTAATTGATTTGTTTACTTTATTCTGTTTTTAATTTGTTTGTATTGTTTGTTTTTGCAGGTTAGGTGGGATGAACATTCTTCTGTTCCTTGCCCAGAGAAGGTCTCGCCATGGAAAATTGAACCTGCACTAACTCCTACTCTGAATACACTTCAGATGCCTCGGCCTAAAAGGCCCAGAGTTCCATCATCCCCAGATTCTACTGTTCTCAGTAGGGAAGGTAGAGCCTACTATGCTTGACACATTTATCTCTTTATTGTCAATTAGTTCGGGTTACCTAGTTACCTAATCAATGTAGAGTATGTCAAGTCATTGACAAGTTTGTTGACTTGCTTAGGTCCATCTAAAGTCATTGTAGACCCTGCACTGTAAATGGCTTTTCGAGGGTCTTGCAAGGTCAAGAAACCTCGACCTTGAGAGGTTCTCTTGCTGAACATAATGAGTCTGACACTGCTCAAAAACCTGTTTCATGGACAACATTGCAACATGGACGATAACATGAGCCTGGCCCTGGGAAGAAAGCAGCTGAGAGGCGGGCCCAGCTCGTCGAATTGGATGACTCTTGTTCAGAATCATGAGATGTCTAGGACTTACTCAAACTATTGGTTTGACTCTCATGGGATCTCTATGAGATTCTTATAAAGATTGCTGGGATCCTCTGCTTGTACAGTTCTTCCCTGTACATTAAGTTTTTTTCTTCTATTAACACCATGGTTGTTCTTGCTGTGTTTTATTCATTATGACGACTCTCTGTACTCTGCATTTTCAAAACTATATTCACAAAACCAGGGGCTATTTTATTGATGACCCCTTAACTTTGCAACAAGGATTTGTAGTGCCCAGGGGATGTATCTTGCCAGACTATTGGTTTTATGTTTATCTTTATACTTCGTATTGTAGTATGGAAAGCTAGGGTACATTTTCGCACTTCCTCACCTATTGTTTATCACGATCTTCTCGTTCCGTGGTGTTAAAGGCTATTTTTTTATGCAGTAAATTTTAGGTTCATTTAAGCGCCTTTGAGCTTGTGCATTTCGAAGTGTCAGGTGCACTTGTGAGTTTTGTCTATAAATCAGTTTTTACCATTATGTGCTTGGTGATTTCTTTAGCTTTCTAATCAGAACAACTTATTGTAGCAAGTTGTCGAAAAGATATTCACATTATTTTAGTAACGGCATTCAGTATTTTCTAGTGCAGTGAATAGCAAATCGCACCATTTTCTGCATTCAGTGTTTACTACTCATTGTGATTGCTAATGCTTACAATGATACATAAGTTGCTTCCCAAGTTCTAATTTTTTATAGTCCATAAATTGCATAAAAAACCCGGTAGAGGTACAACGAGGACACAGCCAGAAGTTGTTTTTGTATCTATCTATTTGAATTAACTGATCTAATCTCCTTTAAGATCTTCAAATGTGTTTATCTCCTGGTATCAATTTATTGTTTAATCAACTTGCTTTTGTTCTAAACTAGCTTCTACCTTTGTGTTTTCATTTCCATTACTTTATTGTCTTCAAAGCAGCTCCACTTAAATCAACTACAAAGGAAAAGGAAAAGCAACGGAAGCAAGAAAGAGATGAGTTTAGGAAATTTTTTTATGTTAACGATATTTTTTCATTAAGATGAACAGATGATAGATGGGTATTTCGACATCTGTGTTTCTTTCAGGAGCTGATGAGCCAAAACATAAAGAAAAACGTCCGAAGGGAGCAGGGTCAGGTTTCCTTGCTCCTCTTACTCTTTTAGATGCCCTTGTCAATTTTTTGGGCACAGGAGAAAGCGAATTGTCACGTTCTGATGTGATAAAAAGATTGTGGGATTATATAAAAGAACACAAACTGTAGGTAATTTTCTCTTTTTTTTTAACAGAACTATCCTACCTCACACTGTGGTATAGATTATATTGTTATATGTTGATCCTGCAATATGTAGTTACTCGTCTTTATTAATGATCTGTCACTGAAAATTATATCTGGCTAGCTCTGTGTAAAGACCCTGTTAAATAAATTATCAGCATTAGTATGAACTGGAAATCTCTTGGACACATCAAGAGTGACGACCCTGTTTTCTCCGAGCAATAGTTTCATTTATCTGGCCTGATTCTTCTGAATTTTCTTATTTTTTGTTTTTGTTTTTGCGTTTATAGGGCATTGTAAAACTACTACTGGAACTATTGTGTTAAATTTATTATGTCTTAGACGGTGACCTAAGAACCCCTTCCAAAGCATGTCACATTTTCCGAGTTTTTCTATTTGTTCAGTTCCAGAAATTGTGCATCATTTGCTGCGATACCATTGATTGAATTGTGCTTTTGTTTTGGTAAATCTGGATATACTATGAATTCTCGAGTTCAGACCTATTTCTAGTCGAATACAAAAGAAGACATTCAGGTCATAAATTTTGGATGATTTAATTTGCCATTTGTTTTAGTATATGATATACTCCGATTTGTAATATGTTCTAGGTTCCCTGAATAGATTTATATGGCTTTAGTCACCCTTTATCAATTGAAGGTAGGTCTTACGCTTTTTACACTTGTGTAATTGCTGGCCTTTGAACCTATTTTCATTTATTTTCGTGCTTTCTGCCATCATTAATATTCGTGATTTCTATGTTTTTGAAAAGGTGTTAAATCCCACCCCGCTAACAGATCTCTCATATGTTGTGTAATGGAAGCATCAATAATCAATTCATGAAGGTGCAAAATATCTAGATAGCTATTGTTGTTTGGTTAATTTGCTCCCAAGAGTGCATTAGCCAGGCCAAGACATCCAATGATATCTAATAATATATCCTTTCCATGGTTACTCCTGTCTTTGGAGGCACATTTCCCCTTTTCCATAAAGTGCTGCTTGGAAGAACCCTTATTATTATAATTATTGTCTTTTCTTTGTAATATAGCAAATTATTATACATTGTAATGTTCATTTATGCCGTGCTGCCCACTACTCAAGTTCTGAGTTCTTGGCATGTAATGGTAAAAGGCAAGATATGCCAATGGTTACACAGCCAAGGAAGCATCAGTATCGTTTTTCAAACTGATTTGGGTTTTTATGCTTTGCGAACCAATTTCTTTTGAGCTTCTTAATTTGTCTGATAGCAGTTACTTTTCCTAATTCTTTGTCTTAATTTGTGTCTTGTTTTTAAATGAAGGATCCATCTGACAAGATGAGAGTATTATGTGATGATAAATTGAAAACACTCTTCGAGGTCGAATCTTTTGTTGGCTTCATAGTTACAAAGTTATTAAGTGTTCATCTCATCAAGTCGTAACAGTGAGTTGCTCCTTGCTTCATTGTAAAACCCAAAGGGGCGATTTTGCTTGTGTATTTTCAATTTCCAACAGTTGCTCTTCAGGGCGGTTTTGTTTTTTAGGTTTTCCCTGTCAATGTTCACTGAAATAGCCACAGAAAATTCTGAAAAGAATCAGTTTTTTTTTCTTGTCACTCTTTACTGGTTTTAACTTATGGATCTTCCAACAGAGTGCATATAAGTGCTCAATTGCTATTCAATAGCTTGTCTCGTAGGCTCGTAGCTCCTGACAGTCAAAACTTGAACAACCTCTTTTTGAGACATGAATTGAGACTGTTTCACCTGGGCATTGTATTCTACATTCAACAGTAGTTTGTGAAATCCTATTCGTGCCTGGGCATTAAATAACCACTTTCTGTCGTTCAACAATCATGTACTGCTGTAGAAACTTTTCCATACATTGACACAGTAGTTTGTGGAATCCTATTCGTGCCGGAGGCATGACAAGTGTCTGGTCGATCTTAGTAAGGACTGATTTTGCAGGTGTGGGGCTGTGATTTTGCTGCAGCAGCAAAAAAAATGTACTTTTTTTTTCGATTATATTAATTTGCAACGGTTTCAAACCCTCGCAACAAACCAGATTTCTTTTTTTTTTTTTTTTTTTGACTTGCAACGGCTTACAACCGTGGGCGTTCATTCTTGCAACGGCTTAAAACCATGGTCATTCATTCTTGCAACGGCTTACAACCGTGGCCTTCATTCTTGCAACGGCTTACAACCGTGGCTAAATGCAGAAAATAATCAAGCGTCTTTGAACATAAAACCGTTGCTAATAAGTGTTGCCATGGTTTATAGCCGACAAAGGTGATTTGGCGACGCCTCAAATGGCCAGGCCTCTAAGCCGTGGCAATAGGTTACCCCCATGTCCCAAACCATTGCGGATGGGTATTTTTTGTGTAGTGATTTAAATGCTTAAATGGCTGCAAACGGATATTTATAATTAGGTAGGCCAAAAAGCTAAAGAACGGTTCAAAGAAAAAAAATGCCTATATCACTTATTAAGCTCTAGTCGGTATTATGACATCTCAACCAAATAAACCAAGAAGTTCTAGTGCAATAATTCAATTTTAACATTATTCTCAAAGCAATCAATAAAGAAAACAAGAATAATGAGATCATTAACAAAATAATGCGAACTCAAGAAAAATTAGAGTTTATTTAATCACCCTCAAGAAAAATAGAATGTCTCGAAACTCACAAAGGTTAAGTCTCCACTATTATTCTAAGGTTTTCTAGTTAATATCTTATTGATTAACTTCAAATTATGCTAACTTGGCTTATAGTGCAAGAGTAGTCGAGTCGAAAAATATCATGAAATATATTTAACTTAAAGATAATATCAAACCATATGTTTTCCTATTGATATAAAAGTGACAAGTGAAAGCATGCATTCCTCAAATTTAAGGGCATACTTGAAAAAGCACACCATCTTCATTGGAAAGGAACTTAGATTTTGAATGCATTTTCAAATCGAAAGATTTTCACACAATCATAATTACTACGTATTCAATGGAGATTGAATAGAATACAATAGTCAATTGAGAAATACATTTCAGTTCAAAATTTTTGAAGAATGCAGAAAAACTCATAAACCTCACTCCCAAACCTAAACCAAACATTGTCCTCAATGTATAAAAAAAAATCATGACAACTGAAGGAAAAGATAAAGATGAGAGTTAGAGGAATATTACCATGGGAAAGTATTTACCAGTTTCGACGAATCATCCACCATGATAATGACAAAATTTCGACGAATCATCCACCATGATAAAGAACTGTGGACTCATCATGATAAATTGATAAAAACAATACAGGACTAAAAAAAAAGTTAAATGAAAAAAATTACATGCGTCAGTTGTAAGTCAAAATTGTTACGGAGCTAACAAGTATGAGTGGAATGCAACTAGAAATAACTCGAAAATCAATCCAGACTAACCATAATGACACAACCGAAGCTGGGCTGCCTCCCAGGAGCGCTTGGTTTAACGTCGTGAGCCCGACAAAACACATAGAGTACCCATAAGGTCATGGGTAGCAGAGAAATAGTTCCTTAATCTGAGTACACAGGATCTTCTAATAACAACACATCAACCTCGACTTCTAATGTAGGCATCTCTAAGAATGGTTTAAGACGCTGACCATTGACTTTAGAAGCACGACCATCCTTGGGATCAACAATCTCAATAGCTCCATGTGGAAACACTGTTTTCACCATGTAAGGTTCAGACCATCGAGATCGCTATTTGCCAAGAAATATACGCAACCGAGAGTTAAATAACAAAACCTTTTGGAAAGGTTCAAAGGACTTGCGAAGAATGGATTTATCATGAAACACCTTCGTTCGTTCTTTGTAGATTTTAGAACTTTGATAAGCATCATTCTTAATCTCTTCTAACTCATTAAGTTAGAGCTTACGATGTGATCCAGCCTCACCTATATCAAAATTAAAGGTTTTGATAGACCTATAAGCACGATGTTCCAATTCCACAGGTAAATGACATGCCTTACAAAAAACAAGTCTATATGGAGACATTCCAAGCGGGGTCTTAAACGCTGTCCTATAAGCCCAAAGAGCGTCATTCAGACATTGTGACCAATCCTTATGGTCTGGTCGAACAGTTTTCTCTAAAATGTGTTTAATTTCCCGATTGGATATTTCAATTTGCCCACTTGTTTGTGGATGATATGGAGTGCCTACTTTATGAGTGGTGGAGTATTTCTTAACTAGCAGTTCAAACGGTCTATTACAAATATGAGAACCACCATCACTTATAACAGCACACGGAGTACCAACACGAGAGAAGATGTTATCTTTCAAAAATTTGACTTCAACCTTGTGGTCATTCGTTTTACAAGGTACCGCCTCTACCCATTTGGAAACATAATCAACAACTGGAAGAATGTAAAAGTAGCCAAATGATGGAGGGAAATGTCCCATGAAATCAATACCCCAAACATAAAAAATCTCCACAATGAGAATGTTAGTAAGAGGCATTATATTCCTACGAGAAATAGAACCCATTCGTTGGCATCTATCACATGTGGCACAAAATGCATGGGTGTCACGAAAAATAGTCGGCCAATAAAAGCCACACTGCAGAACCTTTGCAGCTGTCTTTTTAGAACTATAGTGACTTCCACAGGCCTGATCATGACAAAAGGAAATGATATTATGAAATTCACTCTCTGGAACACATCTCCTAATGACCTGATATGGACAATACTTAAATAAATATGGATCGTCCCAGAAGAAATGTCTGACCTCAGCAAGAAATTTAGTCGTATCTTGTTTAGACCAATTAGAAGGGAGTTGACCAGTAACAAGGTAATTCACAATATCTGCATACCAAGGTAACTAGGAGATAGCAAGAATTTCTCATCAGGAAATGATTCATTCAAGGACACATCTGCAGTAGATGATTATACAAGAAGTCTAGACAAATGGTCAGCTACAACATTTTCAGAACCCTTCTTGTCCTGAATCTCAATGTCAAACTCCTATAGCAATAGGACCCAACGAATAGCGTGGCTTAGCATCATTTTTAGAAAAAATGTACTTCAGCGCTGCATGATCAGTAAAAATGATAACTTTGGATCCTATAAGGTATGACCTAAATTTGTCCAATGCAAAGACAATAGCGAGTAACTCCTTCTCCGTGGTGGAGTAATTAAGTTGCGCATCTTGTCGAGTTCTACTAGCATAATAAATAACATGGGGCTTTTTGTCCACCTGTTGTCCTAATACAGCTCCAACCGCAAAATCAGAAGCATCACACATAAGCTTAAAAGGTAAATTCCAAATAGGAGGTTGGATGATTGGAGCTGAAGTCAACAATTGTTTAAGCTTTTCAAAGGCTTTCAAACAGTCTTCATCAAAGATGAAGGCAGAGTCCTTAGCAAGTAAATTGCATAGAGGACAAGTAGCCTTGCTAAAATCCTTAATGAACCTACGGTAAAAACCAACATGGCCTAGAAAATATCTAATGTCTTTCACCGTCTTCGGTGGTGGAAGATTCAAGATTAAATCTATTTTTGCTTTGTCAACTTCAATGCCCTTGTTAGAAATTATGTGCCCAAGAACTATACCTTGCCTAACCATAAAATGACATTTCTCCCAATTCAAGACAAGACTTTTCTCTTCACACCTATTTAACACTAGGGTTAAATGATGCAAACACTCATCAAACGAATCCCCAAACACTGGGAAGTCATCCATGAACACCTCAAGAAACTTTTCTACCATATCCGAGAAAATACTAAGCATACACCTCTGAAAGGTGGCGGGTGCATTACGCAACCCAAAACGCGTTCTCCGATATGCAAAAGTCCCAAAAGGGCAAGTGAATGTGGTTTTATCTTGATCTTCGGGTGCAATGGGGATTTGGTTATAACCGGAATACCCATCAAGAAAACAATAGTAATCATGTCTGGCTAACCTCTCAAGCATCTGATCGATGAAGGGGAGAGGAAAATGATATTTCCTCATGCCTGAGTTCAACTTACGGTAGTCAATACAAACTCGCCATCCGGTGGTCATGCGGGTAGGCACTAACTCATTCTTATCATTTGTGACTACAGTCACCCTCGATTTCTTGGGAACAACCTGAACTAGACTGACCCAAGAGCTATCTGAAATGGGGTAAATAATACCAGCATCCAACAATTTGAGCATTTCGGCTCGGACAACCTTCTTAAGATTAGGATTAAGTCTACGTTGCATTTCACGTGAAGCTTTGGCATTATCTTCCATATGAATACGATGCATGCAAACAGTTGGACTTATTCCTTTAATATCCGCTATAGTCCACCCAAGTGATGCCTTATGTTCTTTCAAAACGTTTAGCAACTTACTTTCCTATTCAACAGTCAATGTCGATGAAATAATCACAGGTAAAGTATCATCAGAACCTAAAAACTTATACTTGAGGGTGTCAGGTAATGGTTTAAGGTCAAGCTTGGGTGGCTTCTCAACCAAAGGGACGAGTTTTGACTCACTAAGTGGAAGGGGTTCCACTTTAGACTTCCATGAAAAACCAGGAACCATACTAGGGGATGCATCAAGCAAAGCATTCATTTCCCTAATGGAATTATTAATATCGAAGTCTAAACCATAAAGAGTCAAACGAGCCGTTAAGGGATCGTCTAAGGCGGTTTGGGAAAGGAATTTTCCACCAAACTCTCAATCATGTCAACCTCATGGATATCCTCAGACTCGAGAGATTGTTGACTAACATTAAAAACATTGAGATCGACGGTCATGTTGCCAAATGAGAATTTCATAAGTCCATCCATGCAGTTAATAATGGCATTGGATGTGGCAAAAAATGGTCGACCCAAAATGACTGGAATGTGACTAGAGGGATTGTGAACAGGTTGTGTATCAAGAACTATAAAGTCCACAGGGTAATAGAATTTTTCAACATTGATAATCACATCCTCTATAACACCACGACGGACTCTGACAGATCTAACTGCCAATTGCAGTGTTACTCTAGTCGGTTTTAACCCGCCGAGACCTAATTGCACATAAATAGAATATGGCAATAAATTAACACTCGCCCCTAAATCCAATAAGGCCTTATTTATCATATGATCACCGATAATACAAGAAATAGTCGGACAACCAGGATCCCTATACTTAGGTGAGGTTCTGTGTTGAATAATTGAGCTCACTTGCTCGGTGAGGAAGGCTCTCTTTTGTAGATGTAGCTTTCGCTTTTGTGTGCAAAGATCCTTCAAAAATTTGGCATAGCTAGGAACTTGCTTGATAGCATCGAGTAATAGGATATTTATGTGAATTTGTATAAAAATTTCCATTACGTCATTTACATTTGTTCCTTTCTATGCCAGAGCTAATCGTGACGCAAACGGGGCTCTAGGCGAATAAGATGCCTGAGTGGGGTCAGAGTCAACAGGAGCATTTGTAGAAGGTAAGGCTTTATCAGCCTCCTTGTCAGATGGAGATGCAACCTGTTTTGACTTAGACGGGGATGCAACGACACTCAAATTGGGTACTTGTACTCGATTGTCAACCTATTTTCCACTCCTAAGGGTAGTAGTAGATTTGACATTTTCATTGCAAGACTCAGATGTACTACCAACTGCGAATTAATCCTTTGGGTTTGGAACAGGTTGACTAGGAAATCTCTCTGGCTCTCTCTCAGAAGAAGACTGAGTAATCTTACTCACAACTATCTCAAGTCTATTGAGGGCTTGAGATTGGTGTTGAGTCGTAGCTTTCAACTCAGATATGTCCTTAGAATTCTGCTCAATTATACTTTCTGAGCGCTGTAAAAACCGATTAACCGTTTCCTCTAAACTTGATGTGTTGGATGGAGGAACTTGGTTAAGGTGGGGCCTAACAAGGCTAGGGGCTTGAGGAGCCTGGGAGACAACAACAGGTCCCCCTTGGTGTGGGCCATGGGCCCAGGAGAGACTTGAATGTTTGGCAAACCCTGAATTGTAATAGTTAGGTTGCAAATTATTGTCAGGTCGCCGCGTCACATTAAAAGAGTTTACTTGTTCAACATAGTATGCAGGATAATCGTTTTGCAAGTCACAATTAGCTATTGAATGACCAGGACTTGAACATGCAGCACAGACTTCAGATGAAGCGTTTGCGGGAAGTGCAAGTTGAGTCAAATTCAAAAGCGCATCTATCTTTTGAGTCATGGTCATAACAGTCGTTTCTAACTTTGAGGCAAAAGGGGGTAAACAGATGTATTTCTAACTTCATATATACCGCCCTTACGCCTATCAGACTCCTTTATCTAATAATCTCATTGCTAAGAATTTTCGGAAAGCGTCTAAAAGAATTCTCATATTTCATTGATGTTCATTTTCATTAGAGACCCACCACTAGTGGCATCAATCATACGATGGTTTTGAAGAGTTAACTGTCTTGGAAGTATTGAACTAGTCGCCACTTCTCAAATCCGTGATGGGGACACCTGATAATGAGTTCATTGAACCTTTCCCAGCATTCATAGAAATGTCCACCCTCTTTTTGTTGAAAATTAGATAAATCTCGTCAAAGGGCATTCATTTTATGAATGGGGAAGTATTTTGTCAAGAAATTTCTTGACAACGCATCCCATGATGTGATCGATCCTATCTTTAATGCATTTAACCAAGATTTTGCCTTATCTTTAAAAAAAAAAAAAAAAGGGAAACAACCTAAGACGAACCGAATCGTCAGAAAAGTTCTGGTACTTCAGGGTGACGCAGATGTCAAAAAACTCTTTGACATTAATATAAGGGTCTTTTTTCTCAAAACCATAAAAAGAAGGCAGCAGACGAATAAGATGGTTTGAGTTCGAAACTATTTGCATTTGTCTCAGGTAAGACAATGCAAGACAGAGCACTACTAGGAAGAGGGGCGAAGTAATCCTTAAAGGCCTTCCCCTCAGCCATCTTAGTGGATAAGGATGATGAACCTAAATAGGTAATGGGGACTTCAAAGAACTCCTCGAATTCTTGTCGGACAAGTCTACTCTTAGAATCACGCACCCAGGTATGCATAAACTACTGGATAACGAAGGTTCAAAATCAACACTCCTAAACAGACTTCAATTTTATTTTATTTATTTTATTTTTTTTAATTTTTTTTTAAATGCAAGCCTAACCGCTATATGAAGATGACCCAATTCTAAAAAAATAAAAACAACGAAACCCTAAATGACACCTAAATGATGCAGAAACAAATTGAATGGCAGACGGCCCTAGAGCTTTTCTTTACTAATGCAAGGCTAAATTTAATTCAATTTACCTAACCATGGGAGAGGCACGGTAATTTCCTATCAATCTGCCACTACAGAGTTACTCCTACATATTTTTCCACTCTCTAGCTCATAGTGAAATGCCAGTTCAATAATTGTTCCCAGATGGGATATGTTCCTTCACTCGACTACTTTAAGCTATCAAACGTCCAAAGATGGTCCCTATGAGTGCCATACTGTCCTAGGTAATATCTTGCTATAAATTTTAAATAGTGAAAGCTTAGGTTCCTAACCCTAAAATAGATGGTGATTAACCTATCCGCGAGAGAGGGCACAGAAGTTTCAACTCAATCCTGCCAATATTCAAATTTGAATGCAATACTACCTAGAACAAGCTAAACACAAGTGATCACACAAAAACCACGTGCAGATGCGGTGGGTAGAAGTTACCTCCGGCGTGAACCTCTTTCGATTACTTGCGACGCCGGGTAGAAGTCGATTTCTGAGAGTTTTCTCGTGAATCGCAATATTTCACTTCGATCCCACTTGAGCTCCTATGTGTGTGACCGCCTGCAAAATAAATGCAAAAATAATTCAAACTCAAGCAAATAAAACAAATAAGAAAGTGACTCGTAATACTGTTCCTAAAAAGAGAATTAAACCTAGCTAATTTATAAACTAGCAAAAACAAACCCTAGATTTCGATTGTACCGTTACAATCCCCGGCAACGGCGCCAAGAACTTGATGAAGATTTTATTAACCTAAACTAATAAGTTAATAAACCTTACTTGTAATACCGCAAGTGCACAGCTGTCTAACTAGTAGACAATGGCAAATACGGGTCAATCCCACGAGAATGTCGAGACAGTCGAATTCTAAGACTTATTTAAACTAATTTAGAGTTGGGGGTTGCAGTAGATGAAAATTACTAAATTAAGAGAACTAAATTGACAACTAAAATTAAACTGGTAAGATGATAAGAGAGTGGTCCGAGACATCGAATCCACTACAAGTTCTTTGAGATTTGTGTAATCCAAATTATTGTTTTCAAGAATCAACACGACTAATCTAAAGATTAATCTAAGTTCGCAATTGATTTTAGCAAAGGCATAAACCCCTAGCATTGCATGTATTTCTACGGCACACACAATCACAGGTTTATTTTAACTAATTCTAAACCCCTAGCATTGCATGTTTTCTTACGGCACACACAATCACAGATTCAAATTAATTGATTAAAGCAGGCTTCGAATATAACAAAGAGAACTTCTAACTACCGATTAGTCTAGATAATTATTTCGGATATAATCGGTGAAAGCAAATTATTGAAATTCAGAAATCAACTGTGTTTCACATTCAAGCATATAGAAAACAATAAATTCAGATACGACAAACTCTAGGAAACCCTGTGGTTCAATCTTTGCCTTGGCGCGGGGACTAGAAGATCATGGCGGCGGCGGTCACAACATCAGTGGAGGTGGAATTCTTCTCAGCACGAACACGTATCCCGAAAAAGAATGCAAATGCTCTGTGGTGGCTCTGACAAGATCCGGCGGTGCAAATAGCCTGATTTCAAAAATCAGTTATTTCCCGCTGCTTTCCTGCGTTTTCTTCCTCCTACGTCCATGAAATCTTTGTTGTTTCTTCATTCTGGTTCACATGCAAGAGATGAAAACAGATAAGGGTAGGGAGAGAGAAAGGGACGAGAGAAGAAGAAAACAAGAAGAGTGCTCGGAGAGGAGCAGGGGCTGGACGCTGCTCCTGTTCTTCTGTTTTAGTGCGAGAGATATGATGGTGCTTGTGCGTGGTTTGGTTGTGATGAAGGAGCAAAAAGAGAAAAGTGGAGGAGGAAGAGACCATGGAAGAGAGATGAACATAAATGAATGGAAGAGACAGAGGATGATGTGGCTCTGTTTCGTGGTGATGTGACTCGCGGATGCAAGACAGAGTGAGGGGAGAAGGAAGTGATGAACAGCCTCCTCTGTTGCTGCTCTGTTGAGGGTTGGCTGAAAGGGAGAGAAATAAATGAGGGAAAGTAGAGAGAGAGGGATGAATTCGTGACGAGGGTCGCGAGCAACAAAGCATGGAGAGAGGTGGATGAAGTAGGCTCTGTTTGGTTGCATGGGTGAAGAAGGGGTGGTGACGGTTTGGCCGGTGTGTGGACAGTGGTGTTGTTTGGCGTGACGGAACAGGGAGGAGAAAGAGATGGAAAACAGGGAGGTTGCACTGTCGGTCCTCCCATCGAGCATGGATCGCCGGTAGGATGGATTGGTTTGGTGGCTAGAAAAGAATAGAAGGGGCAGAGGAACGTGGAAGGGGAGCCCCCAAAGGAAAGGGGAGAGATGAATACTCCAAATAGGGGTTTTCTCTATTCTCCTTGTTAGGTTGGGTTTGGGCTTTAGGTTAACTTTCGGACTTAGGGCTTAGGTAATAGGTGAATTTGGTTTATTTTGGCAAGGTTTAGGCATGTGATATTTGACTTGTCACCCATTACTTTGTACCGCCATTTGAACCAACCAATTGATCATTCTTCAAATTGCCGCATTAACGCGATTTCATCGTTTACACTCAAATTCCTACAAAAACATGAAAATAAAATAATTAGAATAAAATATAATAATCGAAACACTAACATATATAAATTAAGGGATATGTTATGTAATAATTACGTGAATATCAAGATGTGATACATATTAAAATTGCTTACTAGAATGAGCATTGGTTCCATTTTAGTTACTATTACATGTTTCTAATAAAAAGGTATTATCATAGGAAAATTTCTATGATTTTGTTGAAGGTTGGTTTGCTTTCATGAAGTATTTCAAGAATGGAAATCAGAGCTAATGACTAGAAAAATATGCATGAATAAAACTGTAATAAAGGAAGAGATGGATAAAAGTTTATAATATTACCTCGTGTTGTTCAAGTGAAGTATGGAAAACTGTTGATATTATTTCATGAACACCTCTTCTCGCTCTTCTTGTTGTGAAGGGTTGTTGAGATATTTATTGGTCCTCACCAGATCATGTTTCTTCTTGTCACTACAAAAAAAATGCCTTTAGGGACGTAGTCAAAATTGTCGCTATAGACAACATTTCATCGCCATAAATATTGGGCGACAAAATATTCGTCGAGCAAAGGTTGTCACCATAGCTCTGTCTCGCAAGCCTTTGCGCGACGAAAAAAAATTGTCGTCGCTACAAAATCCTTTTTGCGCGACGACACCACAGCTCTGTCTCGCAAGTCTCTGCGCGACGCAACTAAATCTTCGTCGCTACAAAATCCTTTTTACGCGACGACACTCGCAAATCTTTGCGCGACGAAAATAAATCTTCGTCGCTATGAAATCCTTTTGCACGACGACACCAAAGATCGTTGCATAAGGGTGCGTCGCATAATACTGTTTTGCGCGACGCTAATTTCGTCGCAAGAAATAGAAATGTTCTTCGTGCAAAATATACTTACGCGACGAGCCCTTTCGTCGCATTAAACTTTGTCGGCATAACTCAATCGTGACGATCCCTTTCGTCGCGTTAGACTTTGTCGGCTTAACTCAATGGTGACGAATCTTTCATCGCACAAGATATTCTTTACGCGACAACAATATTCATCACTCTAATGTTGTCACACAGGTTACGTCGATCCAAACACACTTGATCTATTCTTATGCGACGAAAATTTTTGTCGCTTAAAGTTCTGTTTAATAATTTTGAAATCTTTTAATTCAAATATTTATTTTAATTAAATTTGAAATATTTATTAATTGAATCGTCTCACGCATAGAAAGGTTTGGCTAATTTATTTAAATACTACTAACTTTACAAATTAATAATGTAAAATCATAATGTATCCATTATAAATTTTAAACCGTACTGTATAGTTACAAATTAAAAAAACACATCAGTACATTTTTTTAGGGATGTGGTGACTGATGATGGTTTGTCGACAGTAGCGGGAGGCTCGACAAATTAATCCCCAACTGCTGGAGAGCTCCTAATAACATACTCCACCTAGTTGCCTCTTGTGCTTGTCGTTCCCCCTCCAGGGCCTCCCTCTCCGCCTCACGCGCTTTGGCAGCATTTAACTCATTCTGTAATTCCTCCACTTTTGACTGTAATGATGAAACGATTCCGACTGACCGCTGCGAAGCTGAAGATGAGGTGTTGACCTCACGAACTTTAGCTTTTCCCATCCCCCAAACAATCTTTCCGGGTCTTGAACCTAGCGATTCCAATGTCTCCGTCAAAATATGTAATCCTGCATCAGGATCGTTCATTGTGAGCTGTTCCAACGGAGTTCCTGGAGGATGCTGCGAGGCCACTCGCTCCATGTAGGCATCCCGCCTCTCCACCATCGTTTCCTTGATTAAAAAAATTATTAAAAATTAATAACTTTTAAAACAACAGAAGTGACAACATGCAAAAAAATGCAAAGAATAAAACTTACATGCAACTTCACGACCACCTCATTGCCAGGTAGTGCATAAACATCCTTGAACATGTCGATTTTTGGGAATTTTGAACCCTCCTACAAAACATTGTTAAAATAACAAACCAACTAATATAAACATTTAATTGAATGTATTGACTAAAAATAAAATAATGAAATGAAACATATGAGTTCACTTACTAGACGTCGTTCCTCCACCCAGTAAGAGAAGGGCAATGAACCAGAGTGATGTAAAATTTTCTTTTGACGTCGGTTCGCCTTTTTCGCCTCGAATCTTTTCTGTATAATTATTCAAAATATATATTAAACATATACATTATTACATATATAAAGCTTTCTAATGGTTAGTTGATTGTTTTGATAGATATCAAAGGAATCCCTGACTCAGTGTCATGCTGAACTGTAGATAAATGAAAAGCTAATAAACATGTCCTATGCCAAAAGAACAAGAAAACTTACTAAACTAAATAAATGAAGACGGTCTTTGACAATCTCATGTTATTCAAAATGAAAAGGAAGTTCAAGATGATGCCTTACCATATGGTATTCATAGATGCAGTAACTTCCTAAACTTCCAGAAGGTAAATCAAGAGGGTACCCAGTTTGAATAAATACCTGCACAATTATTGCCAAGAAAGTTTAGTCAGTGAAAAAGAAGTCCAAGTGATGCGAACAAAATCCATGCATAGACCTGCCTGAAAGAATTATTAAAAAGAAAAAAAGAAAAAAAAAACATTTTAACTCTTCTGCTATATATCTTCCATGTAAAGTTCATCCAACATACATAGATGTTTATGTCAGTGTCTGTGTGCATGAGTATATATGTTGAGCAGAACATTGTCAAAAATCTGAAGATCTCAATAAACCAGTAGCTTCTCAATTTAGTAAAACCATGAAACTTTAGAAACTTAATGACAACCATACATCAGGATCGATTTTTCTCCATCTCAGCAGTGAGGGCTCCAACGGTTCCAGGATGCAACCTAACATCATCATCCAGGAACAATACATACTTACTGTCTTTGTGCATCTTCTCAACGCCAACCTGTACAATGCAACGAAAACTATAATGAAACCCATGTCATGTGCTCTTAATCACTATGAGAGAACAACACACTTGCAAAACTCTGCTCAATGATGTTCCTGGACATCAGATTAGTTACTGCTTTGGATTGGAATGGTACACAAGAATCATGTCTTGGATCTTATCATTTAATCATTATACCTACTATCCCAATGAAAAAAATTATATTCCACTTGGTTAGGACTCCAGATCCCTGAATAAAAAAAAAAAAGAGGGAAGACAGAAGAGGGATAAAATCTCTGGAACATTTGTCCATAGGAATTTCTTATACAGAACATGTTCTTACATTCTTTATTACTCAGACAGGATGAGAAGGTAAGACACTTTACATACTAACTGATTGTGAATTTTTTGACTGCATGTGGTAGACAACCCAGCTGCAATAACCTTGACATCAAAGTTATCCTGGAAACAGAAACCATCAATCAGAAAATAGAAATAACAGGAATAATAACAAAATGACAAAAGTTAACATGCACATCAGAGTCTAGTGTCGTTCTCCATTTTTTCATCAAAGTCCACCTTATTTGTTCGCCACTCGTGATCCTGGGGCAACCATCTATGGTGACCCATATAACAAACCTTTCCCGCGTGCCAATCAGACGTTACATCATCGTTGCATATCGGACATGCCTTATAACCCTGGATGATCGGGAATAAACATTTGATCATCGTTGCATATCCGACATGCCTTATAGACGTTACACCATTTTCCCATAAGTCTTTTAACTCATCAACCAACGGCCGCAAATAAACATCAATGTCCTTTCCGGGATGATCGGGAATTAATAAAGTCATCATTGTAAATTCTTTTTTATACTCATCCAAGAGGGCAAGTTATAAGGAACAACAACGACAGGCCAGATGTTGTGAGTAGAGCTCATATTCCCGAACGGATTAAATCCATCAGTTGCAAGCCCCAATCTGACATTGCGCGGGTCTTCTGCAAAATCGGGATACATAGTATCGAATGCTTTCCAAGCCTCTCCATCAGCAGGATGTCTCAAAAATCATCATCAACCCTTCCTTCCTTGTGCCATCTCATATGACTCGCAGTGTGCGTCGACATGTACAGTCGCTGCAATCTGGGCTTCAGTGGAAGATAACGCAAAACCTTTTGTGGAATTTTCTTCGTTTTATTACCAGAATTAGGCTTATATCTTGGCTCATTGCACACAGGGCATGCATCCATCCCTTCAATTTCCTTATAAAATAATGCACAGTTGTATTTGCAAGCATGAATCTTTTGATACCGCAAACCAAGACCATTCAACAATTTCTGCGCGTTACGATAATCCTCAGGCAAAACGTTTTCCTTCGGAAGCATCCGCTTCATAATTCCCATTAAATGAGAAAAACACTTATTCGACATGTGATGTTTCACTTTGCAATGCATCAACTCCACAATGGCAGTAAGCAGGGAGAACTTTGTGCAACCGGGGTATAATGCTTGTTGGGCTTGTTTCAACAGTCTTTCATAGTTTTCTAACTCTTCACTTTGCAGCATGTTGGGAGGTACGATATCTCCTACCATATCATCAATGCCATCTTCGTTCATCGATGCATATGGATAAGCGTCATTTATTATACCCATAACTTGGTCATTATCATTCATCGACGTTTCATCAATGTGCGGCACAAGTGGCTGAGAATTCGATGAAGTCGAACCAAATTCTCGTTGCTCCCCATGATAAATCCACCTCGTATAATTCAGAATCATCCTATACCTCGCCAAATGATATCGAACCATATTGAATGTCTGCCACAAACAATTGTTACAACATTGACACGGACACTTGATATGATTCGTCGTACCAGTGACATGTGCCCTTGCAAACTCAATGAAGCTCTCGATCCCATTTAAATATTCATCACATCATTTGTCCTGATTTTGTATCCACTGTCTTTCCATTACGCCTGTTTTCAGTTTATAAACAAAACTTGAGAATTAAAGAGAGTTAACGACACTAATGCGATTAGGTTTCAATGTGGAAAATTTTCAGCAGCATCTCAATTACAATTCTTCAAGTGGACGATGTAGATATTATTAATTAATAAATATCTAGTATGCACTCGAAAAACAATGTGAGACACTCCCAAAAATCCACATGATAGCAACCTAATTTCATGAAAGAGAGAGAAGATTGGAGGTGTGGCCGGCGCCGGCGACACAAAGAGAAGACGAAACCTAATTAAGTGCTGGAAGCTTGGAGTATATAGTGAGAGAAATCAATCGAGCAGAGAAAAAGAATAAAATGAGAGGAGAAAATAGTGAAAAACGCAGACATGATTATTCTAATTCGTGGAGAAGATGAACAGGTCAGAGCTTGTGCGACGAACCTGCTCGCTTTAAGCGACGAATCTTTGTTGGGAAGACTTTATGCGACGAAGCTTTCCAATTCGTCGCGACAAATATCTTCAGGCGACGACAAAGTTTGTCGCCCTAGGATGTTTTAGGCGATGAACCGGCTCTCTTTAAGCGACGAATCTTTGTTGTGAGTACTTGATGCGACGAAGGGTTCCTATTCGTCGCATACGCTATCTTTAGGCGACGACGACGTTTGTCGCCCTAGGATGTAAGCTTTTAGGCGACGAAGCGTTTCAATTCGTCGCGTACGATATCTTCAGGCGATGACAAAGTTTGTCGCCCTAGGATGTTTTAGGCGATGAACCGGCTCTCTTTAAGCGACGAATCTTTGTTGTGAATACTTGATGCGACGAATGGTTCCTATTCGTCGCGTACGCTATCTTTAGGCGACGACGACGTTTGTCGCCCTAGGATGTAAGACTTTAGGCGACGAAGCTTTCCAATTCGTCGCGTAAGATATCTTCAGGTGACGACAAAGTTTGTCGCTTTAGGATGTTTTAGGCGATGAACCGGCTCTCTTTAAGCAACGAATCTTTGTTGTGAATACTTGATGCGACGAAGGGTTCCTATTCGTCGCGTAAGCTATCTGTAGGCGACGACGACATTCGTCGCCCTAGGATGTATCTTTGTTGTGAATACTTTAGGCAATGAAGCTTTCCGCTTCGTCGCGTACAATATCTTTAGGCGATGACAAAGTTTGTCGCCCTAGGATGTTGTTCAAAGTGGCCGACACATAGCAATAGGTATGTTAGGGCGACAAGGTATTTGGGTTTAAGCGACAATACTTTGTCGCTTAAATTTTAGGCGACGAAGGCTTCTGGTGCGTCGCGTAAGCTATATTTAGGCGACGAAATAGTGTGTCGCCCGAGGATATTAAAGTTGGTCGTTTAAAGTGGTCGACACGTAGCCCTAGGTATTTTAGGGTGACGAAATATTTGGTTTTAAGCGACGACACATTGTCGCATATTAGGTATGCGACGAAGGCTTTAACTGCGTCGCGACAGAGGTTATGACGCGACGAAACCGCTTGTCGCGTTAAGTAGTTACCTATTTTTTGTACTTGCGTGACAATATTAAATATGTCGTCGCGCCATGATAATTTTGAGCGACAAAACTTCCCTCGTCGCGCTACGAGTCGTCGCAAAAGGAGATTTTTTTAGTAGTGTGTTATTGTGGGGGGTATTCAGTGTATCCAGAGCAGATATTCTGATGCTTATCCTTTTCTGATCTTCGTTGCCCGCCATTATCTTACTTTACTACTTCATTCATCCATCCATCCCATCATTAATGATTTTTTTTTAAGACGACAAAAGGTGGTTAGGCAATAAAAAGAAGTTTACTTTGAAAATTGTTATCCTAGTAAAAGGAAATGACATGAAGTATACATTGCTTAGATATAATTGAAGATTATTATATTAAATTGATCGTTGTTTATGCCCTGATTTGTTTAAAAGAAAGAGATAACGAGAGTACATTCTACATGCATAAAGCTAGTCATCTCTTCGTGAACAAGAAAAATATGTAGCAACGCCTAATTGATACCACATTGTACTGCAATGCAAGATGAGATAATGTATTCTAGTTAGTTCTTCATTCTCTTTTTTTTTTGACATTACACGTTTGTTAATTTCTAGGGAAATTTTGATATTGGTCCCTTTTGCTAATAGGTAAATGGCTTTAATCTCCTTTATAAAATGGACTAAAGCCATTTATCCAAATTTCTATCATCAAATGTGTCTTAGATCAATGAACCATGATCTTTTTGTCGCATTAACTTGGTCTCTCTAACTCTTAATGTGTTGTATACAAACAGAGATTATAAAGCATATATTTTAGAAAACATATATTTTAGCTTTGTTGTTGCTGTTCCATTTTGAGTAATTGTATATTGCATAATCGAGGAGGAAATTTATTTCATGGGCTTTCTGTTGATATCTTTGTACATTAATCTAATAGGCCATTACTATTTCCAGGCATTTTCATGTATGTCCTTAATATCTTTTATCCATAAGAATTATGTAACATGACTTTGTTGTCAACAAATAACATTTACTTATTAAAAAAAATAAGTCGACAAACAATCGTTCTTTTTTTTAATATTCAGGTCAACCTTTTTTTAAAATTAAAAAAATAAACCTCCAAAATATCTTTTTACCCATAAGAGTTATGCAACATGTCCTCATTGTCAACAAACAACCTTTCTTCTTTTGAATATTCATGTCAACTTATTTTTAATCTTTATTTTTAATTAAAATTCATTAATTAGTTCATAAATTGGCTGGAAACTGTGATGCATGTCCAACATTTCACATCCTAATTATTAAATACAAAATATTTCTCAATATAATAGGTTTGAAATAAATTTGGTGAAAGTTTTTATTTGAATTATCGGTGCTATGGTTTATTACATCAAAATATTTTATATAAAAAGTTGATTATATACGTAATTGATTTTTTAAAGTCATTTTTAAATTATTTCGAGAAACAAAGATGCAAATCCAGCAGACATGGATGTAAATTTGATTTGAGCCCGACTATTGTCCTATTACAATGTTATATCATGTTTAGCTTGAAAATTAATTAATGGTTTCTACGTGAAATTAATATTGGACTTCAAATAAGGTTAAACATAATTTATTTGGAAACTAGCAACGATGTTATCAAACCCCTAAAAAATGAACATGCATGAAAATATTTGTAGTTAATTAGTGAAAATATTTGTAATTAATTATATCATTGTTAGTTTACAATGCTATATCACGTTTAGTTTGAAACTTAATTAACGGTTTCCATGTAAAATTAATATTGGACTTCAAATAAGGTTAAACATAATTTATTTGGAAACTAGCAATGATGTAATCAAACCTCTAAAAAAATGGACATGCATGAAAACATTTGTAATTTTTTTAACAATTGGTTGAACAACAACATCAACAAAAATAATAATAATAATAATAATAATAATAATAATAATAATAATAATAATAATAAAAGGAAGAGTAAATGTGGTAGAGTGTATAAAAGAAATTTAAGAGAAAATAAAAATAAAAATATAGAAAATTAAAATAAATGAGAATATAATTTCAAAGATTACCTTCTCTTCAAGACGAAACGATATAATACACAACCTCTATTATGGAGGCAAATAGGATAAAGAAGTATATCAAGGTTTGGGGATCAAATTTGTCTTTCATAATGACAAACCTAAAATTTAGTGAAGTTAACATTTCTCTAATTATAATTCTAAAAATAAAAGAGTCGCAGCCTACTATTACTTCACCAAACCTTGAGAGTTTTGAGAGTCTTGAAACTCCCTTATCCTGCAAATTTGGAATCTTTTTTTTTTCTTCTCTTTTGCTCTTAATTTGTTGAGATTGAGACTACGTACATCTTAATGTTGGGGAGGTGATACAATAGTGGAATTAAGAACATGGAGTAACAGATTGAGAGAATGAAGTATTAGATGGATGGATCGGTGAATGGATTCTTAAGAGAGCCAAGTTTGTCGTCAACAATAAGAGGATGATTATGTTCACGGGTGTGGAGTTTTTATCTTAAAAGGCCTCGTTGCTATTAGGGAGTGGATCACTCCCTTATAAACCTTAGTGACGACTCCTCCTTACATGATGTGGGACTATCAAGCCAACTCTATCCCAACAGATTCCTAAATGGGATGTTTATGAATGCTTAGTTTTGCTCAAAATGGAAACAAACAATGCAAAAATGCAATTCAAAAGGAAGCAATAAGTTTGTTTTGTTGTGTAATAACCACCTACACTTGGTATTTCCTAACTCAAGACTGTGAGAGACAACACTTGGAGGTTTATCAACTCCATTCTTATTTCATTACAAACAATGAAATTAGCAACAGATTGGGTTCAATTTGTTCCACATTTATAAAATGTAAAACCCAACCCTGTAGAGTCCAAACACTTTTATATCCTATTTATCAAATTTAACAAAAAAAAATGAAAAATACCAAATTGTCATAATTCCAATAATTAATGACCTCTTAGGTCTTCTCTTACCATCAATTTCGAGTTAATCAATAAAAACGTTTGTTACTTAATTTTTATTGACATCATGTTATATTTTAAGAAACTTTTTCTAGGCAGAGCAAAGGAATATGCTTCTTCAAAATCAAGTTTGTGGCTAGAGAAATGAGTTCAAGAATGAGAATAAAGTGCTAAGAGAACAATGGACTAATTATAGACTTCGTCTAGATCGAATCAACAAAATCATAAACACGACGATAACATAAATGTGTTTTCTCCCCCTCTTCACTAAATATTGTTCGAAGGGAAATCCAAAAGCATTCCTTATTCGTTACTTGACACCCCCTCCCCCATATACAACTAGTTGACAAATTATCAAATTTTGGACCTTTATGTTGATCTATATAGATAGGCTAGGCAACCCCTTCTTCTGGAGAGGTTGATCTTTTAAAATCGTCTACACCTCTACTACAACTTTAGTCTAATTATGCTATGTAGTTGTTATCACTTGTACCCTTCCTCCGTTGGAACAAGCACTATTATATATCATCTTAAGCCCGTGTCATTTCCTCATTTCAAAAGTGAGTTTCATGTGGTGGCTTATCTAGAAAAGCCACCAAATAGATAAGCCACCAATGACTCGATGATATTTTTTCATGAAATTGTACGAGACTAGGTTTCTTCACTACAATTCAAAACTTAAGGGATCTCATTATAGGTTGAGGAACCTTAACATCCAAGGATTCGTGTACATAACTTAAATAAGACCATTTGCAAATGTTTTCATTTTTGATTCTAAAAATAGATTTGGAGGCCATGGTCGCATTTGGAGAAAAAAATAATGTTCTTTGTAAACATAGCATTTATAATTTGAAATTAGCCATACCTCCTAAATGCTTTGATTGGGTAGTTAGAGTGTTTAAGCCATTTTCACATGAAAACACCATCAAGACATTATAATGGTTGATTCATTTTCTATCCAGAAGTATATAATGTTTTCTCTTGTTTTTCCTGCACCTTTTGAAGACAATTATGGGTTTTGGCCAAGGATTGTGATTTCGCGAAATTACACAAAGTGTTTATTCGAAAAATTTTGAGGTTTTTTTGTAAATTTCTTTTTACTTAAAAAGTACAAAAACCAGCTACTAAAAATTACTTTTTTTTCAAAGATTTTTTCGAAAAATTTTGGGGATTTTTTTTCATAAATTTTGAGTTTTTTTATTTCATCTAATTATCATTTATTTTAATTATTTATTGATTTTTTAAACCACCCCCTAATTTTCTAATTATCACTTCTTCTACTTATATATTGATTTTTGAAACTACCCCATGATTTTCTAATTATAGGTATTTTGGTTTCATTTAATGTGTTTGATACATTTATTTACTTGCATCTTATTTTTTTCATATATTTAATATACCCTCAAAATTCATTATATATATTTTATGTATCCTGGAATTTTTTACGTTTTTTTACACACTGAAATATTTCTCAAAATATTTCTTAAAATCAAGATACCGAAATTAAGTCAAAAAACGAAATCACAATCCTTGGTCTTGGCCTCACACGATCAAGATGGCCATTAAAGCAAATGTGTAATTAAATCTTTATGGGATTGTTTTTGTAATGTTTGCCCAAAGGCTAAGCAAACTCAGTCACAATTTCCTAGATATACTTGTAGAAGTATATATTACTTTATTTTATTTTTTGAACCTCCAGTATGGAGAAGCACCTGTGGCATGCCATACCTTCATTAACAATTCCCAGAAACGGGCTAAAAACAATACAATGGGGGTACATTTTCACTTTACCCATTATCTACCTAGACTAAAACTATTTTCTAATATATGTCGTATGTAATCTATCAAAAATAACTAGAGCTCGCACTTTCCGCGTCAATGTAACTTTATCAAACGACCTAGAATTTTTATCATTTTGTGCCAAAGACGCCAAATGATCAACCACTGAATTTACTTATCTAAAAACATGAAATGCAAACACATTTTATGTCACTTGCAATGGATAAGATTTCTCACCACACATTTCCTATAGACCACGGAAGTCTCATTCCATTAAACCATCATCTTATTAGCATATAATTAGTTTCAATAATAACTCTACCAATCCCCAACTCCAAACAAAACTTCAACCCTTCCAAACAAGCCATGAACTCCATTTTATTGCTCGAACCCACACCAAAAAAGAATTTTTTTTTTGCCCCAAGACAGTGCCCCTCTGCATCCCTCACAACTATACCACCAGTCATGTTTTTCACCCCAGAATCAACATCCCATCTTGCCGAACCATCTATATTAAGAGCATACTAGCCAACTGGTGGGCAATTCCAAAACAAAACCAATGGAGTTTTCACCCTACAATGCTTAATTTTAAACCCAAGCTTCCTAATGACAACATCCTCTCTCTTTTCCCTTTGGGAATAAAACAATGATAAACTAGTCGAAGCCAATCACAGACCTTGAAATCACAAAATGAATATTCCAACATTTAAATGAGTACCTCTTTGCATTCCTTTGGACCCAAACCTCACCAACTTTTGCCTTCCACAAAAATATTTTTAGACGATTTAATTTATGGAAATATGCAACAGCTACACTTTGAAACTAGCAGCACACCACATGCCTATACCTCTTTGTCAACCGAAATTGCTCTTTTCAAAATTCTCTAGACCAACATCAAAATTCTAGTAGGAAGAAAGGGGATGCCACAATTTTGCATAAACCGAGTTTGGATCACCTCCAACTCTCACTGCTTCAAAAACATATTTCACTATAAACATGCCATATACACTAGGCTTCCAAACTCAAATATCCAATGTTGTCAAGTTTATTCACAATCTATTGTTATATGCCTCCAAAGCACGTGACCTGCTCAATGAATCTAAACCCCCTTCCATTATGATGACCTCCTTAATGCTAGGCCAATCCTGCTCATTTGCATGTATAATCTGTTTTTTAAAAGCAGCTTCCTCCAACCAATTTTCTTCAAAGAAACTAGAATTTCCAACACCAACTTGCAAAGTAGACAAGTGTCACGTCTCCAAACGCAACAACAACAATTCTATGATAAATATCGAGGAAACCCTCTTCACAACATAGATCCAAATTGGTTATTTCCCATAAAAATAATTACGCCTCTTGTACACAACCCATAAAGACTTTGCATTAATCAGATTCCAAAGAGCTTTCAATCTGAAAGCCTTAACAAACTACACCATACTCCTCAAAGCCAACCCTTTTGCCCTAACTAGCAAGCACATTTTCGACCAACTAACCCAATGTCTTTTGTAACTCCTTTTATGGTCACCTCAGAAAAAGTTTGAAATAATATTTTGTACTCGTTCCAGAACCGCTTTTGGCATAGAAGTTGCAATAATTGTGTGTACTGGAATGGAACATAAGACATGTCTGATCAAAACAATATGCCCCCTGGAGATAATAACCTTGCTTTCCACCTTTTTATCCGACACAGAATCATATTTACTAGATTGTCAAAAAAAAAATGATCCAACATGTGCCTTGATAAGTTGGGATGCCAAGATATGGCAATGGAGCTTCTTGATGTTGAAAACCCGTCCAGTCTTTGATTACATCCAATCCATCCCTAGGAGAAATAAGCTTTTAGTCACATTTAATTTCTAACCCAAAGCTTCACAATATTCATTTAAAAAATCCAAGCAATCCAATATAGAAGACTTCCTCCCATTAAGAAAGATAAGAGTATCATCTGCTTACAACAAATGAGTTAATGGAAAACAACCCCTTCGTGTGTAGAATACGCTTATTTGCTCCATGGGGAAAGCTCTGGTCAAACCCCTCTTCAAAACTTTTGCAACAGTGACAAACAAAATAGGGGGAAAATGGTCTCCTTGCCTAAGACCTCTGGAGGATTTAAAAAACCCATTATATGCTCTCTGCAGTAAAACTAAAAACCCACACTGGGTGAATATATTCGACAACAGATGACATACCTTGTCATCAAAACCAAACTTCTTCATAACAGAGATAAAAAAAAAAAATCAACATTCCAGTATGTCATAAGCCTTTCCCATGTCCAGTTTAAAAATAATATTGCCACCCTGAACTTTTTTCCTAATGGCCCTCATATTTCCTGAGCCAAACCAACATTTTCAGTGATCAATATACCTTTAATAAAGGCTCTCTGTTCCTGAAAAATCAAATCCGGAAGAAGATCCGCCAAACTAGTGCACAAAATCTTGGAACAAATTTTATACACCACAGAGCATAAACTGATAGGCCTAAATTCTGCAGGAGTCTCTGGCAATTCAACTTTACGAATCAAGAAAAAAATTTGAAGTAAATGCACCTGGTAATGACCCCCCCTAAAAAATTCCACATCTGCTTCCAAGAGAATTAACAATCTCCCAACAAGTATAAAAGAAACAAACAGTAAAGCCGTCTGGCCCTGGCGCATTATCCCGAGGAATACTAAGCACCGCATTTCTAACCTCTTCCATCTTTGGGAATCTACAGATCTCAACACATGTTTCCTGCCCAACCATGTTTAGAATAGAATCTAACAATTGAGAATTCTCTCAGTAACCTTGCAAGGAGAGTAGATTTTGAAAAGAATAATTCACCTGTTCTAAAATGTCTTTCTGTTTAGTAATAATGATGTCATTCCGACCCTTAATGCTAAAAATTTGTCTCCTCTTTTGTTTGGATTTTACAGACGCAAAAAAAATATTTTATACACGCTTCCCCTTATTTAATTTCTCTCTCACCTGATCTTTGCTTCCAATAAATTTCCTCTTGCTGCAAAGCCAATTTGTATTCCACTTGACATCTATTAAGGTTACATTCAACGTTTGTATCCCATCCCATTTTCAAAACAGACTCCAAAACCTATATTTTAGTGCATAGCTTACGAATATTGGTGAAAATTTTCCCAAACACCTCCTTATTCCATGTTTTAAGACGATTGCGCAAGAATTTAATTTTCAGTGTCAGTCTTCCCAACACATTACTACCCACGCTCATGCCATTACAATATCTAACTTGTTAAAGTCGTCATGAGTAACCCGTATTCTTTGAAACCTAAATGGAATTGAGTTGCCTCTAGGTTCGACAGTAATGAAAATGAGTATAGGAGCATGATCTGAGCAAGTCCGCATAAAATGTTCAACCTAAACCTGAGGAAAAACGCCAAGTCAAATAGAATTGCAGAAAAACCTATCTAGGCTCACCAAAATTTTATTCTTACCATACAGATTATTACTCCAAGTAAAAGTTGGGCCTGTAAAACAACAATCCAAAAACCCGCTTGCAGAAGTACAATCCATGCTAGCTGTTAACGGTGTTCTACCACCCAATTTCTTTGAAGCATTTGTAATGGCATTAAAATCACCTATTAACCAAAACAGTTGACAACTCAAGGAAATATCAACTAGATCACTGCATAAAGCTCTTCTTTCAACCATCGAGCATTCAACATAGACAAAAGTAAAACAAAACTTACTATTTACTTGAACCCCCGTCACTTCACAATGAATAAACCGATCCGAAGAAGCCAACACCACTATTTCTACATCAGTCGACCAGAACAACTAGATTTTTCCACCATGATCCGTGTTTGAAATGAATTTAAGCATATAAACTTTATTCCCTATCTCCATGTGACGATTATCATCTACCATCGGCTCTTTTATCAAAGTTTTAACATTATTTGCCACTACCATCTTCCTTACTTGGTACATGTAACTTTATTACCTGCTACTCGAGCATTCATGATTAAAAAATTATCAAACGTCATGAGAACCCTGTGCGCTAAGCCTTGTAACCCTGCGTTCCCCAAGAGGAATCACTTCTTTTCCTTTTTTCGTATTTCTTTTTCCGCCTCTTCACTTCTCGATCCAACTTCAGAGCCGCCATCTTTCGTATCATCCCAAGGCAAATATGGAAGTCCCACCTTCTCTCATTCCTCCTGAGACTGTACCTGACTATGAGGAGAGTTATTGAAAGGACCGTTACTATCACACCCAAACTACCAACCTATTATGAAGGGTATGCAGACACAATTATCTTATCTTCCAAAGCCATTTCTGTGTAACCAACCTTGAGCAACATGTCCCTATCCTCCGCCAATGCACATTCTCCAGCCACTTCAATCGCCTCATTTTTTTCCATCATCACAAATTGTGTGTCGTTGTTGTTACCCACCGCTTGCAACAATTCATCTTCTCCATCATTCAAAATATTGTCTAGAGCTGCGAATTTGACCTCCAATTGCACGTTCTTAACATTGCATTCAACAGTTTGTTTCATTTTACCCTCCGGAATGCTCCCATGTTTTGTAACTTTATCATCCTCGCTCTCAGATGATTGAACCTCAACTCCTTACGAGGTTTTTGCTCTACTAGTCTTAGCTTTTTCATCAGCCCCAAAACCAATGATTTTCTCAACCAGTTTATAAACCTTTTTCACAAACTAAAATTGCTCTTTTTTCATGTCTACATCTAACCCCCGACCCTTTTATTCATCTGACTGGATCCCCTCTTTTGTTGGCAATGATTTTTTTTGAGATGTTCCATTTTCCACCTACAATTCAACGCATCATGTCCAATCAAAGAACAATGTTCACAATATCATAACCTTGAAAAAACTAAGCGTTTCCAGAAGCCTTTATTTCCTGACCTATCAATCCAAACTCTAGTTGGAAGAGTCTCTGACAGATCCAATTCCATACACGTACGTGAAACTTTTGGTCTAGACAAACAAGGGTATTATCATCCATCTGCAAAAAACAATCGAAAAAATCACATATGGCTATCAATAAAGCCAGATGAAAAAACTGAAGTGGGAGATCAAGAAGTTCAACCACAAAGGCACTACCACCGGATCTGTTCTCAAACTAAACTTTGCGTGCCAACAAAAAGCTTTGAACCGCAAACCTCGACTTATAAAAGAATCTCATAACAACACTTTTTTGCCTCCTTTGAGATTACAATCTAACCAACACATGTCTCGGGTCCAACAATCCCATAGAATCCCCCAGGTCCTATGACTAGAATCACAAATAGCTTCCAATGTCGGTCTATAACTCGAAAACTTCAAAACTAGTACGTGCCCTCTCCATGAACGACTCACCTCTATATTCATCAGCATCCGTCATGGCAATGGCAGAAGACCCTCCTTCCTGAATCTAGTTCCTTTTACTGGAGCTTTGTTGATCTTCCTCACACGAAAACTGCCCAAAATTTGTGCAACGGAACAAAAGGGATCTGAAGCGCCTCCAATCCCGACCGCCAGGCCTCCCCATCAGTGGCTGGAGTAGGTGCCATGGAAAAAAAGATCTCGCAACTAGTTCCTCTCTCTTCTTCACGCCTAGCCAGCAATTGCAGCTTCGTTCCTTCATGCAAGAGAAAGTCAAGAAGAGAGGTCTCTTTCTGTTGAAAGCTTCCACAACTCTCTATTCAAACACAGCTCATTTCCCTCTTCACTTCACTCAGCCAAAACCAAAGTAACAACAAGATCACAACAACAAAAGATTTCAAGGTGTACATGCCCCAATATCAGCCAAAGAGAACCAATTCTTCACGCCGGGAAGAAGAGAGATCATGCACAATAGCAAGGAGATGAATCACAGCTTCATGCCCATGTTTCCTTCTCTTCATGCAACCAAAATCACTTTGTAGTAGCCAAGACGATGAGATTGCAGGTCATGAAAGAGAGCACGCAACAAACAACCAAACACTTTATTCTTCATCTACGCTCTCTTCTTATTCACACCAAATAGCTCTCTCTTTTCCAATAAGTATATATTAAGGTTTTAGCTTATTCATTAGGGTAATTTGCAGTTTTCCCCCTATTATAAATAGCTAATGAATAAGTAGACCCATCATTAATCACTATTGCAGTTACCCCCTTGACTAGCGGTCAACGTCCGAAGACTGTCTGGCCTCGTACGTTTTTGAAATCAGTCATATTTGAAGGACAAAAATGCCCTTCAATGATCTGATGGTTGAAGTATAAAGTTGATACAAATGATCCAATCAATCCAATGGATGAGATTAAAATCTCAACTCTTATCCTACGGATAACATTCAAATCTCAACTGGGGAATTGTTACACAAGGACATGACAACTCAAATCTCAACTCTCTCTGGCTCTTTGAATGGTTACAAATTGTTGCAATAACCGTTGGGGGGAGAGGAAATACGAAGTAGCCGTTGGGGAAAATTCAGTAGTCGTTGGCTTAAACCCTATTTAAAGTTGATACAAACCCAAGTTTGGAACTTAGGGTTTCATTACACAAGTTTGGAACTTAGGGTTTCATTACACAAGTTTGGAACAGATCTGAGTATTTCATCATATATCTGAGTTCAGAATAACATAATGAAGGTAAGTTAGTGATTTTGATTTCATTTGGACGTTTATGTTGACATTTATTTAAATTTAAAGGTGATATTCAACCTCTCGCATGCGTTTTCTAAACTAGGGGGCATTCTTACATTCAAATTTATTATAGAGGGTTAAGTTACTGTCATTATCTATTATAAGCGGTAGAGAGTAATTAAAATTTGTTTTTTCTAGCAGGTTCCTTGTGACCACTGTTGTGATACCTTTGTGTGGGCGGACCTGAGGGGGAAGGTGCGGGAGAGGCTCATGATGGCGAAGCCTAATAGGCCCGTGGATCCCAAGAGGGGTTGGGCAAGCTACTAAGGGGAGGTTATTGTCCCACATCGCCTAGGTGAGGGAAAGGGATGTGCTATATATGTACGAAGTTGGATCTACAAAGTACTACGCGTTTTAAAGCCGTGCAAGTCTTGGGCCCAAAGCGGACAATATAGTACTGTGTGGATCAGGTCGTGACAGAATGGTATCAGAGCCGGACCTAGCCGGAAGTGTTCCAACGAGGACGTTGGGCTCCCTTAGGGGGGTGGACTATGATACCCTTGTGTGGGCGGACCTGAGGGGGAGGGTGTGGGAGAGGCCCGTGATGGCGAAGCCCAATAGACCCGTGGATCCCAAGAGGGGTTGGGCGAGTTACTAAGGGGAGATTATAGTCCCACGTCGCCTAGGTGAGTGAAGGGGATGTGCTATATATGTACGAGGTTGGATCTACAAAGTACTACGCATTTTAAAGTCGTGCGGGTCTTGAGCCCAAAGCGGACAATATAGTACTTTGTGGATCGGGTTGTGACAACTGTCATCAATACAATCATACAAGTGAAGATTGCCCTTATTTGTATTATGTGTGTCCCAAGAATTGTTGTAATGGAGTCTGCAACCTTTTGAAGTGCAAAACCCAAAAAAAAACAAATAGGATGTTCTTGGCCTGTCAAATATCTGGTTGCAAAGGGTTTATATGGCTTGATGAAGTTATTCTGAGGAGAATTGAAGAAGGTAGTTCAAGCTCAAAAGCAAAATTCAACTTAAGCTCAAGCTCAAACTCAAGCTCCAAATGGGGTACTTGTTTCAAATGTGACAGTCCAAATCATTGGATGAAAGACTGTCCATGGGTGGATCTTCCATGCCTAATTCATTCATGCTCTAGAAGAAGAACTATCAAAAAATCTCATCAACCTCATACACAAGGGCACAAGTACCTCAATTGTGATTCTTGCACTAAGGGGTTTGAGTGGTTGGGTGTTGTGATACCTGATAACATACCTAAAGGTGGTGGTCAAAACCCTATTACATCAGTTGAAACTACTGAACAAGCTCAAGGCGGAAGAAGTAATAACTCTCCAAATGTAACAATTATTGTCCAAATGAGTATGACAATTGAAAATCTTTGTAAAACATTTCTATGTACCCTAAATAAGAAGTGAATGAACACAACATTCAATATCTGTGTTGCAACAATATGTCATTCAATATGTTATTCAATACAAGTCTGAAACTGGATGTAAACAATAACAAATGAAGTCTTCAAAAACATACATAAAACAATCATCAAGTCTGACAGGCAAATTCAAGACTGTGATGCCCTTCACTACTTGCAAAATATCATCAAAGTGTCTGACATAAACATTCAGTATCAATACTTGCAATATATAATTCAGTATCATCAAAGTGTCTGCCATTCATATACTTGCAAAATATAATTCAAGTGTCTGACATAAACATTCAGTATCAATACTTACATCCCACTATAACAGTATCAGCATAACAATATGACCATCACCATAACAGTATCAATACTTACATCCATCATCATAACAGTAGCAGTACTTACATCCCACTATAACAGTATCACTATTAAATATTGTCTTCGAAAAATAGTCTTCAAAACATAACAAGTTAGTATCACATGTTTGGTGCTCTTGGCCTTTTTGGCCCCATAGGTTGATTGATCCATTGATTGTCCTGTCTTCCCCTGCCTCTACCAGCCTGGAACATTGGTGGCCTTATTGGAGAAAGCCTTACTTTTTGTGCAAAGGGTTGAGTTGGGAACATTGAAGCTTGTAGGTTGTGCATGGTTGGAGATATTGGCATTTCAGGCTGATTGGGTTGTTGTGAAGGGAATGTTGGCATTTAAGGTTGATTGGGTTGTTGTGGAGGTTGAGATGTTCATCTCCCAGTTCTGGATTTGGCACATCTTTTATTGTTGTTCCTACCTATTCTGAATATAGGTTTTGCCCTGGATGTCTGTCCACAACCTTGTGTTTGCTCCCTAGGAGGGTTTTTACATGTTCTGCTATTGTGACCCTCCAAACCACACTTTTTGCAGTTCTTTGGTTCATTTTCTACCTGTTCATCCTCATCCCTTCTTCTTTGAGTCTTTGGTCTCCCAGGAGGTCTTTTCACTAGAGGTGGGAGCACCAAGTATGCAAGTTGCCACACATCAAAACAATCTTTACATGTAAGTAAAAATTGCAAATTACCCATAAAACTATCAAATAATCTAATCTAAGACGGGTACTTACATCTGCCCACTCCCTCATGTTTCTAATACTGACTATGCCCCTTGAGTAAGCCTCCACATATGCTTTAACAGAATGATAAAGACTACATTACCTGCAATGAATGCATATAAGTGTGGGGCAATCATTATATAAGAAGCAAACATTAAGTTTCATAGGATACTTACTCTGCCCGTACATGTCTGTGATTGGCTAGACAAACAACTCCATGCACACAGATGATGTCTGTCAGCTCTCATTGCCTACAATCACAATATTTGACACATGTCTTCACCCTCCACCTAGAACCACTGTCATTATGTATGACTGTGATGAAGCCATCAGTAGACCCAAATTGGTTGACTTGGTTCCTCTGCTCCTTGAACTTGTCAATGAGCTTCTGAGCTCTAGGTACTAGTCCATCTATGCCCCAACTATTGTTTTTGGCCCTTCTATCATACATAAGCCTCATCAGAAGCACGCGATACTTATTTATGAACTTGCAGACTGACATTTCCCTAAGCTTGATAATCCAATTGTTGAAATTTTCACTGAAATTGTTGGTGATGTGCTATGAGGATACTCCACTGTCAAAGTAAGTCATGCACCAAGTCTTGACATCCCTTTCAACCAGCAACTGATGTGATTTTGGATTACTTTCTTTCATCTCTTTCAAACTGGAGATACAGTCAACCTCTTTGTATGCCTTAGCAGCTATCCAACACAACCTCATCAAGAACTTACCTCCAAATCTAGCCTTCTTAAAGTTCTTGTACATGTGCCTGAAGCAAAACCTATGGTTAGATTATGCAAATAGTTGTTTCACTGCCTAAATCAGCCCTTTCTGCTGGTCAAATATGAAAGTCAACTTCCCCGCATACATATTCAAGTGCATCTGAATGATGCTCAAGAAGTTGAACCATGATTGAAAGCATTCAGACTGACAAATGTAAATAGCCAGTGAAAATTGACCATTGTTTCCATCTAAGCCTGTCACAGACAAGCAACAACCCTCATATTTTCTCTTCAAAAAACAGCCATCCAACCCAACCAATGGTCTACATCCATGCTGTCAACCAAGGATAGATGCAGAGAATGCCACACAAACCCCAGTGAACCTATTGTCATTATCATTTCTTGAACAAGAATCAATGCTACCTGAATTTGCTGTCAACAATTCAATGAAGCAAGAAGGGATCTTTTTATAACTTTCCTCATATGAACCAATAAGTTTTGCCATTATTTTCTACCTTGCCCTCCAGCCTACATGGTAACTTACCTCAACAGTGTGATACTTCCAGGTTTGTTTAACGAGGTTGTCAGCTGTGAAGTTTGTTAAGTGTGTAGTAATGATGGACTCACACTCCTTGGCAACAAACCTTGAGTTCACCATAGGGTTATTTCCATTATCAACACCTATACATGTGTGCTCTTCTCCCATGGTCCTCACACTAAGAGTGTGCCCATCCTTGTCCAAGGCTGCATAGTACTGTCATCCAAATTTTTCACCCTTACACACTACCAGAAGTCTATTAGGATCATTCTTCTTGAAGCTCATCACAAACTTGTTCCTCACCGCATACTTTCTTAACCAAAACCTAACTGCCTCAACTATGTCCCATTGTTTGCCAACCTCCAAAACCCACTCATCTGCCTGCCTCTCATCACCGTTCTCCTCACCATACACATCAACCATTTCGTCAACAAATGCAGCATGCTCAGTTGGAGGTGAATGTGCATCATGTTCATTTTCAGTTGAATGACCTGAATGGTACTCTTCTTTTACAGGTAGGTCATCCAAATGAATGGGATTGACAAGGACCAGCTGAATGAGCTTGGTCATGTGGTTGAGAATGACCAACTACATGGGCTTGGTCTTGTGGTTGAGATGGACCAGCTGAATGGGCTTGGTTCTGTGGTTGAGAAGGACCAACTGAATGGGCTTTTGCCTTAGCTTGGGACTGTGCATCAGTGGTTTTAGGTTGAATAGAAGGGAGGTCATCATCAAGCTCTTCTTCAGACAACTCTTCAAAGTTC